>CAKAJA020000323.1:5070000-5617062 GCA_916610235.2 Lasioglossum morio | reverse complement strand
GAATAACGCATAACGTGTAACTCATAACGCATAACGCATAAAGCATAATGCATAACGCATAACGAACAACGGATAACGCATAACGCATAACGAATACCGCAAAACGTATATCGCCTAACACATAACGGATCACGCATAACGCATAACGCATAACGTATAACGCATAACGCATAACGCATAACGCATAACGCATAAAGCATAACGCATAACGCATAACGCATAACGCAAACTTATAACGCACAACGCATAACGCATAACGCATAACGCATAACGCATAACGCATAACGCATAACGCATAACGCATAACGCATAACGCATAACGCATTACGCATAACGCATAAAGTATAACACATAACGCATAACGCATAAAGCATAACGCATAACGCATAACGCATAAAGCATAACGCATAACGCATAACGCATAACGCATAACGCATAACGCATAACGCATAACGCATAACGTATAACGCATAACGCAAACCGTATAACGCATAACGCATAACGCAAACGTATAACGCACAACGCATAACGAATACAGCAAAACGCATAATGCTTAACGCATAACGAATCACGCATAACGCATAACGCATAACGCATAACGCATAACGCATAACGCATATCGAATAACGCATAACGTGTAACTCATAACGCATAACGCATAATGCATAACGCATAACGCATAACGCATATCGCATAACGCATAACGCATAACGTATAACGCATAACGAATACAGCAAAACGCATAATGCTTAACGCATAACGAATCACGCATAACGCATAACGCATAACGCATAACGCATAACGCATAACGCATAAGGCATAACGCATAACGGTAACGCATAACGCATAACGCCTAACGCATAACGCAAACGTATAACGCACAACGCATAACGCATAACGAACAACGGATAACGCATAACGCATAACGCATAACGAATACCGCAAAACGTATATCGCCTAACACATAACGGATCACGCATAACGCATAACGCATAAGGTATAACGCATAACGCATAACGCATAACGCATAACGCATAACGCATAACGCATAACGCATATCGCATACCGCATAACGCATAACGCATAACGCATAACGCATACCGTATAACGCATAACGCATAACGCATAACGCATAACGCATACCGCATAACGCATAAGGCATAACGCATAAAGCATAACGCATAACGCATAACGCATAACGCATAACGCATTACGCATAACGCATAAAGTATAACACATAACGCATAACGCATAAAGTATAACACATAACGCATAACGCATTACGCATATTGCATAACGTATAACGCAAAACGCATAACGCATAACGTTACCGCATAAGGCTTGATGCATGACGCATATCGCATAACGCATAACGCATAACTCATAACGTATAACGCAAAACGCATAACGCATAATGCATAACGCATAACGCATAACGCATAACGCATAACGCAAAACGCATAACGCATAACGCATAACGCATAACGCATAACGCATAACGCATAACGCAAAACGCATAACGCATAACGCATAACGCATAACGCATAACGCATAACGCATAACGCATAACGCATAACGCATAACGCATAACGCATAACGCATAACGCTTAACGCATAACGCATAACGCATAACGCATAACGCATTACGCATAACGCATAAAGTATTACACATAACGCATAACGCATAACGCATAACGCATAACGCATAACGCATAACGCATAACGCATAACACATAACGCATAAAGTATAACACATAACGCATAACGCATTACGCATATTGCATAACGTATAACGCAAAACGCATAACGCATAACGTTACCGCATAAGGCTTGATGCATGACGCATATCGCATAACGCATAACGTACAACGTATAACGCATAACGCATAACGCATAACGCATATCGCATAACGCATAACGCATAACGTATAACGCATAACGCATAACGCATAACGCATAACGCTTGACGCATAACGCAAACGTATAACGCACAACGCATAACGAATACAGCAAAACGCATAATGCTTAACGCATAACGGATCACGCATAACGCATAACGCATAACGCATAACGCATAACGCATATCGAATAACGAATACCGCAAAACGTATATCGCCTAACACATAACGGATCACGCATAACGCATAACGTATAACGCATAACGCATAACGCATAACGCATAAAGCATAACGCATAACGCATAACGCATAACGCAAACTTATAACGCACAACGCATAACGCATAACGCATAACGCATAACGCATAACGCATAACGCATAACGCATAACGCATAACGCATAACGCATAACGCATAACGCATAACGCATTACGCATAACGCATAAAGTATAACACATAACGCATAACGCATAAAGCATAACGCATAACGCATAACGCATAACGCATAAAGCATAATGCATAACGCATAACGCATAACGCATAACGCATATCGCATAACGCATAACGCATAACGTATAACGCATAACGCAAACCGTATAACGCATAACGCATAACGCAAACGTATAACCCACAACGCATAACGAATACAGCAAAACGCATAATGCTTAACGCATAACGAATCACGCATAACGCATAACGCATAACGCATAACGCATAACGCATATCGAATAACGCATAACGTGTAACTCATAACGCATAACGCATAAAGCATAATGCATAACGCATAACACATAACGCATATCGCATAACGCATAACGCATAACGTATAACGCATAACGCATACCGTATAACGCATAACGCATAATGCATAACGCAAACGTATAACGCACAACGCATAATGCATAACGAACAACGGATAACGCATAACGCATAACGCATAACGAATACCGCAAAACGTATATCGCCTAACACATAACGGATCACGCATAAAGCATAACGCATAACGTATAACGCATAACGCATAACGCAAACGTATAACGCACAACGCATAACGCATAAACCATAACCCATACTTCATAACGCCTAACGCATAATGCACAACGCATAACGAACACCGGAAAACCCATAACGCCTAACGCATAACGCATAACGCCTAATGCATAACGCATAAAGCATAACGCATAACGCATAAAGCATAACGCATAACGCATAACGCATAACGCATAACGCATAAAGCATAACGCATAACGCATAACGAATAACGCATAACGCATCACGCATAACGCACAACGCATAACGCATAAACCATAACCCATACTTCATAACGCCTAACGCATAATGCACAACGCATAACGAACACCGGAAAACCCATAACGCCTAACGCATAACGCATAACGCCTAATGCATAACGCATAAAGCATAACGCATAACGCATAAAGCATAACGCATAACGCATAACGCATAACGCATAAAGCATAACGCATAACGCATAACGTATAACGCCTAACGCATAATGCACAACGCATAACGAACACCGGAAAACCCATAACGCCTAACGCATAACGCATAACGCCTAACGCATAACGCATAACGCATAACGCATAACGTATATCGCATATCACATAACGCATAACCCATAACGCATAACGCATAAGGCATAACGCATAACGTTAACGCATAACGCATAACGCCTATCGCATAACGCATAACGCATAACGCATAACGCATAACGCATAACGCATAACGCATAACGCATAACGCATAACGCATAACGCATAACGCATAACGCATATCGCATAAAACATAACGCATAAAGCATAACGTACAACGTATAACGCATAACGCATAACGCATAACGCATAACGTATATCGCATAACACATAACGCATAACCCATAACGCATAACGCATAAGGCATTACGCATAACGTTAACGCATAACGCATAACGCCTAACGCATAACGCAAACGTATAACGCACAACGCATAACGCATAACGAACAACGGATAACGCATAACGCATAACGCATAACGAATACCGCAAAACGTATATCGCCTAACACATAACGGATCACGCATAACGCATAACGCATAAGGCATAACGCATAACGCATAACGCATAACGCATAACGCATAACACATAACGCATAACGCATAACGCACAACGCAAACGTATAACGCACAACGCATAATGCATAACGCATAACGCATAACGCATAACGCATTCCGCATAATGCAAAATGCATAACGCATAACGCATAACGCATAACGCATGACGAATAACGCATAACGCATAACGCATAACGCATACCGCATAACGCATAACGCATAACGCATAAAGCATAACGCATAACGCATAACGCATAACGCATAACGCATTACGCATAACGCATAAAGTATAACACATAACGCATAACGCATAAAGTATAACACATAACGCATAACGCATTACGCATATTGCATAACGTATAACGCAAAACGCATAACGCATAACGTTACCACATAAGGCTTGATGCATGACGCATATCGCATAACGCATAACGCATAACTCATAACGTATAACGCAAAACGCATAACGCATAATGCATAACGCATAACGCATAACGCATAACGCATAACGCATAACGCATAACGCATAACGCATAACGCATAAAGCATAACGCATAACGCATAACGCATAACGCAAACTTATAACGCACAACGCATAACGCATAACGCATAACGCATAACGCATAACGCATAACGCATAACGCATAACGCATAACGCATAACGCATAACGCATAACGCATAACGCATAACACATAACGCATAACGCATAACGCATAACGCATAACGCAAAACGCATAACGCATAACGCATAACGCATAACGCATAACGCATAACGCATAACGCATAACGCATAACGCATAACGCATAACGCATAACGCATAAGGCATAACGCATAACGCATAACGCATAACGCATTACGCATAACGCATAAAGTATAACACATAACGCATAACGCATAGCGCATAACGCATAACGCATAACGCATAACGCATAACGCATAACACATAACGCATAACGCATAACGCATAACGCATAACGCATAACGCATAACGCATAACGCATAACGCATAACGCATAACGCATAACGCATAACGCATAACGCATAACGCATAGCGCATAACGCATAACGCATAACGCATAACGCATAACGCATAACACATAACGCATAACGCATAACGCATAACGCATAACGCATAACGCATAACGCATAACGCATAACGTATATCGCATAACACATAACGCATAACCCATAACGCATAACGCATAAGGCATAACGCATAACGTTAACGCATAACGCATAACGCCTAACGCATAACGCAAACGTATAACGCACAACGCATAACGCATAACGAACAACGGATAACGCATAACGCATAACGCATAACGAATACCGCAAAACGTATATCGCCTAACACATAACGGATCACGCATAACGCATAACGCATAACGTATAACGCATAACGCATAACGCATAACGCATAACGCATAACGCATAACGCATATCGCATAACGCATAACGCATAACGTATACCGCATAACGCATACCGTATAACGCATAACGCATAACGCATAACGCATAATGCGTAACGCATAACGCATAACGCATAACGCATAACACATAACGCATAACGCATAACGCATAACGCAAACGTATAACGCACAACGCATAATGCATAACGCATAACGCATAACGCATAACGCATAGCGCATAATGCAAAATGCATAACGCATAACGCATAACGCATAACGCATAACGCATAACGCATAACGCATAACGCATAACGCATAACGCATAACGCATAAAGCATAACGCATAACGCAAAACGCATAACGCATAACGCATTACGCATAACGCATAAAGTATAACACATAACGCATAACGCATAAAGTATAACACATAACGCATAACGCATTACGCATATTGCATAACGTATAACGCAAAACGCATAACGCATAACGTTACCGCATAAGGCTTGATGCATGACGCATATCGCATAACGCATAACGCATAACTCATAACGTATAACGCAAAACGCATAACGCATAATGCATAACGCATAACGCATAACGCATAACGCATAACGCATAACGCATAACGCATAAAGCATAACGCATAACGCATAACGCATAACGCAAACTTATAACGCACAACGCATAACGCATAACGCATAACGCATAACGCATAACGCATAACGCATAACGCATAACGCATAACGCATAACGCATAACGCATAACGCCAAACGCATAACGCATAACGCATAACGCATAACGCATAACGCATAACGCATAACGCATAACGCATAACGCATAACGCATAACGCATAACGCATAACGCATAACGCATAACGCATAACGCATAACGCATAACGCATTACGCATGACGCATAAAGTATAACACATAACGCATAACGCATTACGCATAACGCATCACGCATAACGCATAACGCATAACGCATAACGCATAACGCATATCGCATAAAACATAACGCATCACGCATAACGTACAACGTATAACGCATAACGCATAACGCATAACGCATAACGCATAACGCATAACGCATAACGCATAACGCATAACGTATATCGCATAACACATAACGCATAACCCATAACGCATAACGCATAAGGCATAACTCATAACGTTAACGCATAACGCATAACGCATAACGCATAAAGCATAACGCATAACGCATAACGCATAACGCAAACTTATAACGCACAACGCATAACGCATAACGCATAACGCATAACGCATGACGCATAACGCATAACGCATAACGCATAACGCATAACGCATAACGCAGAACGCATAACGCATAACGCATAACGCATAACGCATAACGCATAACGCATAACGCATAACGCATAACGCATTACGCATGACGCATAAAGTATAACACATAACGCATAACGCATTACGCATAACGCATCACGCATAACGCATAACGCATAACGCATAACGCATATCGCATAAAACATAACGCATCACGCATAACGTACAACGTATAACGCATAACGCATAACGCATAACGCATAACGCATAACGCATAACGCATAACGTATATCGCATAACACATAACGCATAACCCATAACGCATAACGCATAAGGCATAACTCATAACGTTAACGCATAACGCATAACGCCTAACGCTTAACGGATCACGCATAACGCATAAAGCATAACGCATAAAGCATAACGAATAACACATAACGCATAACGCATAAAGCATAACGCATACCGCATAACGCATAACGCATAACGCATAACGCAAACTTATAACGCACAACGCATAACGCATAACGCATAACGCATAACGCATAACGCATAACGCATAACGCATAACGCATAACGCATAACGCATAACGCATAACGCATAACGCATAACGCATAACGCATAACGCATAACGCATAACGCATAACGCATAACGCATAACGCATAACGCATAACGCATAACGCATAACGCATAACGCATAACGCATAACGCATAACGCATAACGCATAACGCATAACGCATAACGCATAACGCATAACGCATAACGCATAACGCATAACGCATAACGCATAACGCATAACGCATAACGCATAACGCATAACGCATAACGCATAACGCATAACGCATAACGAATAACGCATAACGCATAACGCATAAAGTATAACACATAACGCATAACGCATAAAGTATAACACATAACGCATAACGCATTACGCATATTGCATAACGTATAACGCAAAACGCATAACGCATAACGTTACCGCATAAGGCTTGATGCATGACGCATATCGCATAACGCATAACGCATAACTCATAACGTATAACGCATAACGCATAACGCATAACGCATAACGCATAATGCATAACGCATAACGCATAACGCATAACACATAACGCATAACGCATAACGCATAACGCATAAAGCATAACGCATAACGCACAACGCATAACGTATAACGCATAACGCATAACGCATAACGCATAACGCATAACGCATAACGCATAACGCATAACGCATAACGCATAACGCATAACGCATAACGCATAACGCATAACGCATAACGCATAACGCATAACGCATAACGCATAACGCATAACGCATAACGCATAACGCATAACGCATAACGCATAACGCATAACGCATAACGCATAACGCATAACGCATAACGCATAACGCATAACGCATAACGCATAACGCATAACGCATAACGCATAACGCATAACGCATAACGCATAACGCATAACGCATAACACATAACGCATAACGCATAACGCATAACGCATAACGCATAACGCATAACGCATAACGCATTACGCATAACGCATAAAGTATAACACATAACGCATAACGCATTACGCATAACGCATCACGCATAACGCATAACGCATAACGCATAACGCATATCGCATAAAACATAACGCATCACGCATAACGTACAACATATAACGCATAACGCATAACGCATAACGCATAACGCATAACGCATAACGCATAACGTATATCGCATAAGGCATAACGCATAACCCATAACGCATAACGCATATTGCATACGCCTAACGCATAACGGATCACGCATAACGCATAAAGCATAACGCATAAAGCATAACGCATAACGCATAACGCATAACGCATAAAGCATAACGCATACCGCATAACGCATAACGCATATCGCAGAACGCATAACGCATAACGTATAACGCATAACGCATACCGTATAACGCATAACGCATAACGCATAACGCATAACGCATAACGCATAACGCATAACGCATATCGCATAAAACATAACGCATCACGCATAACGTACAACGTATAACGCATAACGCATAACGCATAACGCATAACGCATAACGTATATCGCATAACACATAACGCATAACCCATAACGCATAACGCATAAGGCATAACGCATAACGTTAACGCATAACGCATAACGCCTAACGCATAACGGATCACGCATAACGCATAAAGCATAACGCATAAAGCATAACGCATAACGCATAACGCATAACGCATAACGCATAAAGCATAACGCATACCGCATAACGCATAACGCATATCGCATAACGCATAACGCATAACGCATAACGTATAACGCATAACGCATACCGTATAACGCATAACGCATAACGCATAAAGCATAACGCATACCGCATAACGCATAACGCATATCGCATAACGCATAACGCATAACGCATAACGTATAACGCATAACGCATACCGTATAACGCATAACGCATAACGCATAACGCAAACGTATAACGCATAACGCATAACGCAAACGTATAACGCACAACGCATAACGAATACAGCAAAACGCATAATGCTTAACGCATAACGGATCACGCATAACGCATAAAGCATAACGCATACCGCATAACGTATAACGCATAACGCATACCGTATAACGCATAACGCATAACGCATGACGCATAACGCATAACGCATAACGCATATCGCATAACGCATAACGCATAACGCATAACGTATATCGCATAACACATAACGCATAACCCATACCGCATAACGCATAACGCATAAAGTATGACACATAACGCATAACGCATAACGCATAACGCATAACGCATAACGCATAACGCATAACGCATAACGCATAACGCATAACGCATAACGCATAACGCATAACGCATAACGCATAACGCATAACGCATAACGCATAACGCATAACGCATAACGCATAACGCATAACGCATAACGCATAACGCATAACGCATACCGTATAACGCATATTGCATAACGTATAACGCATAACGCATAACGCATAACGCATAACGCATAAAGCATAACGCATACCGCATAACGCATACCGCATAACGCATAACGCATAACGCATAACGCAAACTTATAACGCACAACGCATAACGCATAACGCATAACGCATAACGCATAACGCATAACGCATAACGCATAACGCATAACGCATAACGCAGAACGCATAACGCATAACGCATAACGCATAACGCATAACGCATAACCCATAACGCATAACCCATAACGCATAACGCATAACGCATAACGCATAACGCATAACGCATAACGCATAACGCATTACGCATAACGCATAAAGTATAACCCATAACGCATAACGCATAAAGTATAACACATAACGCATAACGCATTACGCATATTGCATAACGTATAACGCAAAACGCATAACGCATAACGTTACCGCATAAGGCTTGATGCATGACGCATATCGCATAACGCATAACGTACAACGTATAACGCATAACGCATAACGCATAACGCATATCGCATAACGCATAACGCATAACGTATAACGCATAACGCATACCGTATAACGCATAACGCTTGACGCATAACGCAAACGTATAACGCACAACGCATAACGAATACAGCAAAACGCATAATGCTTAACGCATAACGCATAACGCATAACGCATAACGCATAACGCATATCGAATAACGCATAACGTGTAACTCATAACGCATAACGCATAAAGCATAATGCATAACGCATAACGAACAACGGATAACGCATAACGCATAACGCATAACGAATACCGCAAAACGTATATCGCCTAACACATAACGGATCACGCATAACGCATAACGCATAACGTATAACGCATAACGCATAACGCATAACGCATAAAGCATAACGCATAACGCATAACGCATAACGCAAACTTATAACGCACAACGCATAACGCATAACGCATAACGCATAACGCATAACGCATAACGCATAACGCATAACGCATAACGCATAACGCATAACGCATAACGCATAACGCATTACGCATAACGCATAAAGTATAACACATAACGCATAACGCATAAAGCATAACGCATAACGCATAACGCATAACGCATAAAGCATAACGCATAACGCATAACGCATAACGCATAACGCATATCGCATAACGCATAACGCATAACGTATAACGCATAACGCAAACCGTATAACGCATAACGCATAACGCAAACGTATAACGCACAACGCATAACGAATACAGCAAAACGCATAATGCTTAACGCATAACGAATCACGCATAACGCATAACGCATAACGCATAACGCATAACGCATAACGCATATCGAATAACGCATAACGTGTAACTCATAACGCATAACGCATAAAGCATAATGCATAACGCATAACACATAACGCATATCGCATAACGCATAACGCATAACGTATAACGCATAACGCATACCGTATAACGCATAACGCATAATGCATAACGCAAACGTATAACGCACAACGCATAATGCATAACGAACAACGGATAACGCATAACGCATAACGCATAACGAATACCGCAAAACGTATATCGCCTAACACATAACGGATCACGCATAAAGCATAACGCATAACGTATAACGCATAACGCATAACGCAAACGTATAGCGCACAACGCATAACGCATAAACCATTAACCCATACTTCATAACGCCTAACGCATAATGCACAACGCATAACGAACACCGGAAAACCCATAACGCCTAACGCATAACGCATAACGCCTAATGCATAACGCATAAAGCATAACGCATAACGCATAGAGCATAACGCATAACGCATAACGCATAACGCATAAAGCATAACGCATAACGCATAACGCATAACGCATAACGCATAACGCATATCGCATAAAACATAACGCATAAAGCATAACGTACAACGTATAACGCATAACGCATAACGCATAACGCATAACGCATAACGCATAACGCACAACGCATAACGCATAACGTATATCGCATATCACATAACGCATAACCCATAACGCATAACGCATAAGGCATAACGCATAACGTTAACGCATAACGCATAACGCCTAACGCATAACGCATAACGCATAACGCATAACGCATAACGCATAACGCATAACGCATAACGCATAACGCATATCGCATAAAACATAACGCATAAAGCATAACGTACAACGTATAACGCATAACGCATAACGCATAACGCATAACGTATATCGCATAACACATAACGCATAACCCATAACGCATAACGCATAAGGCATAACGCATAACGTTAACGCATAACGCATAACGCATAAAGTATAACACATAACGCATAACGCATTACGCATAACGCATAAAGTATAACACATAACGCATAACGCATAAAGTATAACACATAACGCATAACGCATTACGCATATTGCATAACGTATAACGCAAAACGCATAACGCATAACGTTACCGCATAAGGCTTGATGCATGACGCATATCGCATAACGCATAACGCATAACGTATAACGCATAACGCATACCGTATAACGCATAACGCATAACGCATAACGCATAACGCATACCGCATAACGCATAAGGCATAACGCATAAAGCATAACGCATAACGCATAACGCATAACGCATAACGCATTACGCATAACGCATAAAGTATAACACATAACGCATAACGCATAAAGTATAACACATAACGCATAACGCATTACGCATATTGCATAACGTATAACGCAAAACGCATAACGCATAACGTTACCGCATAAGGCTTGATGCATGACGCATATCGCATAACGCATAACGCATAACTCATAACGTATAACGCAAAACGCATAACGCATAATGCATAACGCATAACGCATAACGCATAACGCATAACGCAAAACGCATAACGCATAACGCATAACGCATAACGCATAACGCATAACGCATAACGCATAACGCAAAACGCATAACGCATAACGCATAACGCATAACGCATAACGCATAACGCATAACGCATAACGCATAACGCATAACGCATAACGCATAACGCATAACGCATAACGCTTAACGCACATCGCATAACGCATAACGCATAACGCATAACGCATTACGCATAACGCATAAAGTATGACACCTAACGCATAACGCATAGCGCATATCGCATAACGCATAACGCATAACGCATAACGCATAACACATAACGCATAAAGTATAACACATAACGCATAACGCATTACGCATATTGCATAACGTATAACGCAAAACGCATAACGCATAACGTTACCGCATAAGGCTTGATGCATGACGCATATCGCATAACGCATAACGTACAACGTATAACGCATAACGCATAACGCATAACGCATATCGCATAACGCATAACGCATAACGTATAACGCATAACGCATACCGTATAACGCATAACGCTTGACGCATAACGCAAACGTATAACGCACAACGCATAACGAATACAGCAAAACGCATAATGCTTAACGCATAACGGATCACGCATAACGCATAACGCATAACGCATAACGCATAACGCATAACGCATAACGCATACCGCAAAACGTATATCGCCTAACACATAACGGATCACGCATAACGCATAACGTATAACGCATAACGCATAACGCATAACGCATAAAGCATAACGCATAACGCATAACGCATAACGCAAACTTATAACGCACAACGCATAACGCATAACGCATAACGCATAACGCATAACGCATAACGCATAACGCATAACGCATAACGCATAACGCATTACGCATAACGCATAACGCATAACGCATAACGCATAACGCATTACGCATAACGCATAAAGTATAACACATAACGCATAACGCATAAAGCATAACGCATAACGCATAACGCATAACGCATAAAGCATAATGCATAACGCATAACGCATAACGCATAACGCATATCGCATAACGCATAACGCATAACGTATAACGCATAACGCAAACCGTATAACGCATAACGCATAACGCAAACGTATAACGCACAACGCATAACGAATACAGCAAAACGCATAATGCTTAACGCATAACGAATCACGCATAACGCATAACGCATAACGCATAACGCATATCGAATAACGCATAACGTGTAACTCATAACGCATAACGCATAAAGCATAATGCATAACGCATAACACATAACGCATATCGCATAACGCATAACGCATAACGTATAACGCATAACGCATACCGTATAACGCATAACGCATAATGCATAACGCAAACGTATAACGCACAACGCATAATGCATAACGAACAACGGATAACGCATAACGCATAACGCATAACGAATACCGCAAAACGTATATCGCCTAACACATAACGGATCACGCATAAAGCATAACGCATAACGTATAACGCATAACGCATAACGCAAACGTATAGCGCACAACGCATAACGCATAAACCATAACCCATACTTCATAACGCCTAACGCATAATGCACAACGCATAACGAACACCGGAAAACCCATAACGCCTAACGCATAACGCATAACGCCTAATGCATAACGCATAAAGCATAACGCATAACGCATAAAGCATAACGCATAACGCATAACGCATAACGCATAAAGCATAACGCATAACGCATAACGCATAACGAATAACGCATAACGCATCACGCATAACGCACAACGCATAACGCATAAACCATAACCCATACTTCATAACGCCTAACGCATAATGCACAACGCATAACGAACACCGGAAAACCCATAACGCCTAACGCATAACGCATAACGCATTACGCATAACGCATAAAGTATGACACCTAACGCATAACGCATAGCGCATATCGCATAACGCATAACGCATAACGCATAACGCATAACACATAACGCATAAAGTATAACACATAACGCATAACGCATTACGCATATTGCATAACGTATAACGCAAAACGCATAACGCATAACGTTACCGCATAAGGCTTGATGCATGACGCATATCGCATAACGCATAACGTACAACGTATAACGCATAACGCATAACGCATAACGCATATCGCATAACGCATAACGCATAACGTATAACGCATAACGCATACCGTATAACGCATAACGCTTGACGCATAACGCAAACGTATAACGCACAACGCATAACGAATACAGCAAAACGCATAATGCTTAACGCATAACGGATCACGCATAACGCATAACGCATAACGCATAACGCATAACGCATAACGCATATCGAATAACGAATACCGCAAAACGTATATCGCCTAACACATAACGGATCACGCATAACGCATAACGTATAACGCATAACGCATAACGCATAACGCATAAAGCATAACGCATAACGCATAACGCATAACGCAAACTTATAACGCACAACGCATAACGCATAACGCATAACGCATAACGCATAACGCATAACGCATAACGCATAACGCATAACGCATAACGCATAACGCATAACGCATAACGCATAACGCATAACGCATAACGCATTACGCATAACGCATAAAGTATAACACATAACGCATAACGCATAAAGCATAACGCATAACGCATAACGCATAACGCATAAAGCATAATGCATAACGCATAACGCATAACGCATAACGCATATCGCATAACGCATAACGCATAACGTATAACGCATAACGCAAACCGTATAACGCATAACGCATAACGCAAACGTATAACGCACAACGCATAACGAATACAGCAAAACGCATAATGCTTAACGCATAACGAATCACGCATAACGCATAACGCATAACGCATAACGCATATCGAATAACGCATAACGTGTAACTCATAACGCATAACGCATAAAGCATAATGCATAACGCATAACACATAACGCATATCGCATAACGCATAACGCATAACGTATAACGCATAACGCATACCGTATAACGCATAACGCATAATGCATAACGCAAACGTATAACGCACAACGCATAATGCATAACGAACAACGGATAACGCATAACGCATAACGCATAACGAATACCGCAAAACGTATATCGCCTAACACATAACGGATCACGCATAAAGCATAACGCATAACGTATAACGCATAACGCATAACGCAAACGTATAGCGCACAACGCATAACGCATAAACCATAACCCATACTTCATAACGCCTAACGCATAATGCACAACGCATAACGA
The DNA here is from genome assembly GCA_916610235.2 of Lasioglossum morio. Lineage (NCBI taxonomy): Eukaryota > Metazoa > Arthropoda > Insecta > Hymenoptera > Halictidae > Lasioglossum > Lasioglossum morio. Next base: position 5,601,230 of record CAKAJA020000323.1, on the reverse strand, counting down.
ACACCGGAAAACCCATAACGCCTAACGCATAACGCATAACGCCTAATGCATAACGCATAAAGCATAACGCATAACGCATAAAGCATAACGCATAACGCATAACGCATAACGCATAAAGCATAACGCATAACGCATAACGCATAACGAATAACGCATAACGCATCACGCATAACGCACAACGCATAACGCATAAACCATAACCCATACTTCATAACGCCTAACGCATAATGCACAACGCATAACGAACACCGGAAAACCCATAACGCCTAACGCATAACGCATAACGCCCAATGCATAACGCATAAAGCATAACGCATAACGCATAAAGCATAACGCATAACACATAACGCATAACGCATAACGCATAACGCATAACGCATAACGTATAACGCCTAACGCATAATGCACAACGCATAACGAATACCGCAAAACGTATATCGCCTAACGCATAACGCATCACGCCTAACGCATAACGCATAACGCATAACGTATATCGCATATCACATAACGCATAACCCATAACGCATAACGCATAAGGCATAACGCATAACGTTAACGCATAACGCATAACGCCTAACGCATAACGCATAACGCATAACGCATAACGCATAACGCATAACGCATAACGCATAACGCATAACGCATAACGCATAACGCATATCGCATAACGCATAACGCATAAAGCATAACGTACAACGTATAACGCATAACGCATAACGCATAACGCATAACGTATATCGCATAACACATAACGCATAACCCATAACGCATAACGCATAAGGCATAACGCATAACGTTAACGCATAACGCATAACGCATAACGCATAACGCATAACGCATAACGCATTACGCATAACGCATAAAGTATAACACATAACGCATAACGCATAAAGTATAACACATAACGCATAACGCATTACGCATATTGCATAACGTATAACGCAAAACGCATAACGCATAACGTTACCGCATAAGGCTTGATGCATGACGCATATCGCATAACGCATAACGCATAACGTATAACGCATAACGCATACCGTATAACGCATAACGCATAACGCATAACGCATAACGCATAACGCATAACGCATAACGCATAACGCATAAAGCATAACGCATAACGCATAACGCATAACGCACAACGCATAACGCATAAACCATAACCCATACTTCATAACGCCTAACGCATAATGCACAACGCATAACGAACACCGGAAAACCCATAACGCCTAACGCATAACGCATAACGCCCAATGCATAACGCATAAAGCATAACGCATAACGCATAACGCATAACGCATAACACATAACGCATAACGCATAAAGCATAACGCATAACGCATAACGTATAACGCCTAACGCATAATGCACAACGCATAACGAACACCGGAAAACCCATAACGCCTAACGCATAACGCATAACGCCTAACGCATAACGCATAACGCATAACGCATAACGTATATCGCATATCACATAACGCATAACCCATAACGCATAACGCATAAGGCATAACGCATAACGTTAACGCATAACGCATAACGCCTAACGCATAACGCATAACGCATAACGCATAACGCATAACGCATAACGCATAACGCATAACGCATAACGCATATCGCATAAAACATAACGCATAAAGCATAACGTACAACGTATAACGCATAACGCATAACGCATAACGCATAACGTATATCGCATAACACATAACGCATAACCCATAACGCATAACGCATAAGGCATAACGCATAACGTTAACGCATAACGCATAACGCATAACGCATAACGCATAACGCATTACGCATAACGCATAAAGTATAACACATAACGCATAACGCATAAAGTATAACACATAACGCATAACGCATTACGCATATTGCATAACGTATAACGCAAAACGCATAACGCATAACGTTACCGCATAAGGCTTGATGCATGACGCATATCGCATAACGCATAACGCATAACTCATAACGTATAACGCAAAACGCATAACGCATAATGCATAACGCATAACGCATAACGCATAACGCATAACGCAAAACGCATAACGCATAACGCATAACGCATAACGCATAACGCATAACGCATAACGCATAACGCAAAACGCATAACGCATAACGCATAACGCATAACGCATAACGCATAACGCATAACGCATAACGCATAACGCATAACGCATAACGCATAACGCATAACGCTTAACGCACATCGCATAACGCATAACGCATAACGCATTACGCATAACGCATAAAGTATGACACCTAACGCATAACGCATAGCGCATATCGCATAACGCATAACGCATAACGCATAACACATAACGCATAAAGTATAACACATAACGCATAACGCATTACGCATATTGCATAACGTATAACGCAAAACGCATAACGCATAACGTTACCGCATAAGGCTTGATGCATGACGCATATCGCATAACGCATAACGTACAACGTATAACGCATAACGCATAACGCATAACGCATATCGCATAACGCATAACGCATAACGTATAACGCATAACGCATACCGTATAACGCATAACGCTTGACGCATAACGCAAACGTATAACGCACAACGCATAACGAATACAGCAAAACGCATAATGCTTAACGCATAACGGATCACGCATAACGCATAACGCATAACGCATAACGCATAACGCATAACGCATATCGAATAACGAATACCGCAAAACGTATATCGCCTAACACATAACGGATCACGCATAACGCATAACGTATAACGCATAACGCATAACGCATAACGCATAAAGCATAACGCATAACGCATAACGCATAACGCAAACTTATAACGCACAACGCATAACGCATAACGCATAACGCATAACGCATAACGCATAACGCATAACGCATAACGCATAACGCATAACGCATAACGCATAACGCATAACGCATAACGCATAACGCATAACGCATAACGCATTACGCATAACGCATAAAGAATAACACATAACGCATAACGCATAAAGCATAACGCATAACGCATAACGCATAACGCATAAAGCATAATGCATAACGCATAACGCATAACGCATAACGCATATCGCATAACGCATAACGCATAACGTATAACGCATAACGCAAACCGTATAACGCATAACGCATAACGCAAACGTATAACGCACAACGCATAACGAATACAGCAAAACGCATAATGCTTAACGCATAACGAATCACGCATAACGCATAACGCATAACGCATAACGCATATCGAATAACGCATAACGTGTAACTCATAACGCATAACGCATAAAGCATAATGCATAACGCATAACACATAACGCATATCGCATAACGCATAACGCATAACGTATAACGCATAACGCATACCGTATAACGCATAACGCATAATGCATAACGCAAACGTATAACGCACAACGCATAATGCATAACGAACAACGGATAACGCATAACGCATAACGCATAACGAATACCGCAAAACGTATATCGCCTAACACATAACGGATCACGCATAAAGCATAACGCATAACGTATAACGCATAACGCATAACGCAAACGTATAGCGCACAACGCATAACGCATAAACCATAACCCATACTTCATAACGCCTAACGCATAATGCACAACGCATAACGAACACCGGAAAACCCATAACGCCTAACGCATAACGCATAACGCCTAATGCATAACGCATAAAGCATAACGCATAACGCATAAAGCATAACGCATAACGCATAACGCATAACGCATAACGCATAACGCATAACGCATAACGCATAACGCATAACGCATAACGCATCACGCATAACGCACAACGCATAACGCATAAACCATAACCCATACTTCATAACGCCTAACGCATAATGCACAACGCATAACGAACACCGGAAAACCCATAACGCCTAACGCATAACGCATAACGCCCAATGCATAACGCATAAAGCATAACGCATAACGCATAAAGCATAACGCATAACGCATAACGCATAACGCATAAAGCATAACGCATAACGCATAACGCATAACGCCTAACGCATAATGCACAACGCATAACGAACACCGGAAAACCCATAACGCCTAACGCATAACGCATAACGCCTAACGCATAACGCATAACGCATAACGCATAACGTATATCGCATATCACATAACGCATAACCCATAACGCATAACGCATAAGGCATAACGCATAACGTTAACGCATAACGCATAACGCCTAACGCATAACGCATAACGCATAACGCATAACGCATAACGCATAACGCATAACGCATAACGCATAACGCATAACGCATAACGCATATCGCATAAAACATAACGCATAAAGCATAACGTACAACGTATAACGCATAACGCATAACGCATAACGCATAACGTATATCGCATAACACATAACGCATAACCCATAACGCATAACGCATAAGGCATAACGCATAACGTTAACGCATAACGCATAACGCCTAACGCAAACTTATAACGCACAACGCATAACGCATAACGCATAACGCATAACGCATAACGCATAACGCATAACGCATAACGCATAACGCATAACGCATAACGCATAACGCATAACGCATAACGCATAACGCATAACGCATAACGCATAACTCAAAACGCATAACGCATAACGCATAACGCATAACGCATAACGCATAACGCATAACGCATAACGCATAACGCATAACGCATAACGCATAACGCATAACGCATAACGCATAACGCATAACGCATAACGCATTACGCATAACGCATAAAGTATGACACATAACGCATAACGCATAGCGCATAACGCATAACGCATAACGCATAACGCATAACGCATAACGCATAACGCATAACGCATAACGCATAACGCATAACGCATAACGCATAACGCATAACGCATAACGCATAACGCATAACGCATAACGCATAACGCATAACGCATAACGCATTACGCATAACGCATAAAGTATGACACATAACGCATAACGCATAACGCATAACGCATAACGCATAACGCATAACGCATAACGCATAACGCATAACGCATAACGCATAACGCATAACGCATAACGCATAACGCATAACGCATAACGCATAACGCATAACGCATAACGCATAACGCATAACGCATAACGCATAACGCATTACGCATAACGCATAAAGTATGACACATAACGCATAACGCATAACGCATAACGCATAACGCATAACGCATAACGCATAACGCATAACGCATAACGCATAACGCATAACGCATAACGCATAACGCATAACGCATAACGCATAACGCATAACGCATAACGCATAACGCATAACGCATAACGCATAACGCATACCGTATAACGCATAACGCATAACGCATAACGCATAATGCGTAACGCATAACGCATAACGCATAACGCATTACACATAACGCATAACGCATAACGCACAACGCAAACGTATAACGCACAACGCATAATGCATAACGCATAACGCATAACGCATAACGCATAGCGCATAATGCAAAATGCATAACGCATAACGCATAACGCATAACGCATGACGCATAACGCATAACGCATAACGCATAACGCATAACGCATAACGCATAAAGCATAACGCATAACGCACAACGCATAACGCATAACGCATTACGCATAACGCATAAAGTATAACACATAACGCATAACGCATAAAGTATAACACATAACGCATAACGCATTACGCATATTGCATAACGTATAACGCAAAACGCATAACGCATAACGTTACCGCATAAGGCTTGATGCGTGACGCATATCGCATAACGCATAACGCATAACTCATAACGAATAACGCAAAACGCATAACGCATAATGCATAACGCATAACGCATAACGCATAACGCATAACGCATAACGCATAACGCATAAAGCATAACGCATAACGCATAACGCATAACGCAAACTTATAACGCACAACGCATAACGCATAACGCATAACGCATAACGCATAACGCATAACGCATAACGCATAACGCATAACGCATAACGCATAACGCAAAACGCATAACGCATAACGCATAACGCATAACGCATAACGCATAACGCATAACGCATAACGCATAACGCATAACGCATAACGCATAACGCATAACGCATTACGCATGACGCATAAAGTATAACACATAACGCATAACGCATTACGCATAACGCATCACGCATAACGCATAACGCATAACGCATAACGCATATCGCATAAAACATAACGCATCACGCATAACGTACAACGTATAACGCATAACGCATAACGCATAACGCATAACGCATAACGCATAACGCATAACGTATATCGCATAACACATAACGCATAACCCATAACGCATAACGCATAAGGCATAACTCATAACGTTAACGCATAACGCATAACGCATAACGCATAAAGCATAACGCATAACGCATAACGCATAACGCAAACTTATAACGCACAACGCATAACGCATAACGCATAACGCATAACGCATAACGCATAACGCATAACGCATAACGCATAACGCATAACGCATAACGCATAACGCATAACGCATAACGCATAACGCATAACGCATAACGCATAACGCATAACGCATAACGCATAACGCATAATGCATAACGCATTACGCATGACGCATAAAGTATAACACATAACGCATAACGCATTACGCATAACGCATCACGCATAACGCATAACGCATAACGCATAACGCATATCGCATAACGCATAACGCATAACGTATATCGCATAACACATAACGCATAACCCATAACGCATAACGCATAAGGCATAACTCATAACGTTAACGCATAACGCATAACGCCTAACGCTTAACGGATCACGCATAACGCATAAAGCATAACGCATAAAGCATAACGAATAACACATAACGCATAACGCATAAAGCATAACGCATACCGCATAACGCATAACGCATAACGCATAACGCAAACTTATAACGCACAACGCATAACGCATAACGCATAACGCATAACGCATAACGCATAACGCATAACCCATAACGCATAACGCATAACGCATAACGCATAACGCATAACGCATAACGCATAACGCATAACGCATAACGAATAACGCATAACGCATAACGCATAACGCATAACGCATAACGCATAACGCATATCGCATAACGCATAACGCATAACGCATAACGCATAACGCATAACGCATAACGAATAACGCATAACGCATAACGCATAAAGTATAACACATAACGCATAACGCATAAAGTATAACACATAACGCATAACGCATTACGCATATTGCATAACGTATAACGCAAAACGCATAACGCATAACGTTACCGCATAAGGCTTGATGCATGACGCATATCGCATAACGCATAACGCATAACTCATAACGTATAACGCATAACGCATAACGCATAACGCATAACGCATAACGCATAACGCATAACGCATAACGCATAACGCATAACGCATAACGCATAACGCATAACGCATAACGCATAACGCATAACGCATAACGCATAACGCATAACGCATAACGCATAACGCAAAACGCATAACGCATAACGCATAACGCATAACGCATAACGCATAACGCATAACGCATAACGCATAACGCATAACGCATAACGCATTACGCATAACGCATAAAGTATAACACATAACGCATAACGCATTACGCATAACGCATCACGCATAACGCATAACGCATAACGCATAACGCATATCGCATAAAACATAACGCATCACGCATAACGTACAACATATAACGCATAACGCATAACGCATAACGCATAACGCATAACGCATAACGCATAACGTATATCGCATAAGGCATAACGCATAACCCATAACGCATAACGCATAAGGCATAACGCATAACGTTAACGCATAACGCATAACGCCTAACGCATAACGGATCACGCATAACGCATAAAGCATAACGCATAAAGCATAACGCATAACGCATAACGCATAACGCATAAAGCATAACGCATACCGCATAACGCATAACGCATATCGCATAACGCATAACGCATACGCATAACGTATAACGCATAACGCATACCGTATAACGCATAACGCATAACGCATAACGCAAACGTATAACGCACAACGCATAACGCATAACGCATAACGCATAACGCATAACGCATATCGCATAACACATAACGCATAACCCATAACGCATAACGCATAACGCATAACGCATAACGCATAACGCATAACGCATAACGCATAACGCATAACGCATTACGCATAACGCATAAAGTATAACACATAACGCATAACGCATAAAGAATAACACATAACGCATAACGCATTACGCATATTGCATAACGTATAACGCAAAACGCATAACGCATAACGTTACCGCATAAGGCTTGATGCATGACGCATATCGCATAACGCATAACGCATAACTCATAACGTATAACGCATAACGCATAACGCATAACGCATAATGCATAACGCATAACGCATAACGCATAACGCATAACGCATAACGCATAACGCATAAAGCATAACGCATAACGCATAACGCATAACGCAAACTTATAACGCACAACGCATAACGTATAACGCATAACGCATAACGCATAACGCATAACGCATAACGCATAACGCATAACGCATAACGCATAACGCATAACGCATAACGCATAACGCATAACGCATAACGCATAACGCATAACGCATAACGCATAACGCATAACGCATAACGCATAACGCATAACGCATAACGCATAACGCATAACGCATAACGCATAACGCATAACGCATAACGCATAACGCATAATGCATAACGCATAACGCATAACACATAACGCATAACCCATAACGCATAACGCATAAGGCATAACGCATAACGCATAACGCATAACGCATAACGTATATCGCATAACACATAACGCATAACCCATAACGCATAACGCATAACGCATAACGCATAACGCATAACGCATAACGCATAACGCATAACGCATAACGCATAACGCATAACGCATAACGCATAACGCATAACGCATATCGCATAAAACATAACGCATCACGCATAACGTACAACGTATAACGCAAAACGCATAACGCATAACGTTACCGCATAAGGCTTGATGCATGACGCATATCGCATAACGCATAACGCATAACTCATAACGTATAACGCATAACGCATAACGCATAACGCATAACGCATAACGCATAATGCATAACGCATAACGCATAACGCATAACACATAACGCATAACGCATAACGCATAACGCATAACGCATAAAGCATAACGCATAACGCATAACGCAAACTTATAACGCACAACGCATAACGTATAACGCATAACGCATAACGCATAACGCATAACGCATAACGCATAACGCATAACGCATAACGCATAACGCATAACGCATAACGCATAACGCATAACGCATAACGCATAACGCATAACGCATAACGCATAACGCATAACGCATAACGCATAACGCATAACGCATAACGCATAACGCATAACGCATAACGCATAACGCATAACGCATAACGCATAACGCATAACGCATAACGCATAACGCATAACGCATAACGCATAACGCATTACGCATAACGCATAAAGTATAACACATAACGCATAACGCATAACGCATAACGCATCACGCATAACGCATAACGCATAACGCATAACGCATATCGCATAAAACATAACGCATCACGCATAACGTACAACATATAACGCATAACGCATAACGCATAACGCATAACGCATAACGCATAACGCATAACGTATATCGCATAAGGCATAACGCATAACCCATAACGCATAACGCATAAGGCATAACGCATAACGTTAACGCATAACGCATAACGCCTAACGCATAACGGATCACGCATAACGCATAAAGCATAACGCATAAAGCATAACGCATAACGCATAACGCATAACGCATAACGCATAACGCATAACGCATAACGCATAACGCATATCGCATAACGCATAACGCATACGCATAACGTATAACGCATAACGCATACCGTATAACGCATAACGCATAACGCATAACGCAAACGTATAACGCACAACGCATAACGCATAACGCATAACGCATAACGCATAACGCATATCGCATAACACATAACGCATAACCCATAACGCATAACGCATAACGCATAACGCATAACGCATAACGCATAACGCATAACGCATAACGCATAACGCATTACGCATAACGCATAAAGTATAACACATAACGCATAACGCATAAAGTATAACACATAACGCATAACGCATTACGCATATTGCATAACGTATAACGCAAAACGCATAACGCATAACGTTACCGCATAAGGCTTGATGCATGACGCATATCGCATAACGCATAACGCATAACTCATAACGTATAACGCATAACGCATAACGCATAACGCATAATGCATAACGCATAACGCATAACGCATAACGCATAACGCATAACGCATAACGCATAAAGCATAACGCATAACGCATAACGCATAACGCAAACTTATAACGCACAACGCATAACGTATAACGCATAACGCATAACGCATAACGCATAACGCATAACGCATAACGCATAACGCATAACGCATAACGCATAACGCATAACGCATAACGCATAACGCATAACGCATAACGCATAACGCATAACGCATAACGCATAACGCATAACACGTAAAGCATAACCCATAACGCATAACGCATAAGGCATAACGCATAACGCATAACGCATAACGCATAACGCATAACGCATAACGCATAACGCATAACGCATAACGCATAACGCATAACGCATAACGCATAACGCATAACGCATAACGCATAACGCATAACGCATAACGCATAACGCATAACGCATAACGCATAACGCATAACGCATAACGCATAACGCATAACGCATAACGCATAACGCATAACACGTAAAGCATAACCCATAACGCATAACGCATAAGGCATAACGCATAACGCATAACGCATAACGCATAACGTATATCGCATAACACATAACGCATAACCCATAACGCATAACGCATAACGCATAACGCATAACGCATAACGCATAACGCATAACGCATAACGCATAACGCATAACGCATAACGCATAACGCATAACGCATAACGCATAACGCATATCGCATAAAACATAACGCATCACGCATAACGTACAACGTATAACGCATAACGCATAACGCATAACGCATAACGTATATCGCATAACACATAACGCATAACCCATAACGCATAACGCATAAGGCATAACGCATAACGTTAACGCATAACGCATAACGCCTAACGCATAACGGATCACGCATAACGCATAAAGCATAACGCATAAAGCATAACGCATAACGCATAACGCATAACGCATAACGCATAAAGCATAACGCATACCGCATACCGCATAACGCATAACGCATATCGCATAACGCATAACGCATAACGCATAACGTATAACGCATAACGCATACCGTATAACGCATAACGCATAACGCATAAAGCATAACGCATACCGCATAACGCATAACGCATATCGCATAACGCATAACGCATAACGCATAACGAATAACGCATAACGCATAACGCATAAAGTATAACACATAACGCATAACGCATAAAGTATAACACATAACGCATAACGCATTACGCATATTGCATAACGTATAACGCAAAACGCATAACGCATAACGTTACCGCATAAGGCTTGATGCATGACGCATATCGCATAACGCATAACGCATAACTCATAACGTATAACGCATAACGCATAACGCATAACGCATAACGCATAACGCATAATGCATAACGCATAACGCATAACGCATAACACATAACGCATAACGCATAACGCATAACGCATAACGCATAAAGCATAACGCATAACGCATAACGCAAACTTATAACGCACAACGCATAACGTATAACGCATAACGCATAACGCATAACGCATAACGCATAACGCATAACGCATAACGCATAACGCATAACGCATAACGCATAACGCATAACGCATAACGCATAACGCATAACGCATAACGCATAACGCATAACGCATAACGCATAACGCATAACGCATAACGTGTAACTCATAACGCATAACGCATAACGCATAATGCATAACGCATAACGCATAACGCATAACGCATAACGCATAACGCATAACGCATAACGCATAACGCATAACGCATAACGCATAACGCATAACGCATAACGCATAACGCATAACGCATAACGCATTACGCATAACGCATAAAGTATAACACATAACGCATAACGCATTACGCATAACGCATCACGCATAACGCATAACGCATAACGCATAACGCATATCGCATAAAACATAACGCATCACGCATAACGTACAACATATAACGCATAACGCATAACGCATAACGCATAACGCATAACGCATAACGCATAACGTATATCGCATAAGGCATAACGCATAACCCATAACGCATAACGCATAAGGCATAACGCATAACGTTAACGCATAACGCATAACGCCTAACGCATAACGGATCACGCATAACGCATAAAGCATAACGCATAAAGCATAACGCATAACGCATAACGCATAACGCATAAAGCATAACGCATACCGCATAACGCATAACGCATATCGCATAACGCATAACGCATAACGCATAACGTATAACGCATAACGCATACCGTATAACGCATAACGCATAACGCATAACGCAAACGTATAACGCACAACGCATAACGCATAACGCATAACGCATAACGCATAACGCATATCGCATAACACATAACGCATAACCCATAACGCATAACGCATAACGCATAACGCATAACGCATAACGCATAACGCATAACGCATAACGCATTACGCATAACGCATAAAGTATAACACATAACGCATAACGCATAAAGTATAACACATAACGCATAACGCATTACGCATATTGCATAACGTATAACGCAAAACGCATAACGCATAACGTTACCGCATAAGGCTTGATGCATGACGCATATCGCATAACGCATAACGCATAACTCATAACGTATAACGCATAACGCATAACGCATAACGCATAATGCATAACGCATAACGCATAACGCATAACGCATAACGCATAACGCATAACGCATAAAGCATAACGCATAACGCATAACGCATAACGCAAACTTATAACGCACAACGCATAACGTATAACGCATAACGCATAACGCATAACGCATAACGCATAACGCATAACGCATAACGCATAACGCATAACGCATAACGCATAACGCATAACGCATAACGCATAACGCATAACGCATAACGCATAACGCATAACGCATAACGCATAACGCATAACGCATAACGCATAACGCATAACGCATAACGCATAACGCATAACGCATAACGCATAACGCATAACGCATAACGCATAACGCATAACGCATAACGCATAACGCATAACGCATAACGCATAACGCATAACGCATAACGCATAACGCATAACGCATAACGCATAACGCATAACGCATAACGCATAACACATAACGCATAACCCATAACGCATAACGCATAAGGCATAACGCATAACGCATAACGCATATCGCATAACACATAACGCATAACCCATAACGCATAACGCATAACGCATAACGCATAACGCATAACGCATAACGCATAACGCATAACGCATAACGCATAACGCATAACGCATAACGCATAACGCATAACGCATAACGCATAACGCATAACGCATAACGCATAACGCATAACGCATAACGCATAACGCATAACGCATTACGCATAACGCATAAAGTATAACACATAACGCATAACGCATAAAGTATAACACATAACGCATAACGCATTACGCATATTGCATAACGTATAACGCAAAACGCATAACGCATAACGTTACCGCATAAGGCTTGATGCATGACGCATATCGCATAACGCATAACGCATAACGTATAACGCATAACGCATACCGTATAACGCATAACGCATAACGCATAACGCATAACGCATACCGCATAACGCATAAGGCATAACGCATAAAGCATAACGCATAACGCATAACGCATAACGCATAACGCATTACGCATAACGCATAAAGTATAACACATAACGCATAACGCATAAAGTATAACACATAACGCATAACGCATTACGCATATTGCATAACGTATAACGCAAAACGCATAACGCATAACGTTACCGCATAAGGCTTGATGCATGACGCATATCGCATAACGCATAACGCATAACTCATAACGTATAACGCAAAACGCATAACGCATAATGCATAACGCATAACGCATAACGCATAACGCATAACGCAAAACGCATAACGCATAACGCATAACGCATAACGCATAACGCATAACGCATAACGCATAACGCAAAACGCATAACGCATAACGCATAACGCATAACGCATAACGCATAACGCATAACGCATAACGCATAACGCATAACGCATAACGCATAACGCATAACGCTTAACGCACATCGCATAACGCATAACGCATAACGCATAACGCATTACGCATAACGCATAAAGTATGACACCTAACGCATAACGCATAGCGCATATCGCATAACGCATAACGCATAACGCATAACGCATAACTCATAACGCATAAAGTATAACACATAACGCATAACGCATTACGCATATTGCATAACGTATAACGCAAAACGCATAACGCATAACGTTACCGCATAAGGCTTGATGCATGACGCATATCGCATAACGCATAACGTACAACGTATAACGCATAACGCATAACGCATAACGCATATCGCATAACGCATAACGCATAACGTATAACGCATAACGCATACCGTATAACGCATAACGCTTGACGCATAACGCAAACGTATAACGCACAACGCATAACGAATACAGCAAAACGCATAATGCTTAACGCATAACGGATCACGCATAACGCATAACGCATAACGCATAACGCATAACGCATAACGCATATCGAATAACGAATACCGCAAAACGTATATCGCCTAACACATAACGGATCACGCATAACGCATAACGTATAACGCATAACGCATAACGCATAACGCGTAAAGCATAACGCATAACGCATAACGCAAACTTATAACGCACAACGCATAACGCATAACGCATAACGCATAACGCATAACGCATAACGCATAACGCATAACGCATAACGCATAACGCATAACGCATAACGCATAACGCATAACGCATAACGCATAACGCATAACGCATAACGCATTACGCATAACGCATAAAGTATAACACATAACGCATAACGCATAAAGCATAACGCATAACGCATAACGCATAACGCATAAAGCATAATGCATAACGCATAACGCATAACGCATAACGCATATCGCATAACGCATAACGCATAACGTATAACGCATAACGCAAACCGTATAACGCATAACGCATAACGCAAACGTATAACGCACAACGCATAACGAATACAGCAAAACGCATAATGCTTAACGCATAACGAATCACGCATAACGCATAACGCATAACGCATAACGCATATCGAATAACGCATAACGTGTAACTCATAACGCATAACGCATAAAGCATAATGCATAACGCATAACACATAACGCATATCGCATAACGCATAACGCATAACGTATAACGCATAACGCATAACGTATAACGCATAACGCATAATGCATAACGCAAACGTATAACGCACAACGCATAATGCATAACGAACAACGGATAACGCATAACGCATAACGCATAACGAATACCGCAAAACGTATATCGCCTAACACATAACGGATCACGCATAAAGCATAACGCATAACGTATAACGCATAACGCATAACGCAAACGTATAGCGCACAACGCATAACGCATAAACCATAACCCATACTTCATAACGCCTAACGCATAATGCACAACGCATAACGAACACCGGAAAACCCATAACGCCTAACGCATAACGCATAACGCCTAATGCATAACGCATAAAGCATAACGCATAACGCATAAAGCATAACGCATAACGCATAACGCATAACGCATAAAGCATAACGCATAACGCATAACGCATAACGCATAACGCATAACGCATCACGCATAACGCACAACGCATAACGCATAAACCATAACCCATACTTCATAACGCCTAACGCATAATGCACAACGCATAACGAACACCGGAAAACCCATAACGCCTAACGCATAACGCATAACGCCCAATGCATAACGCATAAAGCATAACGCATAACGCATAACGCATAACGCATAACGCATAACGCATAACGCATAAAGCATAACGCATAACGCATAACGTATAACGCCTAACGCATAATGCACAACGCATAACGAACACCGGAAAACCCATAACGCCTAACGCATAACGCATAACGCCTAACGCATAACGCATAACGCATAACGCATAACGTATATCGCATATCACATAACGCATAACCCATAACGCATAACGCATAAGGCATAACGCATAACGTTAACGCATAACGCATAACGCCTAACGCATAACGCATAACGCATAACGCATAACGCATAACGCATAACGCATAACGCATAACGCATAACGCATAACGCATATCGCATAAAACATAACGCATAAAGCATAACGTACAACGTATAACGCATAACGCATAACGCATAACGCATAACGTATATCGCATAACACATAACGCATAACCCATAACGCATAACGCATAAGGCATAACGCATAACGTTAACGCATAACGCATAACGCATAACGCATAACGCATAACGCATAACGCATTACGCATAACGCATAAAGTATAACACATAACGCATAACGCATAAAGTATAACACATAACGCATAACGCATTACGCATATTGCATAACGTATAACGCAAAACGCATAACGCATAACGTTACCGCATAAGGCTTGATGCATGACGCATATCGCATAACGCATAACGCATAACGTATAACGCATAACGCATACCGTATAACGCATAACGCATAACGCATAACGCATAACGCATAACGCATAACGCATAACGCATAACGCATAAAGCATAACGCATAACGCATAACGCATAACGCACAACGCATAACGCATAAACCATAACCCATACTTCATAACGCCTAACGCATAATGCACAACGCATAACGAACACCGGAAAACCCATAACGCCTAACGCATAACGCATAACGCCCAATGCATAACGCATAAAGCATAACGCATAACGCATAAAGCATAACGCATAACACATAACGCATAACGCATAAAGCATAACGCATAACGCATAACGTATAACGCCTAACGCATAATGCACAACGCATAACGAACACCGGAAAACCCATAACGCCTAACGCATAACGCATAACGCCTAACGCATAACGCACAACGCATAACGCATAACGTATATCGCATATCACATAACGCATAACCCATAACGCATAACGCATAAGGCATAACGCATAACGTTAACGCATAACGCATAACGCCTAACGCATAACGCATAACGCATAACGCATAACGCATAACGCATAACGCATAACGCATAACGCATAACGCATATCGCATAAAACATAACGCATAAAGCATAACGTACAACGTATAACGCATAACGCATAACGCATAACGCATAACGTATATCGCATAACACATAACGCATAACCCATAACGCATAACGCATAAGGCATAACGCATAACGTTAACGCATAACGCATAACGCATAACGCATAACGCATAACGCATTACGCATAACGCATAAAGTATAACACATAACGCATAACGCATAAAGTATAACACATAACGCATAACGCATTACGCATATTGCATAACGTATAACGCAAAACGCATAACGCATAACGTTACCGCATAAGGCTTGATGCATGACGCATATCGCATAACGCATAACGCATAACTCATAACGTATAACGCAAAACGCATAACGCATAATGCATAACGCATAACGCATAACGCATAACGCATAACGCAAAACGCATAACGCATAACGCATAACGCATAACGCATAACGCATAACGCATAACGCATAACGCAAAACGCATAACGCATAACGCATAACGCATAACGCATAACGCATAACGCATAACGCATAACGCATAACGCATAACGCATAACGCATAACGCATAACGCTTAACGCACATCGCATAACGCATAACGCATAACGCATTACGCATAACGCATAAAGTATGACACCTAACGCATAACGCATAGCGCATATCGCATAACGCATAACGCATAACGCATAACGCATAACACATAACGCATAAAGTATAACACATAACGCATAACGCATTACGCATATTGCATAACGTATAACGCAAAACGCATAACGCATAACGTTACCGCATAAGGCTTGATGCATGACGCATATCGCATAACGCATAACGTACAACGTATAACGCATAACGCATAACGCATAACGCATATCGCATAACGCATAACGCATAACGTATAACGCATAACGCATACCGTATAACGCATAACGCTTGACGCATAACGCAAACGTATAACGCACAACGCATAACGAATACAGCAAAACGCATAATGCTTAACGCATAACGGATCACGCATAACGCATAACGCATAACGCATAACGCATAACGCATAACGCATATCGAATAACGAATACCGCAAAACGTATATCGCCTAACACATAACGGATCACGCATAACGCATAACGTATAACGCATAACGCATAACGCATAACGCATAAAGCATAACGCATAACGCATAAAGCATAACGCATAACGCATAACGCATAACGCAAACTTATAACGCACAACGCATAACGCATAACGCATAACGCATAACGCATAACGCATAACGCATAACGCATAACGCATAACGCATAACGCATAACGCATAACGCATAACGCATAACGCATAACGCATAACGCATTACGCATAACGCATAAAGTATAACACATAACGCATAACGCATAAAGCATAACGCATAACGCATAACGCATAACGCATAAAGCATAATGCATAACGCATAACGCATAACGCATAACGCATATCGCATAACGCATAACGCATAACGTATAACGCATAACGCAAACCGTATAACGCATAACGCATAACGCAAACGTATAACGCACAACGCATAACGAATACAGCAAAACGCATAATGCTTAACGCATAACGAATCACGCATAACGCATAACGCATAACGCATAACGCATATCGAATAACGCATAACGTGTAACTCATAACGCATAACGCATAAAGCATAATGCATAACGCATAACACATAACGCATATCGCATAACGCATAACGCATAACGTATAACGCATAACGCATACCGTATAACGCATAACGCATAATGCATAACGCAAACGTATAACGCACAACGCATAATGCATAACGAACAACGGATAACGCATAACGCATAACGCATAACGAATACCGCAAAACGTATATCGCCTAACACATAACGGATCACGCATAAAGCATAACGCATAACGTATAACGCATAACGCATAACGCAAACGTATAGCGCACAACGCATAACGCATAAACCATAACCCATACTTCATAACGCCTAACGCATAATGCACAACGCATAACGAACACCGGAAAACCCATAACGCCTAACGCATAACGCATAACGCCTAATGCATAACGCATAAAGCATAACGCATAACGCATAAAGCATAACGCATAACGCATAACGCATAACGCATAAAGCATAACGCATAACGCATAACGCATAACGAATAACGCATAACGCATCACGCATAACGCACAACGCATAACGCATAAACCATAACCCATACTTCATAACGCCTAACGCATAATGCACAACGCATAACGAACACCGGAAAACCCATAACGCCTAACGCATAACGCATAACGCCCAATGCATAACGCATAAAGCATAACGCATAACGCATAAAGCATAACGCATAACACATAACGCATAACGCATAAAGCATAACGCATAACGCATAACGTATAACGCCTAACGCATAATGCACAACGCATAACGAACACCGGAAAACCCATAACGCCTAACGCATAACGCATAACGCCTAACGCATAACGCATAACGCATAACGCATAACGTATATCGCATATCACATAACGCATAACCCATAACGCATAACGCATAAGGCATAACGCATAACGTTAACGCATAACGCATAACGCCTAACGCATAACGCATAACGCATAACGCATAACGCATAACGCATAACGCATAACGCATAACGCATAACGCATAACGCATAACGCATATCGCATAAAACATAACGCATAAAGCATAACGTACAACGTATAACGCATAACGCATAACGCATAACGCATAACGTATATCGCATAACACATAACGCATAACCCATAACGCATAACGCATAAGGCATAACGCATAACGTTAACGCATAACGCATAACGCCTAACGCATAACGCAAACTTATAACGCACAACGCATAACGCATAACGCATAACGCATAACGCATAACGCATAACGCATAACGCATAACGCATAACGCATAACGCATAACGCATAACGCATAACGCATAACGCATAACGCATAACGCATAACGCATAACGCATAACTCAAAACGCATAACGCATAACGCATAACGCATAACGCATAACGCATAACGCATAACGCATAACGCATAACGCATTACGCATAACGCATAACGCATAACGCATAACGCATAACGCATAACGCATTACGCATAACGCATAAAGTATGACACATAACGCATAACGCATAGCGCATAACGCATAACGCATAACGCATAACGCATAACGCATAACACATAACGCATAACGCATAACGCATAACGCATAACGCATAACGCATAACGCATAACGCATAACGCATAACGCATAACGCATAACGCATAACGCATAACGCATAACGCATAACGCATAACGCATACCGTATAACGCATAACGCATAACGCATAACGCATAATGCGTAACGCATAACGCATAACGCATAACGCATAACACATAACGCATAACGCATAACGCACAACGCAAACGTATAACGCACAACGCATAATGCATAACGCATAACGCATAACGCATAACGCATAACGCATAACGCATAGCGCATAATGCAAAATGCATAACGCATAACGCATAACGCATAACGCATGACGCATAACGCATAACGCATAACGCATAACGCATAACGCATAAAGCATAACGCATAACGCACAACGCATAACGCATAACGCATTACGCATAACGCATAAAGTATAACACATAACGCATAACGCATAAAGTATAACACATAACGCATAACGCATTACGCATATTGCATAACGTATAACGCAAAACGCATAACGCATAACGTTACCGCATAAGGCTTGATGCGTGACGCATATCGCATAACGCATAACGCATAACTCATAACGTATAACGCAAAACGCATAACGCATAATGCATAACGCATAACGCATAACGCATAACGCATAACGCATAACGCATAACGCATAAAGCATAACGCATAACGCATAACGCATAACGCAAACTTATAACGCACAACGCATAACGCATAACGCATAACGCATAACGCATAACGCATAACGCATAACGCATAACGCATAACGCATAACGCAAAACGCATAACGCATAACGCATAACGCATAACGCATAACGCATAACGCATAACGCATAACGCATAACGCATAACGCATAACGCATAACGCATAACGCATAACGCATTACGCATGACGCATAAAGTATAACACATAACGCATAACGCATTACGCATAACGCATCACGCATAACGCATAACGCATAACGCATAACGCATATCGCATAAAACATAACGCATCACGCATAACGTACAACGTATAACGCATAACGCATAACGCATAACGCATAACGCATAACGCATAACGTATATCGCATAACACATAACGCATAACCCATAACGCATAACGCATAAGGCATAACTCATAACGTTAACGCATAACGCATAACGCATAACGCATAAAGCATAACGCATAACGCATAACGCATAACGCAAACTTATAACGCACAACGCATAACGCATAACGCATAACGCATAACGCATAACGCATAACGCATAACGCATAACGCATAACGCATAACGCATAACGCATAACGCATAACGCATAACGCATAACGCATAACGCATAACGCATAACGCATAACGCATAACGCATAATGCATAACGCATTACGCATGACGCATAAAGTATAACACATAACGCATAACGCATTACGCATAACGCATCACGCATAACGCATAACGCATAACGCATAACGCATATCGCATAAAACATAACGCATCACGCATAACGTACAACGTATAACGCATAACGCATAACGCATAACGCATAACGCATAACGTATATCGCATAACACATAACGCATAACCCATAACGCATAACGCATAAGGCATAACTCATAACGTTAACGCATAACGCATAACGCCTAACGCTTAACGGATCACGCATAACGCATAAAGCATAACGCATAAAGAATAACGAATAACACATAACGCATAACGCATAAAGCATAACGCATACCGCATAACGCATAACGCATAACGCATAACGCAAACTTATAACGCACAACGCATAACGCATAACGCATAACGCATAACGCATAACGCATAACGCATAACCCATAACGCATAACGCATAACGCATAACGCATAACGCATAACGCATAACGCATAACGCATAACGCATAACGCATAACGCATAACGCATAACGAATAACGCATAACGCATAACGCATAACGCATAACGCATAACGCATATCGCATAACGCATAACGCATAACGCATAACGCATAACGCATAACGAATAACGCATAACGCATAACGCATAAAGTATAACACATAACGCATAACGCATAAAGTATAACACATAACGCATAACGCATTACGCATATTGCATAACGTATAACGCAAAACGCATAACGCATAACGTTACCGCATAAGGCTTGATGCATGACGCATATCGCATAACGCATAACGCATAACTCATAACGTATAACGCATAACGCATAACGCATAACGCATAACGCATAACGCATAATGCATAACGCATAACGCATAACGCATAACACATAACGCATAACGCATAACGCATAACGCATAACGCATAAAGCATAACGCATAACGCATAACGCAAACGTATAACGCACAACGCATAACGTATAACGCATAACGCATAACGCATAACGCATAACGCATAACGCATAACGCATAACGCATAACGCATAACGCATAACGCATAACGCATAACGCATAACGCATAACGCATAACGCATAACGCATAACGCATAACGCATAACGCATAACGCATAACGCATAACGCATAACGCATAACGCATAACGCATAACGCATAACGCATAACGCATAACGCATAACGCATAACGCATAACGCATAACGCATAACGCATAACGCATAACGCATAACGCATAACGCATAACGCATAACGCATAACGCATAACGCATAACGCATTACGCATAACGCATAAAGTATAACACATAACGCATAACGCATTACGCATAACGCATCACGCATAACGCATAACGCATAACGCATAACGCATATCGCATAAAACATAACGCATCACGCATAACGTACAACATATAACGCATAACGCATAACGCATAACGCATAACGCATAACGCATAACGTATATCGCATAAGGCATAACGCATAACCCATAACGCATAACGCATAAGGCATAACGCATAACGTTAACGCATAACGCATAACGCCTAACGCATAACGGATCACGCATAACGCATAAAGCATAACGCATAAAGCATAACGCATAACGCATAACGCATAACGCATAAAGCATAACGCATACCGCATAACGCATAACGCATATCGCATAACGCATAACGCATACGCATAACGTATAACGCATAACGCATACCGTATAACGCATAACGCATAACGCATAACGCAAACGTATAACGCACAACGCATAACGCATAACGCATAACGCATAACGCATAACGCATATCGCATAACACATAACGCATAACCCATAACGCATAACGCATAACGCATAACGCATAACGCATAACGCATAACGCATAACGCATAACGCATAACGCATTACGCATAACGCATAAAGTATAACACATAACGCATAACGCATAAAGTATAACACATAACGCATAACGCATTACGCATATTGCATAACGTATAACGCAAAACGCATAACGCATAACGTTACCGCATAAGGCTTGATGCATGACGCATATCGCATAACGCATAACGCATAACTCATAACGTATAACGCATAACGCATAACGCATAACGCATAATGCATAACGCATAACGCATAACGCATAACGCATAACGCATAACGCATAACGCATAAAGCATAACGCATAACGCATAACGCATAACGCATAACGCATAACGCATAACGCATAACGCATAACGCATAACGCATAACGCATAACGCATAACGCATAACGCATAACGCATAACGCATAACGCATAACGCATAACGCATAACGCATAACGCATAACGCATAACGCATAACGCATAACGCATAACGCATAACGCATAACGCATAACGCATAACGCATAACGCATAACGCATAACGCATAACGCATAACGCATAACGCATAACACATAACGCATAACCCATAACGCATAACGCATAAGGCATAACGCATAACGCATAACGCATAACGCATAACGTATATCGCATAACACATAACGCATAACCCATAACGCATAACGCATAACGCATAACGCATAACGCATAACGCATAACGCATAACGCATAACGCATAACGCATAACGCATAACGCATAACGCATAACGCATAACGCATAACGCATATCGCATAAAACATAACGCATCACGCATAACGTACAACGTATAACGCATAACGCATAACGCATAACGCATAACGCATAACGTATATCGCATAACGCATAACGCATAACCCATAACGCATAACGCATAAGGCATAACGCATAACGTTAACGCATAACGCATAACGCCTAACGCATAACGGATCACGCATAACGCATAAAGCATAACGCATAAAGCATAACGCATAACGCATAACGCATAACGCATAACGCATAAAGCATAACGCATACCGCATAACGCATAACGCATATCGCATAACGCATAACGCATAACGCATAACGTATAACGCATAACGCATACCGTATAACGCATAACGCATAACGCATAAAGCATAACGCATACCGCATAACGCATAACGCATATCGCATAACGCATAACGCATAACGCATAACGAATAACGCATAACGCATAACGCATAAAGTATAACACATAACGCATAACGCATAAAGTATAACACATAACGCATAACGCATTACGCATATTGCATAACGTATAACGCAAAACGCATAACGCATAACGTTACCGCATAAGGCTTGATGCATGACGCATATCGCATAACGCATAACGCATAACTCATAACGTATAACGCATAACGCATAACGCATAACGCATAACGCATAACGCATAATGCATAACGCATAACGCATAACGCATAACACATAACGCATAACGCATAACGCATAACGCATAACGCATAACGCATAAAGCATAACGCATAACGCATAACGCAAACTTATAACGCACAACGCATAACGTATAACGCATAACGCATAACGCATAACGCATAACGCATAACGCATAACGCATAACGCATAACGCATAACGCATAACGCATAACGCATAACGCATAACGCATAACGCATAACGCATAACGCATAACGCATAACGCATAACGCATAACGCATAACGCATAACGCATAACGCATAACGCATAACGTGTAACTCATAACGCATAACGCATAACGCATAACGCATAACGCATAACGCATAACGCATAACGCATAACGCATAACGCATAACGCATAACGCATAACGCATAACGCATAACGCATAACGCATAACGCATAACGCATAACGCATAACGCATAACGCATAACGCATTACGCATAACGCATAAAGTATAACACATAACGCATAACGCATTACGCATAACGCATCACGCATAACGCATAACGCATAACGCATAACGCATATCGCATAAAACATAACGCATCACGCATAACGTACAACATATAACGCATAACGCATAACGCATAACGCATAACGCATAACGCATAACGCATAACGCATAACGTATATCGCATAAGGCATAACGCATAACCCATAACGCATAACGCATAAGGCATAACGCATAACGTTAACGCATAACGCATAACGCCTAACGCATAACGGATCACGCATAACGCATAAAGCATAACGCATAAAGCATAACGCATAACGCATAACGCATAACGCATAAAGCATAACGCATACCGCATAACGCATAACGCATATCGCATAACGCATAACGCATAACGCATAACGTATAACGCATAACGCATAACGCATAACGCATAACGCATAACGCATAACGCATAACGCATAACGCATAACGCATAACGCATAACGCATAACGCATAACGCATAACGCATAACGCATAACGCATAACGCATAACGCATAACGCATAACGCATAACGCATAACGCATAACGCATAACGCATAACGCATAACGTGTAACTCATAACGCATAACGCATAACGCATAACGCATAACGCATAACGCATAACGCATAACGCATAACGCATAACGCATAACGCATAACGCATAACGCATAACGCATAACGCATAACGCATAACGCATAACGCATAACGCATAACGCATAACGCATAACGCATTACGCATAACGCATAAAGTATAACACATAACGCATAACGCATTACGCATAACGCATCACGCATAACGCATAACGCATAACGCATAACGCATATCGCATAACACATAACGCATAACCCATAACGCATAACGCATAACGCATAACGCATAACGCATAACGCATAACGCATAACGCATTACGCATAACGCATAAAGTATAACACATAACGCATAACGCATAAAGTATAACACATAACGCATAACGCATTACGCATATTGCATAACGTATAACGCAAAACGCATAACGCATAACGTTACCGCATAAGGCTTGATGCATGACGCATATCGCATAACGCATAACGCATAACTCATAACGTATAACGCATAACGCATAACGCATAACGCATAATGCATAACGCATAACGCATAACGCATAACGCATAACGCATAACGCATAACGCATAAAGCATAACGCATAACGCATAACGCATAACGCAAACTTATAACGCACAACGCATAACGTATAACGCATAACGCATAACGCATAACGCATAACGCATAACGCATAACGCATAACGCATAACGCATAACGCATAACGCATAACGCATAACGCATAACGCTAACGCATAACGCATAACGCATAACGCATAACGCATAACGCATAACGCATAACGCATAACGCATAACGCATAACGCATAACGCATAACGCATAACGCATAACGCATAACGCATAACGCATAACGCATAACGCATAACGCATAACGCATAACGCATAACGCATAACGCATAACGCATAACGCATAACGCATAACGCATAACGCATAACGCATAACACATAACGCATAACCCATAACGCATAACGCATAAGGCATAACGCATAACGCATAACGCATAACGCATAACGTATATCGCATAACACATAACGCATAACCCATAACGCATAACGCATAACGCATAACGCATAACGCATAACGCATAACGCATAACGCATAACGCATAACGCATAACGCATAACGCATAACGCATAACGCATAACGCATAACGCATATCGCATAAAACATAACGCATCACGCATAACGTACAACGTATAACGCATAACGCATAACGCATAACGCATAACGCATAACGTATATCGCATAACACATAACGCATAACCCATAACGCATAACGCATAAGGCATAACGCATAACGTTAACGCATAACGCATAACTCCTAACGCATAACGGATCACGCATAACGCATAAAGCATAACGCATAAAGCATAACGCATAACGCATAACGCATAACGCATAACGCATAAAGCATAACGCATACCGCATAACGCATAACGCATATCGCATAACGCATAACGCATAACGTATAACGCATAACGCATACCGTATAACGCATAACGCATAACGCATAAAGCATAACGCATACCGCATAACGCATAACGCATATCGCATAACGCATAACGCATAACGCATAACGTATAACGCATAACGCATACCGTATAACGCATAACGCATAACGCATAACGCAAACGTATAACGCACAACGCATAACGAATACAGCAAAACGCATAATGCTTAACGCATAACGGATCACGCATAACGCATAAAGCATAACGCATACCGCATAACGTATAACGCATAACGCATACCGTATAACGCATAACGCATAACGCATGACGCATAACGCATAACGCATAACGCATATCGCATAACGCATAACGCATAACGCATAACGTATAACGCATAACGCATACCGTATAACGCATAACGCATAACGCATAACGCAAACGTATAACGCACAACGCATAACGAATACAGCAAAACGCATAATGCTTAACGCATAACGGATCACGCATAACGCATAAAGCATAACGCATACCGCATAACGTATAACGCATAACGCATACCGTATAACGCATAACGCATAACGCATGACGCATAACGCAAACGTATAACGCACAACGCATAACGAATACAGCAAAACGCATAATGCTTAACGCATAACTGATCACGCATAACGCATAACGCATAACGCATAACGCATAACGCATATCGAATAACGCATAACGTGTAACTCATAACGCATAACGCATAAAGCATAATGCATAACGCATAACGAACAACGGATAACGCATAACGCATAACGAATACCACAAAACGTATATCGCCTAACACATAACGGATCACGCATAACGCATAACGCATAACGTATAACGCATAACGCATAACGCATAACGCATAAAGCATAACGCATAACGCATAACGCATAACGCAAACTTATAACGCACAACGCATAACGCATAACGCATAACGCATAACGCATAACGCATAACGCATAACGCATTACGCATAACGCATAAAGTATAACACATAACGCATAACGCATAAAGTATAACACATAACGCATAACGCATTACTCATAACGCATCACGCATAACGCATAACGCATAACGCATAACGCATAACGCATATCGCATAAAACATAACGCATAAAGCATAACGTACAACGTATAACGCATAACGCATAACGCATAACGCATAACGCATAACGCATAACGTATATCGCATAACCCATAACGCATAACCCATAACGCATAACGCATAAGGCATAACGCATAACGTTAACGAATAACGCATAACGCCTAACGCATAACGGATCACGCATAACGCATAAAGCATAACGCATAAAGCATAACGCATAACGCATAACTCATAACGCATAAAGCATAACGCATAACGCATAACGCATAACGCATATCGAATAACGCATACCGTATAACGCATAACGCATAACGCAAACGTATAACGCACAACGCATAACGAATACAGCAAAACGCATAATGCTTAACGCATAACGAATCACGCATAACGCATAACGCATAACGCATAACGCATAACGCATAACGCATAACGCATAACGCATAACGCATATCGAATAACGCATAACGTGTAACTCATAACGCATAACGCATAAAGCATAACGCATAACGCATAACGCATAACGCATATCGCATAACGCATAACGCATAACGCATAACGTATAACGCATAACGCATACCGTATAACGCATAATGCATAATGCATAACGCAAACGTATAACGCACAACGCATAATGCATAACGAAAAACGGATAACGCATAACGCATAACGCATAACGAATACCGCAAAACGTATATCGCCTAACACATAACGGATCACGCATAAAGCATAACGCATAACGTATAACGCATAACGCATAACGCAAACGTATAGCGCACAACGCATAACGCATAAACCATAACCCATACTTCATAACGCCTAACGCATAATGCACAACGCATAACGAACAACGGAAAACCCATAACGCCTAACGCATAACGCATAACGCCTAATGCATAACGCATAAAGCATAACGCATAACGCATAAAGCATAACGCATAACGCATAACGCACAACGCATAAAGCATAACGCATAACGCATAACGCATAACGAATAACGCATAACGCATAACGCATAACGCATAACGCATAACGCATAACGCATAACGCATAACGCATTACGCATAACGCATAAAGTATAACACATAACGCATAACGCATAAAGTATAACACATAACGCATAACGCATTACGCATAACGCATCACGCATAATGCATAACGCATAACGCATAACGCATATCGCATAAAACATAACGCATAACGCATAACGTACAACGTATAACGCATAACGCATAACGCATAACGCATAACGTATATCGCATAACACATAACGCATAACCCATAACGCATAACGCATAAGGCATAACGCATAACGTTAACGCATAACGCATAACGCCTAACGCATAACGGATCACGCATAACGCATAAAGCATAACGCATAAAGCATAACGCATAACGCATAACGCATAACGCATAACGCATAACGCATAACGCATAACGCATAACGCATAACGCATAACGCATAACGCATAACGCATAACGCATAACGCATAACGCATAACGCATAACGCATAACGCATAACGCATAACGCATAACGCATAACGCATAACGCATAACGTTAACGCATAACGCATAACGCCTAACGCATAACGCAAACGTATAACGCACAACGCATAACGCATAACGAACAACGGATAACGCATAACGCATAACGCATAACGAATACCGCAAAACGTATATCGACTAACACATAACGGATCACGCATAACGCATAACGCATAACGTATAACGCATAACGCATAACGCATAACGCATAACGCATAACGCATAACGCATATCGCATACCGCATAACGCATAACGTATAACGCATAACGCATACCGTATAACGCATAACGCATAACGCATAACGCATAATGCATAACGCATAACGCATAACGCATAACACATAACGCATAACGCATAACGCACAACGCAAACGTATAACGCACAACGCATAATGCATAACGCATAACGCATAACGCATAACGCATGGCGCATAATGCAAAATGCATAACGCATAACGCATAACGCTTAACGCATGACGCATAACGCATAACGCATAACGCATAACGCATAACGCATAACGCATAACGCATAACGCATAAAGCATAACGCATAACGCATAACGCATAACGCATAACGCATTACGCATAACGCATAAAGTATAACACAACGCATAACGCATAAAGTATAACACATAACGCATAACGCATTACGCATATTGCATAACGTATAACGCAAAACGCATAACGCATAACGTTACCGCATAAGGCTTGATGCATGACGCATATCGCATAACGCATAACGCATAACTCATAACGTATAACGCATAACGCATAACGCATAACGCATAACGCATAACGCATAACGCATAACGCATAACGCATAACGCATAACGCATTACGCATAACGCATAAAGTATAACACATAACGCATAACGCATAAAGTATAACACATAACGCATAACGCATTACGCATATTGCATAACGTATAACGCAAAACGCATAACGCATAACGTTACCGCATAAGGCTTGATGCATGACGCATATCGCATAACGCATAACGAATAACTCATAACGTATAACGCATAACGCATAACGCATAACGCATAACGCATAACGCATAACGCATAACGCATAACGCATAACGCATAACGCATAACGCATAACGCATAACGCATAACGCATAACGCATAACGCATAAAGCATAACGCATAACGCATAACGCATAACGCATAACGCATAACGCATAACGCATAACGCATAACGCATAACGCATAACGCATAACGCATAACGCATAACGCATAACGCATAACGCATATCGCATAAAACATAACGCATAAAGCATAACGTACAACGTATAACGCATAACGCATAACGCATAACGCATAACGCATAACGCATAACGTATATCGCATAACACATAACGCATAACCCATAACGCATAACGCATAAGGCATAACGCATAACGTTAACGCATAACGCATAACGCCTAACGCATAACGCAAACGTATAACGCACAACGCATAACGCATAACGAACAACGGATAACGCATAACGCATAACGCATAACGAATACCGCAAAACGTATATCGACTAACACATAACGGATCACGCATAACGCATAACGCATAACGTATAACGCATAACGCATAACGCATAACGCATAACGCATAACGCATATCGCATACCGCATAACGCATAACGTATAACGCATAACGCATACCGTATAACGCATAACGCATAACGCATAACGCATAATGCATAACGCATAACGCATAACGCATAACGCATAACACATAACGCATAACGCATAACGCACAACGCAAACGTATAACGCACAACGCATAATGCATAACGCATAACGCATAACGCATGGCGCATAATGCAAAATGCATAACGCATAACGCATAACGCATAACGCATAACGCATGACGCATAACGCATAACGCATAACGCATAACGCATAACGCATAACGCATAACGCATAAAGCATAACGCATAACGCATAACGCATAACGCATAACGCATAACGCATAACGCATTACGCATAACGCATAAAGTATAACACATAACGCATAACGCATAAAGTATAACACATAACGCATAACGCATAACGTTACCGCATAAGGCTTGATGCATGACGCATATCGCATAACGGATAACGCATAACTCATAACGTATAACGCATAACGCATAACGCATAACGCATAACGCATAACGCAAACTTATAACGCACAACGCATAACACATAACGCATAACGCATAACGCATAACGCATAACGCATAACGCATAACGCATAACGCATAACGCATAACGCATAACGAATACCGCAAAACGTATATCGCCTAACACATAACGGATCACGCATAAAGCATAACGCATAACGTATAACGCATAACGCATAACGCAAACGTATAGCGCACAACGCATAACGCATAAACCATAACCCATACTTCATAACGCCTAACGCATAATGCACAACGCATAACGAACAACGGAAAACCCATAACGCCTAACGCATAACGCATAACGCCTAATGCATAACGCATAAAGCATAACGCATAACGCATAAAGCATAACGCATAACGCATAACGCACAACGCATAAAGCATAACGCATAACGCATAACGCATAACGAATAACGCATAACGCATAACGCATAACGCATAACGCATAACGCATAACGCATAACGCATAACGCATTACGCATAACGCATAAAGTATAACACATAACGCATAACGCATAAAGTATAACACATAACGCATAACGCATTACGCATAACGAATCACGCATAATGCATAACGCATAACGCATAACGCATATCGCATAAAACATAACGCATAAAGCATAACGTACAACGTATAACGCATAACGCATAACGCATAACGCATAACGTATATCGCATAACACATAACGCATA
The DNA here is from genome assembly GCA_916610235.2 of Lasioglossum morio. Taxonomy (NCBI): domain Eukaryota; kingdom Metazoa; phylum Arthropoda; class Insecta; order Hymenoptera; family Halictidae; genus Lasioglossum; species Lasioglossum morio. Next base: position 5,567,707 of record CAKAJA020000323.1, on the reverse strand, counting down.
ACCCATAACGCATAACGCATAAGGCATAACTCATAACGTTAACGCATAACGCATAACGCCTAACGCTTAACGGATCACGCATAACGCATAAAGCATAACGCATAAAGCATAACGCATAACGCATAACGCATAACGCATAACGCATAAAGCATAACGCATAACGCATGACGCATAACGCATAACGCATAACGCATAACGCATAACGCATAACGCATAACGCATAAAGCATAACGCATAACGCATAACGCATAACGCATAACGCATTACGCATAACGCATAAAGTATAACACATAACGCATAACGCATAAAGTATAACACATAACGCATAACGCATTACGCATATTGCATAACGTATAACGCAAAACGCATAACGCATAAAGTATAACACATAACGCATAACGCATTACGCATATTGCATAACGTATAACGCAAAACGCATAACGCATAACGTTACCGCATAAGGCTTGATGCATGACGCACATCGCATAACGCATAACGAATAACTCATAACGTATAACGCATAACGCATAACGCATAACGCATAACGCATAACGCACAACGCATAACGCATAACGCATAACGCATAACGCATAACGCATAACGCATAAAGCATAACGCATAACGCATAACGCATAACGCATAACGCATAACGCATAACGCATAACGCATAACGCATAACGCATAACGCATAACGCATAACGCATAACGCATAACGCATAACGCATATCGCATAAAACATAACGCATAAAGCATAACGTACAACGTATAACGCATAACGCATAACGCATAACGCATAACGCATAACGTATATCGCATAACACATAACGCATAACCCATAACGCATAACGCATAAGGCATAACGCATAACGTTAACGCATAACGCATAACGCCTAACGCATAACGCAAACGTATAACGCACAACGCATAACGCATAACGAACAACGGATAACGCATAACGCATAACGCATAACGAATACCGCAAAACGTATATCGACTAACACATAACGGATCACGCATAACGCATAACGCATAACGTATAACGCATAACGCATACCGTATAACGCATAACGCATAACGCATAACGCATAATGCATAACGCATAACGCATAACGCATAACGCATAACACATAACGCATAACGCATAACGCATAACGCACAACGCAAACGTATAACGCACAACGCATAATGCATAACGCATAACGCATAACGCATGGCGCATAATGCAAAATGCATAACGCATAACGCATAACGCATAACGCATGACGCATAACGCATAACGCATAACGCATAACGCATAACGCATAACGCATAACGCATAAAGCATAACGCATAACGCATAACGCATAACGCATAACGCAAAACGCATAACGCATTACGCATAACGCATAAAGTATAACACATAACGCATAACGCATAAAGTATAACACATAACGCATAACGCATAACGTTACCGCATAAGGCTTGATGCATGACGCATATCGCATAACGGATAACGCATAACTCATAACGTATAACGCATAACGCATAACGCATAACGCATAACGCAAACTTATAACGCACAACGCATAACACATAACGCATAACGCATAACGCATAACGCATAACGCATAACGCATAACGCATAACGCATAACGCATAACGCATAACGAATACCGCAAAACGTATATCGCCTAACACATAACGGATCACGCATAAAGCATAACGCATAACGTATAACGCATAACGCATAACGCAAACGTATAGCGCACAACGCATAACGCATAAACCATAACCCATACTTCATAACGCCTAACGCATAATGCACAACGCATAACGAACAACGGAAAACCCATAACGCCTAACGCATAACGCATAACGCCTAATGCATAACGCATAAAGCATAACACATAACGCATAACGCACAACGCATAAAGCATAACGCATAACGCATAACGCATAACGAATAACGCATAACGCATAACGCATAACGCATAACGCATAACGCATAACGCATAACGCATAACGCATTACGCATAACGCATAAAGTATAACACATAACGCATAACGCATAAAGTATAACACATAACGCATAACGCATTACGCATAACGAATCACGCATAATGCATAACGCATAACGCATAACGCATATCGCATAAAACATAACGCATAAAGCATAACGTAAAACGTATAACGCATAACGCATAACGCATAACGCATAACGTATATCGCATAACACATAACGCATAACCCATAACGCATAACGCATAAGGCATAACGCATAACGTTAACGCATAACGCATAACGCCTAACGCATAACGGATCACGCATAACGCATAAAGCATAACGCATAAAGCATAACGCATAACGCATAACGCATAACGCATAACGCATAACGCATAACGCATAACGCATAACGCATAACGCATAACGCATAACGCATAACGCATAACGCATAACGCATAACGCATAACGTTAACGCATAACGCATAACGCCTAACGCATAACGCAAACGTATAACGCACAACGCATAACGCATAACGAACAACGGATAACGCATAACGCATAACGAATACCGCAAAACGTATATCGACTAACACATAACGGATCACGCATAACGCATAACGCATAACGTATAACGCATAACGCATAACGCATAACGCATAACGCATAACGCATAACGCATATCGCATACCGCATAACGCATAACGTATAACGCATAACGCATACCGTATAACGCATAACGCATAACGCATAACGCATAATGCATAACGCATAACGCATAACGCATAACACATAACGCATAACGCATAACGCACAACGCATAATGCATAACGCATAACGCATAACGCATAACGCATGGCGCATAATGCAAAATGCATAACGCATAACGCATAACGCTTAACGCATGACGCATAACGCATAACGCATAACGCATAACGCATAACGCATAACGCATAACGCATAAAGCATAACGCATAACGCATAACGCATAACGCATAACGCATTACGCATAACGCATAAAGTATAACACAACGCATAACGCATAAAGTATAACACATAACGCATAACGCATTACGCATATTGCATAACGTATAACGCAAAACTCATAACGCATAACGTTACCGCATAAGGCTTGATGCATGACGCATATCGCATAACGCATAACGCATAACTCATAACGTATAACGCATAACGCATAACGCATAACGCATAATGCAGAACGCATAACGCATAACGCATAACGCATAACGCATAACGCATAACGTATAACGCATAACGCATAACGCATAACGCATAAAGCATAACGCATCACGCATAACGCATAAAGCATAACGCATAACGCATATCGCATAAAACATAACGCATCACGCATAACGTACAACGTATAACGCATAACGCATAACGCATAACGCATAACGCATAACGCATAACGCATAACGCATAACGTATATCGCATAACACATAACGCATAACCCATAACGCATAACGCATAACTCATAACGTATAACGCATAACGCATAACGAATAACGCATAATGCATAACGCATAACGCATAACGCATAACGCATAACGCATAACGCATAACGCATAACGCATAACGCATAACGCATAAAGCATAACGCATACCGCATAACGCATAACGCATAACGCATAACGCATAACGCATAACGCATAACGCATAATGCATAACGCATAACGCATAACGCATAACACATAACGCATAACGCATAACGCACAACGCAAACGTATAACGCACAACGCATAATGCATAACGCATAACGCATAACGCATAACGCATGGCGCATAATGCAAAATGCATAACGCATAACGCATAACGCTTAACGCATGACGCATAACGCATAACGCATAACGCATAACGCATAACGCATAACGCATAAAGCATAACGCATAACGCATAACGCATAACGCATAACGCATTACGCATAACGCATAAAGTATAACACAACGCATAACGCATAAAGTATAACACATAACGCATAACGCATTACGCATATTGCATAACGTATAACGCAAAACGCATAACGTTACCGCATAAGGCTTGATGCATGACGCATATCGCATAACGCATAACGCATAACTCATAACGTATAACGCATAACGCATAACGCATAACGCATAATGCATAACGCATAACGCATAACGCATAACGCATAACGCATAACGCATAACGCATAACGCATAACGCATAACGCATAACGCATAAAGCATAACGCATAACGCATCACGCATAACGCATAAAGCATAACGCATAACGCATATCGCATAAAACATAACGCATCACGCATAACGTACAACGTATAACGCATAACGCATAACGCATAACGCATAACGCATAACGCATAACGCATAACGCATAACGTATATCGCATAACACATAACTCATAACCCATAACGCATAACGCATAAGGCATAACTCATAACGTTAACGCATAACGCATAACGCCTAACGCTTAACGGATCACGCATAACGCATAAAGCATAACGCATAAAGCATAACGCATAACGCATAACGCATAACGCATAAAGCATAACGCATACCGCATAACGCATAACGCATAACGCATAACGCATAACGCATAACGCATAACGCATAACGCATAACGCATAACGCATAACGCAAAACGCATAACGCATAACGCATAACGCATAACGCATAACGCATAACGCATAACGCATAACGCATAACGCATAACGCATAACGCATATCGCATAACACATAACGCATAACCCATAACGCATAACGCATAACGCATAACGCATAACGCATAACGCATAACGCATAACGCATTACGCATAACGCATAAAGTATAACACATAACGCATAACGCATAAAGTATAACACATAACGCATAACGCATTACGCATATTGCATAACGTATAACGCAAAACGCATAACGCATAACGTTACCGCATAAGGCTTGATGCATGACGCATATCGCATAACGCATAACGAATAACTCATAACGTATAACGCATAACGCATAACGCATAACGCATAACGCATAACGCATAACGCATAACGCATAACGCATAACGCATAACGCATAACGCATACCGCATAACGCATAACGCATAACGCATAACGCATAACGTTAACGCATAACGCATAACGCCTAACGCATAACGCAAACGTATAACGCACAACGCATAACGCATAACGAACAACGGATAACGCATAACGCATAACGCATAACGAATACCGCAAAACGTATATCGACTAACACATAACGGATCACGCATAACGCATAACGCATAACGTATAACGCATAACGCATAACGCATAACGCATAACGCATAACGCATATCGCATACCGCATAACGCATAACGTATAACGCATAACGCATACCGTATAACGCATAACGCATAACGCATAACGCATAATGCATAACGCATAACGCATAACGCATAACACATAACGCATAACGCATAACGCACAACGCAAACGTATAACGCACAACGCATAATGCATAACGCATAACGCATAACGCATAACGCATGGCGCATAATGCAAAATGCATAACGCATAACGCATAACGCTTAACGCATGACGCATAACGCATAACGCATAACGCATAACGCATAACGCATAACGCATAACGCATAAAGCATAACGCATAACGCATAACGCATAACGCATAACGCATTACGCATAACGCATAAAGTATAACACAACGCATAACGCATAAAGTATAACACATAACGCATAACGCATTACGCATATTGCATAACGTATAACGCAAAACGCATAACGCATAACGTTACCGCATAAGGCTTGATGCATGACGCATATCGCATAACGCATAACGCATAACTCATAACGTATAACGCATAACGCATAACGCATAACGCATAATGCATAACGCATAACGCATAACGCATAACGCATAACGCATAACGCATAACGCATAACGCATAACGCATAACGCATAACGCATAACGCATAAAGCATAACGCATAACGCATCACGCATAACGCATAAAGCATAACGCATAACGCATATCGCATAAAACATAACGCATCACGCATAACGTACAACGTATAACGCATAACGCATAACGCATAACGCATAACGCATAACGCATAACGCATAACGTATATCGCATAACACATAACGCATAACCCATAACGCATAACGCATAAGGCATAACTCATAACGTTAACGCATAACGCATAACGCCTAACGCTTAACGGATCACGCATAACGCATAAAGCATAACGCATAAAGCATAACGCATAACGCATAACGCATAACGCATAAAGCATAACGCATACCGCATAACGCATAACGCATAACGCATAACGCATAACGCATAACGCATAACGCATAACGCATAACGCATAACGCAAAACGCATAACGCATAACGCATAACGCATAACGCATAACGCATAACGCATAACGCATAACGCATAACGCATAACGCATAACGCATATCGCATAACACATAACGCATAACCCATAACGCATAACGCATAACGCATAACGCATAACGCATAACGCATAACGCATAACGCATAACGTTACCGCATAAGGCTTGATGCATGACGCATATCGCATAACGCATAACGAATAACTCATAACGTATAACGCATAACGCATAACGCATAACGCATAACGCATAACGCATAACGCATAACGCATAACGCATAACGCATAACGCATAACGCATAACGCATAACGCATAACGCATAAAGCATAACGCATAACGCATAACGCATAACGCATAACGCATAACGCATAACGCATAACGCATAACGCATAACGCATAACGCATAACGCATAACGCATAACGCATAACGCATAACGCATAACGCATAACGCATATCGCATAAAACATAACGCATAAAGCATAACGTACAACGTATAACGCATAACGCATAACGCATAACGCATAACGCATAACGCATAACGCATAACGCATAACGTATATCGCATAACACATAACGCATAACCCATAACGCATAACGCATAAGGCATAACGCATAACGTTAACGCATAACGCATAACGCCTAACGCATAACGCAAACGTATAACGCACAACGCATAACGCATAACGTATAACGCATAACGCATACCGTATAACGCATAACGCATAACGCATAACGCATAACGCAAACGTATAACGCACAACGCATAACGCATAACGAACAACGGATAACGCATAACGCATAACGCATAACGAATACCGCAAAACGTATATCGACTAACACATAACGGATCACGCATAACGCATAACGCATAACGTATAACGCATAACGCATAACGCATAACGCATAACGCATATCGCATACCGCATAACGCATAACGTATAACGCATAACGCATACCGTATAACGCATAACGCATAACGCATAACGCATAATGCATAACGCATAACGCATAACGCATAACGCATAACACATAACGCATAACGCATAACGCACAACGCAAACGTATAACGCACAACGCATAATGCATAACGCATAACGCATAACGCATAACGCATGGCGCATAATGCAAAATGCATAACGCATAACGCATAACGCATAACGCATGACGCATAACGCATAACGCATAACGCATAAAGTATAACACATAACGCATAACGCATAAAGTATAACACATAACGCATAACGCATTACGCATATTGCATAACGTATAACGCAAAACGCATAACGCATAACGTTACCGCATAAGGCTTGATGCATGACGCATATCGCATAACGCATAACGAATAACTCATAACGTATAACGCATAACGCATAACGCATAACGCATAACGCATAACGCATAACGCATAACGCATAACGTATATCGCATAACACATAACGCATAACCCATAACGCATAACGCATAAGGCATAACGCATAACGTTAACGCATAACGCATAACGCCTAACGCATAACGCAAACGTATAACGCACAACGCATAACGCATAACGTATAACGCATAACGCATACCGTATAACGCATAACGCATAACGCATAACGCATAACGCAAACGTATAACGCACAACGCATAACGCATAACGAACAACGGATAACGCATAACGCATAACGCATAACGAATACCGCAAAACGTATATCGACTAACACATAACGGATCACGCATAACGCATAACGCATAACGTATAACGCATAACGCATAACGCATAACGCATAACGCATATCGCATACCGCATAACGCATAACGTATAACGCATAACGCATACCGTATAACGCATAACGCATAACGCATAACGCATAATGCATAACGCATAACGCATAACGCATAACGCATAACACATAACGCATAACGCATAACGCACAACGCAAACGTATAACGCACAACGCATAATGCATAACGCATAACGCATAACGCATAACGCATGGCGCATAATGCAAAATGCATAACGCATAACGCATAACGCATAACGCATGACGCATAACGCATTACGCATAACGCATAAAGTATAACACATAACGCATAACGCATAAAGTATAACACATAACGCATAACGCATTACGCATATTGCATAACGTATAACGCAAAACGCATAACGCATAACGTTACCGCATAAGGCTTGATGCATGACGCATATCGCATAACGCATAACGAATAACTCATAACGTATAACGCATAACGCATAACGCATAACGCATAACGCATAACGCATAACGCATAACGCATAACGCATAACGCATAACGCATAACGCATAACGCATAACGCATAACGCATAAAGCATAACGCATAACGCATAACGCATAACGCATAACGCATAACGCATAACGCATAACGCATAACGCATAACGCATAACGCATAACGCATAACGCATAACGCATAACGCATAACGCATAACGCATATCGCATAAAACATAACGCATAAAGCATAACGTACAACGTATAACGCATAACGCATAACGCATAACGCATAACGCATAACGCATAACGCATAACGCATAACGTATATCGCATAACACATAACGCATAACCCATAACGCATAACGCATAAGGCATAACGCATAACGTTAACGCATAACGCATAACGCCTAACGCATAACGCAAACGTATAACGCACAACGCATAACGCATAACGTATAACGCATAACGCATACCGTATAACGCATAACGCATAACGCATAACGCATAACGCAAACGTATAACGCACAACGCATAACGCATAACGAACAACGGATAACGCATAACGCATAACGCATAACGAATACCGCAAAACGTATATCGACTAACACATAACGGATCACGCATAACGCATAACGCATAACGTATAACGCATAACGCATAACGCATAACGCATAACGCATATCGCATACCGCATAACGCATAACGTATAACGCATAACGCATACCGTATAACGCATAACGCATAACGCATAACGCATAATGCATAACGCATAACGCATAACGCATAACGCATAACACATAACGCATAACGCATAACGCACAACGCAAACGTATAACGCACAACGCATAATGCATAACGCATAACGCATAACGCATAACGCATGGCGCATAATGCAAAATGCATAACGCATAACGCATAACGCATAACGCATGACGCATAACGCATAACGCATAACGCATAACGCATAACGCATAACGCATAACGCATAAAGCATAACGCATAACGCATAACGCATAACGCATAACGCATAACGCATTACGCATAACGCATAAAGTATAACACATAACGCATAACGCATAAAGTATAACACATAACGCATAACGCATTACGCATATTGCATAACGTATAACGCAAAACGTATAACGCATAACGTTACCGCATAAGGCTTGATGCATGACGCATATCGCATAACGGATAACGCATAACTCATAACGTATAACGCATAACGCATAACGCATAACGCAAACTTATAACGCACAACGCATAACACATAACGCATAACGCATAACGCATAACGCATAACGCATAACGCATAACGCATAACGCATAAAGCATAACGCATAACGCATAACGCATAACGCATAACGCATAACGCATAACGCATAACGCATAACGCATAACGCATAACGCATAACGCATAACGCATAACGCATAACGCATAACGCATAACTCATAACGCATAACGCATAACGCATAACGCATAACGCATAACGCATAACGCATTACGCATAACGCATAAAGTATAACACATAACGCATAACGCATTACGCATAACGCATCACGCATAACGCATAACGCATAACGCATAACGCATATCGCATAAAACATAACGCATCACGCATAACGTACAACGTATAACGCATAACGCATAACGCATAACGCATAACGCATAACGCATAACGCATAACGTATATCGCATAACACATAACGCATAACCCATAACGCATAACGCATAAGGCATAACTCATAACGTTAACGCATAACGCATAACGCCTAACGCTTAACGGATCACGCATAACGCATAAAGCATAACGCATAAAGCATAACGCATAACGCATAACGCATAACGCATAACGCATAAAGCATAACGCACAACGCATGACGCATAACGCATAACGCATAACGCATAACGCATAACGCATAACGCATAACGCATAAAGCATAACGCATAACGCATAACGCATAACGCATAACGCATTACGCATAACGCATAAAGTATAACACATAACGCATAAAGTATAACACATAACGCATAACGCATTACGCATATTGCATAACGTATAACGCAAAACGCATAACGCATAAAGTATAACACATAACGCATAACGCATTACGCATATTGCATAACGTATAACGCAAAACGCATAACGCATAACGTTACCGCATAAGGCTTGATGCATGACGCATATCGCATAACGCATAACGAATAACTCATAACGTATAACGCATAACGCATAACGCATAACGCATAACGCATAACGCACAACGCATAACGCATAACGCATAACGCATAACGCATAACGCATAACGCATAAAGCATAACGCATAACGCATAACGCATAACGCATAACGCATAACGCATAACGCATAACGCATAACGCATAACACATAACGCATAACGCATAACGCATAACGCATAACGCATAACGCATAACGCATAACGCATATCGCATAAAACATAACGCATAAAGCATAACGTACAACGTATAACGCATAACGCATAACGCATAACGCATAACGTATATCGCATAACACATAACGCATAACCCATAACGCATAACGCATAAGGCATAACGCATAACGTTAACGCATAACGCATAACGCCTAACGCATAACGGATCACGCATAACGCATAAAGCATAACGCATAAAGCATAACGCATAACGCATAACGCATAAGACATAACGCCTAACGGATCACGCATAACGCACAACGCATAATGCATAACGCATAACGCATAACGCATAACCCATAACGCATAACGCATAAGGCATAACGCATAACGTTAACGCATAACGCATAACGCCTAACGCATAACGGATCACGCATAACGCATAAAGCATAACGCATAAAGCATAACGCATAACGCATAACGCATAACGCATAACGCATAACGCATAAAGCATAACGCATAAAGCATAACGCATAACGCATAACGCATAAGACATAACACCTAACGGATCACGCATAACGCACAACGCATAATGCATAACGCATAACGCATAACGCATATCGCATAAAACATAACGCATAAAGCATAACGTACAACGTATAACTCATAACGCATAACGCATAACGCATAACGCATAACGCATAACGCATAACGCATAACGTATATCGCATAACACATAACGCATAACCCATAACGCATAACGCATAACGCATAACGCATAACGCATAATGCATAACGCATAAAGCATAAAGCATAACGCATAACGCATAACGCATAACGCATAAAGCATAACGCATAACGCATAACGCAAACGTATAACGCACAACGCATAACGAATACAGCAAAACGCATAATGCTTAACGCATAACGGATCACGCATAACGCATAACGCATAACGCATAACGCATAACGCATAACGCATAACGCATAACGCATAACGCATAACGCATAACGCATAACGCATAACGCATAACGCATAACGCATAACGCATAACGCATAACGCATAACGCATAACGCATAACGCATAACGCATAACGCATAACGCATAACGCATAACGCATAACGCATAACGTATATCGCATAACACATAACGCATAACCCATAACGCATAACGCATAAGGCATAACGCATAACGTTAACGCATAACGCATAACGCCTAACGCATAACGGATCACGCATAACGCATAACGCATAAAGCATAACGCATAACGCATAACGCATAACGCATAACGCATAACGTATATCGCATAACACATAACGCATAACCCATAACGCATAACGCATAAGACATAACGCATAACGTTAACGCATAACGCCTAACGCATAACGGATCACGCATAACGCATAACGCATAACGCATAACGCATAACGCATAACGCATAACGCATAACGCATAACGCATAACGCATAACGCATAACGCATAACGTATATCGCATAACACATAACGCATAACCCATAACGCATAACGCATAAGGCATAACGCATAACGTTAACGCATAACGCATAACGCCTAACGCATAACGGATCACGCATAACGCATAAAGCATAACGCATAAAGCATAACGCATAACGCATAACGCATAAGACATAAAGCCTAACGGATCACGCATAACGCACAACGCATAATGCATAACGCATAACGCATAACGCATAACGCATAACCCATAACGCATAACGCATAAGGCATAACGCATAACGTTAACGCATAACGCATAACGCCTAACGCATAACGGATCACGCATAACGCATAAAGCATAACGCATAAAGCATAACGCATAACGCATAACGCATAACGCATAACGCATAACGCATAAAGCATAACGCATAAAGCATAACGCATAACGCATAACGCATAAGACATAACACCTAACGGATCACGCATAACGCACAACGCATAATGCATAACGCATAACGCATAACGCATATCGCATAAAACATAACGCATAAAGCATAACGTACAACGTATAACTCATAACGCATAACGCATAACGCATAACGCATAACGCATAACGCATAACGCATAACGTATATCGCATAACACATAACGCATAACCCATAACGCATAACGCATAAGGCATAACGCATAACGTTAACGCATAACGCATAACGCCTAACGCATAACGGATCACGCATAACGCATAAAGCATAACGCATAAAGCATAACGCATAACGCATAACGCATAACGCATAACGCATAACGCATAACGCATAACGCATAACGCATAACGCATAACGCATAACGCATATCGCATAACGCATAACGCATAACGCATAACGCATAACGGATCACGCATAACGCATAAAGCATAACGCATAAAGCATAACGCATAACGCATAACGCATAACGCATAACGCATAACGCATAAAGCATAACGCATAACGCATAACGCATAACGCATATCGCATAACGCATAACGCATTACGTATAACGCATAACGCATACCGTATAACGCATAACGCATAACGCAAACGTATAACGCACAACGCATAACGAATACAGCAAAACGCATAATGCTTAACGCATAACGGTTCACGCATAACGCATAACGCATAACGCATAACGCATAACGCATAACGCATAACGCATAACGCATAACGCATAACGCATAACGCATAACGCATAACGCATAACGCATAACGCATAACGCATAACGCATAACGCATAACGCATAACGCATAACGCATAACGCATAACGCATAACGCATAACGCATAACGCATAACGCATAACGCATAACGCATAACGCATAACGCATAACGCATAACGCATAACGCATAACGCATAACGCATAACGCATAACGCATAACGCATAACGCATAACGCATAACGCATAACGCATAACGCATAACGCATAACGCATAACGCATAACGCATAACGCATAACGCATAACGCATAACGCATAACGCATAACGCATAACGCATAATGCTTAACGCATAACGGTTCACGCATAACGCATAACGCATAACGCATAACGCATAACGCATAACGCATAACGCATAACGCATAACGCATAACGCATAACGCAAACGTATAACGCACAACGCATAACGAAAACAGCAAAACGCATAATGCTTAACGCATAACGGTTCACGCATAACGCATAACGCATAACGCATAACGCATAACGCATAACGCATAACGCATAACGCATCACGCATAACGTACAACGTATAACGCATAACGCATAACGCATAACGCATAACGCATAACGCATAACGCATAACGCATAACGCATAACGCATAACGCATAACGCATAACGCATAACGCATAACGTATATCGCATAACACATAACGCATAACCCATAACGCATAACGCATAAGGCATAACGCATAACGTTAACGCATAACGCATAACGCCTAACGCATAACGGATCACGCATAACGCATAAAGCATAACGCATAAAGCATAACGCATAACGCATAACGCATAACGTATATCGCATAACACATAACGCATAACCCATAACGCATAAGGCATAACGCATAATGTTAATGCATAACGCATAACGCCTAACGCATAACGGATCACGCATAACGCATAAAGCATAACGCATAAAGCATAACGCATAACGCATAACGCATAACGCATAACGCATAAAGCATAACGCATAACGCATAACGCATAACGCATATCGCATAACGCATAACGCATTACGTATAACGCATAACGCATACCGTATAACGCATAACGCATAACGCAAACGTATAACGCACAACGCATAACGAATACAGCAAAACGCATACCGTATAACGCATAACGCATAACGCAAACGTATAACGCACAACGCATAACGAATACAGCAAAACGCATAATGCTTAACGCATAACGGATCACGCATAACGCATAACGCATAACGCATAACGCATAACGCATAACGCATAACGCATAACGCATAACGCATAACGCATAACGCATAACGCATAACGCATAACGCATAACGCATAACGCATAACCCATAACGCATAACGCATAACGCATAACGCATAACGCATAACGCATAACGCATAACGCATAACGCATAACGCATAACGCATAACGCATAACGCATAACGCATAACGCATAACGCATAACGCATAACGCATAACGCATAACGCATAACGCATAACGCATAACGCATAACGCATAACGCATAACGCATAACGCATAACGCATAACGCATAACGCATAACGCATAACGCATAACGCATAACGCATAACGCATAACGCATAACGCATAACGCATAACGCATAACGCATAACGCATAACGCATACCGTATAACGCATACCGCATAACGCATAACGCATAACGCATAACGCATAACGCATAAGACATAACGCCGAACGGATCACGCATAACGCACAACGCATAATGCATAACGCATAAAGCATAACGCATAACGCATAACGCATAAGACATAACGCCTAACGGATCACGCATAACGCACAACGCATAATGCATAACGCATAACGCATAACGCATATCGCATAAAACATAACGCATAAAGCATAACGTACAACGTATAACTCATAACGCATAACGCATAACGCATAACGCATAACGCATAACGTATATCGCATAACACATAACGCATAACCCATAACGCATAACGCATAAGGCATAACGCATAACGTTAACGCATAACGCATAACGCCTAACGCATAACGGATCACGCATAACGCATAAAGCATAACGCATAAAGCATAACGCATAACGCATAACGCATAACGCATAACGCATAACGCATAACGCATAAAGCATAACGCATAACGCATAACGCATAACGCATATCGCATAACGCATAACGCATTACGTATAACGCATAACGCATACCGTATAACGCATAACGCATAACGCAAACGTATAACGCACAACGCATAACGAATACAGCAAAACGCATAATGCTTAACGCATAACGGTTCACGCATAACGCATAACGCATAACGCATAACGCATAACGCATAACGCATAACGCATAACGCATAACGCATAACGCATAACGCATAACGCATAACGCATAACGCATAACGCATAACGCATAACGCATAACGCATAACGCATAACGCATAACGCATAACGCATAACGCATAACGCATAACGCATAACGCATAACGCATAACGCATAACGCATAACGCATAACGCATAACGCATAACGCATAACGCATAACGCATAACGCATAACGCATAACGCATAACGCATACCGTATAACGCATAACGCATAACGCATAACGCATAACGCATAACGCATAACGCATAACGCATAACGCATAACGCATAACGCATAACGCATAACGCATAACGTATATCGCATAACACATAACGCATAACCCATAACGCATAACGCATAAGGCATAACGCATAACGTTAACGCATAACGCATAACGCCTAACGCATAACGGATCACGCATAACGCATAAAGCATAACGCATAAAGCATTACGCATAACGCATAACGCATAACGTATATCGCATAACACATAACGCATAACCCATAACGCATAAGGCATAACGCATAATGTTAACGCATAACGCATAACGCCTAACGCATAACGGATCACGCATAACGCATAAAGCATAACGCATAAAGCATAACGCATAACGCATAACGCATAACGCATAAAGCATAACGCATAACGCATAACGCATAACGCATATCGCATAACGCATAACGCATAACGCATTACGTATAACGCATAACGCATACCGTATAACGCATAACGCATAACGCAAACGTATAACGCACAACGCATAACGAATACAGCAAAACGCATAATGCTTAACGCATAACGGATCACGCATAACGCATAACGCATAACGCATAACGCATAACGCATAACGCATAACGCATAACGCATAACGCATAACGCATAACGCACAACGCATAACGCATAACGCATAACGCATAACGCATAACGCATAACGCATAACGCATAACGCATAACGCATAACGCATAACGCATAACGCATAACGCATAACGCATAACGCATAACGCATAACGCATAACGCATAACGCATAACGCATAACGCATAACGCATAACGCATAACGCATAACGCATAACGCATAACGCATAACGCATAACGCATAACGCATAACGCATAACGCATAACGCATAACGCATAACGCATAACGCATAACGCATAACGCATAACGCATAACGCATAACGCATAACGCATAACGCATAACGCATAACGCATAACGCATAACGCATATCGAATAACGCATAACGTGTAACTCAAACGCATAACGCATAAAGCATAATGCATAACGCATAACGAACAACGGATAACGCATAACGCATAACGCATAACGAATACCGCAAAACGTATATCGCCTAACACATTACGGATCACGCATAACGCATAACGCATAACGCATAACGCATAACGCATAACGCATAACGCATAACGCATAACGCATAACGCATAACGTATAACGCATAACCCATAACGCATAAGACATAACGCCTAACGGATCACGCATAACGCACAACGCATAATGCATAACGCATAAAGCATAAAGCATAACGCATAACGCATAACGCATAACGCATAACGCATAACGCATAACGCATAACGCATAACGCATAACGCATAACGCATAACGCATAACGCATAACGCATAACGCATAACGCATAACGCATAACGCATAACGCATAACGCATAACGCATAACGCATAACGCATAACGCATAACGCATAACGCATAACGCATAACGCATAACGCATAACGCATAACGCATAACGCATAACGCATAACGCATAACGCATAACGCATATCGAATAACGCATAACGTGTAACTCAAACGCATAACGCATAAAGCATAATGCATAACGCATAACGAACAACGGATAACGCATAACGCATAACGCATAACGAATACCGCAAAACGTATATCGCCTAACACATTACGGATCACGCATAACGCATAACGCATAACGTATAACGCATAACGCATAACGCATAACGCATAACGCATAACGCATAACGCATAACGTATAACGCATAACCCATAACGCATAAGACATAACGCCTAACGGATCACGCATAACGCACAACGCATAATGCATAACGCATAAAGCATAAAGCATAACGCATAACGCATAACGCATAACGCATAAAGCATAACGCATAACGCATAACGCATAACGCCTAACGCATAAAGCATAACGCATAACGCATAACGCATAAGACATAACGCCGAACGGATCACGCATAACGCACAACGCATAATGCATAACGCATAAAGCATAACGCATAACGCATAACGCATGAGACATAACGCCTAACGGATCACGCATAACGCACAACGCATAATGCATAACGCATAACGCATAACGCATATCGCATAAAACATAACGCATAAAGCATAACGTACAACGTATAACTCATAACGCATAACGCATAACGCATAACGCATAACGCATAACGTATATCGCATAACACATAACGCAAAACCCATAACGCATAACGCATATGGCATAACGCATAACGTTAACGCATAACGCATAACGCCTAACGCATAACGGATCACGCATAACGCATAAAGCATAACGCATAAAGCATAACGCATAACGCATAACGCATAACGCATAACGCATAACGCATAAAGCATAACGCATAACGCATAACGCATAACGCATATCGCATAACGCATAACGCATTACGTATAACGCATAACGCATACCGTATAACGCATAACGCATAACGCAAACGTATAACGCACAACGCATAACGAATACAGCAAAACGCATAATGCTTAACGCATAACGGTTCACGCATAACGCATAACGCATAACGCATAACGCATAACGCATAACGCATAACGCATAACGCATAACGCATAACGCATAACGCATAACGCATAACGCATAACGCATAACGCATAACGCATAACGCATAACGCATAACGCATAACGCATAACGCATAACGCATAACGCATAACGCGTAACGCGTAACGCGTAACGCATAACGCATAACGCATAACGCATAACGCATAACGCATAACGCATAACGCATAACGCATAACGCATAACGCATAACGCATAACGCATACCGTATAACGCATAACGCATAACGCATAACGCATAACGCATAACGCATAACGCATAACGCATAACGCATAACGCATAACGCATAACGCATAACGCATAACGTATATCGCATAACACATAACGCATAACCCATAACGCATAACGCATAAGGCATAACGCATAACGTTAACGCATAACGCATAACGCCTAACGCATAACGGATCACGCATGACGCATAAAGCATAACGCATAAAGCATTACGCATAACGCATAACGCATAACGTATATCGCATAACACATAACGCATAACCCATAACGCATAAGGCATAACGCATAATGTTAACGCATAACGCATAACGCCTAACGCATAACGGATCACGCATAACGCATAAAGCATAACGCATAAAGCATAACGCATAACGCATAACGCATAAAGCATAACGCATAACGCATAACGCATAACGCATATCGCATAACGCATAACGCATTACGTATAACGCATAACGCATACCGTATAACGCATAACGCATAACGCAAACGTATAACGCACAACGCATAACGAATACAGCAAAACGCATAATGCTTAACGCATAACGGATCACGCATAACGCATAACGCATAACGCATAACGCATAACGCATAACGCATAACGCATAACGAATAACGCATAACGCATAACGCATAACGCATAACGCATAACGCATAACGCATAACGCATAACGCATAACGCATAACGCATAACGCATAACGCATAACGCATAACGCATAACGCATAACGCATAACGCATAACGCATAACGCATAACGCATAACGCATAACGCATAACGCATAACGCATAACGCATAACGCATAACGCATAACGCATAACGCATAACGCATAACGCATAACGCATAACGCATAACGCATAACGCATAACGCATAACGCATAACGCATAACGCATAACGCATAACGCATAACGCATAACGCATAACGCATAACGCATAACGCAAACGTATAACGCCCAACGCATAACGCATAACGCATAACGAATAACGCATAACGCATAACGCATAACGCATAACGCATAACGCATAACGCATAACGCATGACGCATATCGCATAACGCATAACGCATAACGCATAACGCATAACGCATAACGCATAACGCATAACGCATAACGCATAACGCATAACGCATAACGCATAACGCATAACGCATAACGCATAACGCATAACGCATAACGCATACCGCAAAACGCATAACGCCTAACGCATAACGGATCACGCATAACGCTTAACGCATAACGTATAACTCATAATGCACAACGCATAACGCATAACGCATAACGCATAACGCATAACGCAAACGTATAACGCCCAACGCATAACGCATAACGCATAACGAATAACGCATAACGCATAACGCATAACGCATAACGCATAACGCATAACGCATAACGCATAACGCATAACGCATGACGCATATCGCATAACGCATAACGCATAACGCATAACGCAAACGTATAACGCCCAACGCATAACGCATAACGCATAACGAATAACGCATAACGCATAACGCATAACGCATAACGCATGACGCATATCGCATAACGCATAACGCATAATGCATAACGCATAAAGCATAACGCATAACGCATAACGCATAACGCATAACGCATAACGCATAACGCACAACGCAAACGTATAACGCAGAACGCATAATGCATAACGCATAACGCATAACGCATAACGCAGAATGCATGACGCATAACGCATAACGCATAACGCATGACGCATATTGCATAACGCATAACGCATAATGCATAACGTATAACTCATAAAGCATAACGCATAACGCATAACGCATAACGCATAACGCACAACGCAAACGTATAACGCAGAACGCATAATGCATAACGCATAACGCATAACGCATAATGCATAACGCATGACGCATATCGCATAACGCATAACGCATAATGCATAACGCATAACGGATCACGCATAACGGATCACGCATAACGCTTAACGCATAACGTATAACTCATAATGCATAACGCATAAAGCATAACGCATAACGCATAACGCATAACGAATAACGCATAACGCATAACGCATAACGCATAACGCATAACGCATAACTTATAAATCATAACTCATATCGAATATCGCATAACGCATAACGCATAACGCATAACGCATAATGAATAACGCATAAAGCATAACGCATAACGCATAACGCATAACGCATAACGCATAACGCATAACGCATAACTTATAACTCATAACTCATAACGAATATCGCATAACGCATAAAGCATAACGCATAACGCATAACGCATAACGCACAAAGCATAACGCATAACGCATAACGCATAACGCATAACGCAAACGTATAACGCCCAACGCATAACGCATAACGCATAACGTATAACGCATAACGCATAACTCATAACGCATAACGCATAACGCATGACGCATATCGCATAACGAATAACGCATAACGCATAACGCAAACGTATAACGCCCAACGCATAACGCATAACGCATAACGAATAACGCATAACGCATAACGCATAACGCATGACGCATATCGCATAACGCATAACGCATAATGCATAACGCATAAAGCATAACGCATAACGCATAACGCATAACGCATAACGCATAACGCACAACGCAAACGTATAACGCAGAACGCATAATGCATAACGCATAACGCATAACGCATAACGCATAATGCATGACGTATAACGCATAACGCATAACGCATAACGCATAACGCATAACGCAAACGTATAACGCCCAACGCATAACGCATAACGCATAACGCATAACGAATAACGCATAACGCATAACGCATAACGCATGACGCATATCGCATAACGCATAACGCATAATGCATAACGCATAAAGCATAACGCATAACGCATAACGCATAACGCATAACGCATAACGCACAACGCAAACGTATAACGCAGAACGCATAATGCATAACGCATAACGCATAACGCATAACGCATAATGCATGACGCATAACGCATAACGCATAACGCATGACGCATATTGCATAACGCATAACGCATAATGCATAACGCATAAAGCATAACGCATAACGCATAACGCATAACGCATAACGCATAACGCATAACGCACAACGCAAACGTATAACGCAGAACGCATAATGCATAACGCATAACGCATAACGCATAATGCATGACGCATAACGCATAACGAATACAGCAAAACGCATAACGCTTAATGCATAACGGATCACGCATAACGGATCACGCATAACGCATAACGCATAACGCATAACGCATAACGCAAACGTATAACGCCCAACGCATAACGCATAACGCATAACGAATAACGCATAACGCATAACGCATAACGCATGACGCATATCGCATAACGCATAACGCATAATGCATAACGCATAAAGCATAACGCATAACGCATAACGCATAACGCATAACGCATAACGCATAACGCATAACGCACAACGCAAACGTATAACGCAGAACGCATAATGCATAACGCATAACGCATAACGCATAACGCACAATGCATGACGCATAACGCATAACGCATAACGCATGACGCATATTGCATAACGCATAACGCATAATGCATAACGCATAAAGCATAACGCATAACGCATAACGCATAACGCATAACGCATAACGCATAACGCACATCGCAAACGTATAACGCAGAACGCATAATGCATAACGCATAACGCATAACGAATAACGCATAACGCATAACGTATAACGCATGACCCATATCGCATAACGCGTAACGCATAATGCATAAATCATAAAGCGTAACGCATAACGCATAACGCATAACGCATAACGCATAACGCATAACGCATAACGCATAACGCATAACGAATAACGCATAACGCATAACGCATAACGCATAACGCATAACGCATAACGCAAACGTATAACGCCCAACGCATAACGCATAACGCATAACGAATAACGCATAACGCATAACGCATAACGCATAACGCATAACGCATGACGCATATCGCATAACGCATAACGCATAACGCATAACGCAAACGTATAACGCCCAACACATAACGCATAACGCATAACGAATAACGCATAACGCATAACGCATAACGCATGACGCATATCGCATAACGCATAACGCATAATGCATAACGCATAAAGCATAACGCATAACGCATAATGCATGACGCATAACGCATAACGCATAACGCATGACGCATATTGCATAACGCATAACGCATACTGCATAACGCATAAAGCATAACGCATAACGCATAACGCATAACGCATAACGCACAACGCAAACGTATAACGCAGAACGCATAATGCATAACGCATAACGCATAACGCATAATGCATGACGCATAACGCATAACGAATACAGCAAAACGCATAACGCTTAACGCATAACGGATCACGCATAACGGATCACGCATAACGCTTAACGCATAACGTATAACTTATAAATCATAACTCATATCGAATATCGCATAACGCATAACGCATAACGCATAACTTATAACGAATAACGCATAACGCATAACGCATAACGCATAACGCATAACGCATAACGCATAACTTATAAATCATAACTCATATCGAATATCGCATAACGCATAACGCATAACGCATAACTTATAACTCATAACTCATAACGAATATCGCATAACGCATAACGCATAACGCATAACGCATAATGCATAACGCATAAAGCATAACGCATAACGCATAACGCATAACGCAAACGTATAACGCCCAACGCATAACGCATAACGCATAACGAATAACGCATAACGCATAACTCATAACGCATAACGCATAACGCATGACGCATATCGCATAACGCATAACGCATAACGCATAACGCAAACGTATAACGCCCAACGCATAACGCATAACGCATAACGAATAACGCATAACGCATAACGCATAACGCATGACGCATATCGCATAACGCATAACGCATAATGCATAACGCATAAAGCATAACGCATAACGCATAACGCATAACGCATAACGCACAACGCAAACGTATAACGCAGAACGCATAATGCATAACGCATAACGCATAACGCATAACGCATAATGCATGACGTATAACGCATAACGCATAACGCATAACGCATAACGCATAACGCAAACGTATAACGCCCAACGCATAACGCATAACGCATAACGCATAACGAATAACGCATAACGCATAACGCATAACGCATGACGCATATCGCATAACGCATAACGCATAATGCATAACGCATAAAGCATAACGCATAACGCATAACGCATAACGCATAACGCATAACGCACAACGCAAACGTATAACGCAGAACGCATAATGCATAACGCATAACGCATAACGCATAACGCATAATGCATGACGCATAACGCATAACGCATAACGCATGACGCATATTGCATAACGCATAACGCATAATGCATAACGCATAAAGCATAACGCATAACGCATAACGCATAACGCATAACGCATAACGCATAACGCACAACGCAAACGTATAACGCAGAACGCATAATGCATAACGCATAACGCATAACGCATAATGCATGACGCATAACGCATAACGAATACAGCAAAACGCATAACGCTTAATGCATAACGGATCACGCATAACGCATAATGCACAACGCATAACGAATACCGCAAAACGCATAACGCCTAACGCATAACGGATCACGCATAATGCTTAACGCATAACGTATAACTCATAATGCACAACGCATAACGCATAACGCATAACGCATAACGCATAACGCAAACGTATAACGCCCAACGCATAACGCATAACGCATAACGAATAACGCATAACGCATAACGCATAACGCATAACGCATAACGCATATCGCATACCGTATAACGCATAACGCATAACGCATAACGCATAACGCATAACGCATATCGCATAACGTATAACGCATAACGCATAACGCATAATGCATGACGCATAACGCATAACGCATAACGCATGACGCATATTGCATAACGCATAACGCATAATGCATAACGCATAAAGCATAACGCATAACGCATAACGCATAACGCATAACGCACAACGCAAACGTATAACGCAGAACGCATAATGCATAACGCATAACGCATAACGCATAACGCATAATGCATGACGTATAACGCATAACGCATAACGCATAACGCATAACGAATAACGCATAACGCATAACTCATAACGCATAACGCATAACGCATGACGCATATCGCATAACGCATAACGCATAACGCATAATGCATGACGTATAACGCATAACGCATAACGCATAACGCATAACGCATAACGCAAACGTATAACGCCCAACGCATAACGCATAACGCATAACGCATAACGAATAACGCATAACGCATAACGCATAACGCATGACGCATATCGCATAACGCATAACGCATAATGCATAACGCATAAAGCATAACGCATAACGCATAACGCATAACGCACAACGCAAACGTATAACGCAGAACGCATAATGCATAACGCATAACGCATAACGCATAACGCATAATGCATGACGTATAACGCATAACGCATAACGCATAACGCATAACGCAAACGTATAACGCCCAACGCATAACGCATAACGCATAACGCATAACGAATAACGCATAACGCATAACGCATAACGCATGACGCATATCGCATAACGCATAACGCATAATGCATAACGCATAAAGCATAACGCATAACGCATAACGCATAACGCATAACGCATAACGCACAACGCAAACGTATAACGCAGAACGCATAATGCATAACGCATAACGCATAACGCATAACGCATAATGCATGACGCATAACGCATAACGCATAACGCATGACGCATATTGCATAACGCATAACGCATAATGCATAACGCATAAAGCATAACGCATAACGCATAACGCATAACGCATAACGCATAACGCATAACGCATAACGCACAACGCATAACGAATACAGCAAAAC
This sequence comes from Lasioglossum morio, assembly GCA_916610235.2. Taxonomy (NCBI): domain Eukaryota; kingdom Metazoa; phylum Arthropoda; class Insecta; order Hymenoptera; family Halictidae; genus Lasioglossum; species Lasioglossum morio. Next base: position 5,541,654 of record CAKAJA020000323.1, on the reverse strand, counting down.
GCATAACGCTTAATGCATAACGGATCACGCATAACGGATCACGCATAACGCATAACGCATAACGCATAACGCAAACGTATAACGCCCAACGCATAACGCATAACGCATAACGAATAACGCATAACGCATAACGCATAACGCATGACGCATATCGCATAACGCATAACGCATAATGCATAACGCATAAAGCATAACGCATAACGCATAACGCATAACGCATAACGCACAACGCAAACGTATAACGCAGAACGCATAATGCATAACGCATAACGCATAACGCATAACGCATAATGCATGACGCATAACGCATAACGCATAACGCATGACGCATATTGCATAACGCATAACGCATAATGCATAACGCATAAAGCATAACGCATAACGCATAACGCATAACGCATAACGCATAACGCATGACGCATATCGCATAACGCATAACGCATAATGCATAACGCATAAAGCATAACGCATAACGCATAACGCATAACGCATAACGCATAACGCATAACGCATAACGCATAACGCATAACGCATAACGAATAACGCATAACGCATAACGCATAACGCATAACGCATAACGCATAACGCATAACTTATAACTCATAACTCATAACGAATATCGCATAACGCATAACGCATAACGCATAACGCATAATGCATAACGCATAAAGCATAACGCATAACGCATAACGCATAACGCATAACGCAAACGTATAACGCCCAACGCATAACGCATAACGCATAACGAATAACGCATAACGCATAACGCATAACGCAAACGTATAACGCCCAACGCATAACGCATAACGCATAACGAATAACGCATAACGCATAACGCATAACGCATGACGCATATCGCATAACGCATAACGCATAATGCATAACGCATAAAGCATAACGCATAACGCATAACGCATAACGCATAACGCATAACGCACAACGCAAACGTATAACGCAGAACGCATAATGCATAACGCATAACGCATAACGCATAACGCATAATGCATGACGCATAACGCATAACGCATAACGCATGACGCATATTGCATAACGCATAACGCATAATGCATAACGCATAACGCATAACGTATAACGTATAACGCACACCGCATAACGCATAACGCATAACGCATAACGCATGTCGCATAGTGTATAACGCATAACGCATAACGCATAACACATAACGCATAACGCATAATGCTCAACGCATAACGAATACAGCAAAACGCATAACGCTTAACGCATGACGGATCACGCATAACGAATAACGCATAACGCATAACGCATAACGCATAACGCATAACGCATAACGCATAACGCATAACGCATGACGCATATCGCATAACGCATAACGCATAACGCATAACGCATAAGGCATAACGCATAACGCATAACGCAAACGTATAACGCCCAACGCATAACGCATAACGCATGACGCATATCGCATAACGCATAACGCATAATGCATAACGCATGAAGCATAACGCATAACGCATAACGCATAACGCATAACGCATTACGCATTACGCATAACGCACAACGCAAACGTATAACGCAGAACGCATAACGCATAACGCATAACGCATAATGCATAACGCATACCGTATAACGCATAAGGCATAAGGCATAACGCATAACGCATAACGCATAACGCATGTCGGATCACTCATAACGCAGAACGCATAACGCATAACGCATAACGCATAACGCATAACGCAAACGTATAACGCCAAACGCATAACGCATAACGCATAACGAATAACGCATAACGCATAACGCATAACGCATAACGCATAACGCATAACGCATAACGCATGACGCATATCGCATAACGCATAACGCATAACGCATAACGCATAAGGCATAACGCATAACGCATAACGCATAACGCAAACGTATAACGCCCAACGCATAACGCATAACTCATAACGAATAACGCATAACGCATAACGCATAACGCATAACGCATGACGCATATCGCATAACGCATAACGCATAATGCAAAACGCTTAACGCATAACGTATAACTGATAATGCATAACGCATAAAGCATAACGCATAACGCATAACGCATAACGCATAACGCATAACGCATAACGAATAACGCATAACGCATAACGCATAACGCATAACGCATAACGCATAACGCATAACGCATAACGCATAACGCATAACGAATAACGCATAACGCATAACGCATAACGCATGACGCATATCGCATAACGCATAACGCATAATGCATAACGCATAAAGCGTAACGCATAACGCAAACCCATAAGGCATAAGGCATAACGCATAACGCATAACGCATAATGCATAACGCATAACGCATAACGCATAACGCATCAGGCATAACGCATAACGTATAACGTATAACGCATACCGTATAACGCATAACGCATAACGCATAACGCATAACGCATAACGCATATCGCATAACGTATAACGCATGACGCATAACGCATAACACATAACACATAACGCATAATGCACAACGCATAACGTATACAGCAAAACGCATAACGCTTAACGCATAACGGGTCACGCATAACGCATAATGCACAACGCATAACGAATACCGCAAAACGCATAACGCCTAACGCATAACGGATCACGCATAACGCTTAACGCATAACGTATAACTCATAATGCACAACGCATAACGCATAACGCATAACGCATAACGCAAACGTATAACGCCCAACGCATAACGCATAACGCATAACGAATAACGCATAACGCATAACGCATAACGCATAACGCATAACGCATAACGCATGACGCATATCGCATAACGCATAACGCATAACGCAAACGTATAACGCCCAACGCATAACGCATAACGCATAACGAATAACGCATAACGCATAACGCATAACGCATGACGCATATCGCATAACGCATAACGCATAATGCATAACGCATAAAGCATAACGCATAACGCATAACGCATAACGCATAACGCATAACGCACAACGCAAACGTATAACGCAGAACGCATAATGCATAACGCATAACGCATAACGCATAACGCATAATGCATGACGCATAACGCATAACGCATAACGCATGACGCATATTGCATAACGCATAACGCATAATGCATAACGCATAAAGCATAACGCATAACGCATAACGCATAACGCATAACGCATAACGCATAACGCATAACGCATGACGCATATTGCATAACGCATAACGCATAATGCATAACGCATAAAGCATAACGCATAACGCATAACGCATAACGCATAACGCATAACGCATAACGCACAACGCAAACGTATAACGCAGAACGCATAATGCATAACGCATAACGCATAACGCATAATGCATGACGCATAACGCAAACGCAAACGTATAACGCCCAACGCATAACGCATAACGCATAACGCATAACGAATAACGCATAACGCATAACTCATAACGCATAACGCATAACGCATGACGCATATCGCATAACGCATAACGCATAACGCATAACGCAAACGTATAACGCCCAACGCATAACGCATAACGCATAACGAATAACGCATAACGCATAACGCATAACGCATGACGCATATCGCATAACGCATAACGCATAATGCATAACGCATAAAGCATAACGCATAACACATGACGCATATCGCATAACGCATAACGCATAATGCATAACGCATAAAGCGTAACGCATAACGCAAACCCATAAGGCATAAGGCATAACGCATAACGCATAACGCATAATGCATAACGCATAACGCATAACGCATAACGCATCAGGCATAACGCATAACGTATAACGTATAACGCATACCGTATAACGCATAACGCATAACGCATAACGCATAACGCATAACGCATATCGCATAACGTATAACGCATGACGCATAACGCATAACACATAACACATAACGCATAATGCACAACGCATAACGTATACAGCAAAACGCATAACGCTTAACGCATAACGGGTCACGCATAACGCATAATGCACAACGCATAACGAATACCGCAAAACGCATAACGCCTAACGCATAACGGATCACGCATAACGCTTAACGCATAACGTATAACTCATAATGCACAACGCATAACGCATAACGCATAACGCATAACGCAAACGTATAACGCCCAACGCATAACGCATAACGCATAACGCATAACGCATAACGCATAACGCATAACGCATAACGCATAACGCATAACGCATGACGCATATCGCATAACGCATAACGCATAACGCAAACGTATAACGCCCAACGCATAACGCATAACGCATAACGAATAACGCATAACGCATAACGCATAACGCATGACGCATATCGCATAACGCATAACGCATAATGCATAACGCATAAAGCATAACGCATAACGCATAACGCATAACGCATAACGCATAACGCACAACGCAAACGTATAACGCAGAACGCATAATGCATAACGCATAACGCATAACGCATAACGCATAATGCATGACGCATAACGCATAACGCATAACGCATGACGCATATTGCATAACGCATAACGCATAATGCATAACGCATAAAGCATAACGCATAACGCATAACGCATAACGCATAACGCATAACGCATAACGCATAACGCACAACGCAAACGTATAACGCAGAACGCATAATGCATAACGCATAACGCATAACGCATAATGCATGACGCATAACGCATAACGAATACAGCAAAACGCATAACGCTTAACGCATAACGGATCACGCATAACGGATCACGCATAACGGATCACGCATAACGCTTAACGCATAACGTATAACTCATAATGCATAACGCATAAAGCATAACGCATAACGCATAACGCATAACGAATAACGCATAACGCATAACGCATAACGCATAACGTATAAAGCATACCGCATAACGCATAACGCATAACGCATAACGCATAACGCATAACGCATAACTTATAACTCATAACTCATAACGAATATCGCATAACGCATAACGCATAACGCATAACGCATAATGCATAACGCATAAAGCATAACGCATAACGCATAACGCATAACGCATAACGCAAACGTATAACGCCCAACGCATAACGCATAACGCATAACGAATAACGCATAACGCATAACGCATAACGCATAACGCATAACGCATAACGCATAACGAATATCGCATAACGCAGAACGCATAACGCATAACGCATAATGCATAACGCATAAAGCATAACGCATAACGCATAACGCATAACGCAAACGTATAACGCCCAACGCATAACGCATAACGCATAACGAATAACGCATAACGCATAACGCATAACGCATAACGCATAACGCATAACGCATAACGCATAACGCATAACGCATAATGCATACCGTATAACGCATAACGCATAACGCATGACGCATATCGCATAACGCATAACGCATAACGCCTAACGCATAACGCATAACGCATAACGCACAATGCATAACGTATAACGCATACCGCATAACGCATAACGCATAACGCATAACGCATAACTTATAACTCATAACTCATAACGAATATCGCATAACGCATAACGCATAACGCATAACGCATAAAGCGTAACACATAACGCAAACCCATAAGGCATAAGGCATAACGCATAACGCATAACGCATAACGCATGTCGGATCACTCATAACGCATAACGCATAACGCATAATGCATAACGCATAACGCATAACGCATCAGGCATAACGCATAACGTATAACGTATAATGCATACCGCATAACGCATAACGCATAACGCATAACGCATAACGCATATCGCATAACGTATAACGCATGACGCATAACGCATAACACATAACACATAACGCATAATGCACAACGCATAACGAATACAGCAAAACGCATAACGCTTAACGCATAACGCATAACGCATACCGTATAACGCATAACGCATAACGCATAACGCATAACGCACAACGCAAACATATAACGCACAACGCATAATGCATAACGCATAACGCATAACGCATAACCCATAACGCATAACGCATAATGCACAACGCATAACGAATACAGCAAAACGCATATCGCTTAACAAATAACGGATCACGCATAACGCATAATGCACAACGCATAACGAATACCGCAAAACGCATAACGCCTAACTGATAACGCATAACGCATAACTTATAACTCATAACGTATAACGCAAAACGCATAACGCATAATGCATAACGCATAACGCATAACGCATAACGCATAACGCATAACGCATAAAGCATAACGCATAACGCATAACGCATAACGCAAACTTATAACGCACAACGCATAACGCATAACGCATAACGCATAACGCATAACGCATAACGCATAACGCATAACGCATAACACATAACGCATAACGCATAACGCATAACGCAAAACGCATAACGCATAACGCATAACGCATAACGCATAACGCATAACGCATAACGCATAACGCATAACGCATAACGCATAACGCATAACGCATAACGCATTACGCATGACGCATAAAGTATAACACATAACGCATAACGCATTACGCATAACGCATCACGCATAACGCATAACGCATAACGCATAACGCATATCGCATAAAACATAACGCATCACGCATAACGTACAACGTATAACGCATAACGCATAACGCATAACGCATAACGCATAACGCATAACGTATATCGCATAACACATAACGCATAACCCATAACGCATAACGCATAAGGCATAACTCATAACGTTAACGCATAACGCATAACGCCTAACGCTTAACGGGTCACGCATAACGCATAAAGCATAACGCATAAAGCATAACGAATAACACATAACGCATAACGCATAAAGCATAACGCATACCGCATAACGCATAACGCATAACGCATAACGCAAACTTATAACGCACAACGCATAACGCATAACGCATAACGCATAACGCATAACGCATAACGCATAACGCATAACGCATAACGCATAACGCATAACGCATAACGCATAACGCATAACGCATAACGCATAACGCATAACGCATAACGCATAACGCATAACGCATAACGCATAACGCATAATGCATAACGCATAACGCATAACGCATCAGGCATAACGCATAACGTATAACGTATAATGCATACCGCATAACGCATAACGCATAACGCATAACGCATAACGCATATCGCATAACGTATAACGCATGACGCATAACGCATAACACATAACACATAACGCATAATGCACAACGCATAACGAATACAGCAAAACGCATAACGCTTAACGCATAACGCATAACGCATACCGTATAACGCATAAGGCATAAGGCATAACGCATAACGCATAACGCATAACGCATGTCGGATCACTCATAACGCACAACGCATAACGCATAATGCATAACGCATAACGCATAACGCATCAGGCATAACGCATAACGTATAACGTATAACGCATACTGCATAACGCATAACGCATAACGCATAACGCATAACGCATATCGCATAACGTATAACGCATGACGCATAACGCATAACACATAACACATAACGCATAATGCACAACGCATAACGAATACAGCAAAACGCATAACGCTTAACGCATAACGGATCACGCATAACGCATAATGCACAACGCATAACGTATACCGCAAAACGCATAACGCCTAACGCATAACGGATCACCAATAACGCTTAACGCATAACGTATAACTCATAATGCACAACGCATAAAGCATAACGCATAACGCATAACGCATAACGAATAACGCATAACGCATAACGCATAACGCATAACTTATAACTCATAACGAATATCGCATAACGCATAACGCATAACGCATAACGCATAATGCATAACGCATAAAGCATAACGCATAACGCATAACGCATAACGCATAACGCATAACGCATAACGCATAACGCATAACGCATAACGAATAACGCATAACGCATAACGTATACCGCAAAACGCATAACGCCTAACGCATAACGGATCACCAATAACGCTTAACGCATAACGTATAACTCATAATGCACAACGCATAAAGCATAACGCATAACGCATAACGCATAACGAATAACGCATAACGCATAACGCATAACGCATAACTTATAACTCATAACGAATATCGCATAACGCATAACGCATAACGCATAACGCATAATGCATAACACATAACGCATAACGCATAACGAATAACGCATAACGCATAACGCATAACGCATAACGCATAACGCATAACGCATATCGCATAACGCATAACGCATAACGCATAACGCATAACGAATATCGCATAACGCATAACGCATAACGCATAACGCATGACGCATAACGCATAACGCATAACGCATAACGCATAACGCATAACACATAACGCAAACGTATAACGCCCAACGCATAACGCATAACGCATAACGAATAACGCATAACGCATAACGCATAACGCATAATGCATACCGTATAACGCATAACGCATAACGCATGACGCATATCGCATAACGCATAACGCATAACGCCTAACGCATAACGCATAACGCATAACGTATAACGCATACCGCATAACGCATAACGCATAACGCATAACGCATAACTTATAACTCATAACTCATAACGAATATCGCATAACGCATAACGCATAACGCATAACGCATAATGCATAACGCATAACGCATAAAGCGTAACACATAACGCAAACCCATAAGGCATAAGGCATAACGCATAACGCATAACGCATAACGCATGTCGGATCACTCATAACGCACAACGCATAACGCATAATGCATAACGCATAACGCATAACGCATCAGGCATAACGCATAACGTATAACGTATAACGCATACTGCATAACGCATAACGCATAACGCATAACGCATAACGCATATCGCATAACGTATAACGCATGACGCATAACGCATAACACATAACACATAACGCATAATGCACAACGCATAACGAATACAGCAAAACGCATAACGCTTAACGCATAACGGATCACGCATAACGCATAATGCACAACGCATAACGTATACCGCAAAACGCATAACGCCTAACGCATAACGGATCACCAATAACGCTTAACGCATAACGTATAACTCATAATGCACAACGCATAAAGCATAACGCATAACGCATAACGCATAACGAATAACGCATAACGCATAACGCATAACGCATAACTTATAACTCATAACGAATATCGCATAACGCATAACGCATAACGCATAACGCATAATGCATAACGCATAAAGCATAACGCATAACGCATAACGCATAACGCATAACGCAAACGTATAAAGCCCAACGCATAACGCATAACGCATAACGAATAACGCATAACGCATAACGCATAACGCATAACGCATAACGCATAACGCATAACGCATGACGCATATCGCATAACGCATAACGCATAACGCATAACGCATAAGGCATAACGCATAACGCATAACGCATAACGCAAACGTATAACGCCCAACGCATAACGCATAACGCATAACGAATAACGCATAACGCATAACGCATAACGCATGACGCATATCGCATATACGCTGTCACGTCGTCTTCAATCCGCTCCCGCCAGAAGGGCGGAAACTTTGACGACACCGGGTATTTACAAGCTCGGAAGCCGGGCCGCGTTCGGCCGCACGAAACGCGGTCCACCCGGGACAAAAGTTGTTCGCAAGCTTACCGATGATTCTAAAAATCTCGCGAATATTCGGGCGCCAGGCACAGAAGGTGCCACGCGAAAAATACGCTTACGACAACCGGCAACAGGTTTAGGATCTCCGCGAACGGGTCCAGGATTCTACGCGGGGCGGATACGAAGCATTCCCCGCAGCGGGAAGGTTTCTCACGAAATCAACACTCTCGGGAATTGGTTAACATGAATTTATTGGCGATAGCTGTTATAATCGCGCTGCCGGCCGATACCGGCAGCGAAGACGAAGTTAACCGGCGCGTTACAATTCTTCGGCGACGGATGGAAATCGCCCGCGCCTTGTCCCTCTGGACTTCCTCTAAATCGCGTCGAATCCGGCAGCACGTGGTCTTAACGTTCGCGTGCGCGATCTACGCGTTTCACGCCCGGATTCTGATGGAATACGCGTTACAATTGACTTCTCGTCGGCAGAACAAATCGCGAAGATACGACGCGAGCACGTGGCGGCGTCCCACCGTGGAACGACACGAGGTTAGCGTGAAAATACGACGACGCGCGGATCCTCGCTAAATTACAACCAAATGGCGCTCTGCACCCGCAAAATATTTCCCCGCACGTCCGTCGCTCGACCGATGGATGCGCTCGCGGACTGGCTGCAGCCGGCAGCCGCAAAGCACGTCGAATTTCCGCGACACGATCGCGAACCCGTTACGCCAACCGAGCCAACGCGAAATAGAAATCACTTCAATATACGATATAAGATTCGACTAAAGCTTACCAAAAGGTGTTCGCAAGGTCCGCAGGAGCCTGAATTCGCTTCCTTCCGGCAGCGTGCGTCGCAAAGTACAATGATGAATTCGCAAACAAAACGAGACGTATCGCGACAATGGCCAACGAAGAAGTGATTTCGCACGCGTTGACTCGGGAACGCGGAAGTGAAGCGTCCCCCCTTTCCGCTCGCTTTTTCCCGCGGCACGCGTAGTCTATCCCGTTACGAGTTTCGGCAGGGGCCTCGCTTCGCGCGACGGTCCCTGGTGTCCGGTGATTGGCGGCTTCTCCGGCAACGGTGGCTGGTGATTTGCCGCTTCTCCTTGAGGCGATCGGCACTGGCCAATCCGGTAGCGAGCCGGGTTGCTTGCCGGTTGAGGCGACGTCAAGGTAGCCGAAATATATTTTGGCCGGTTCTGCTCCTTGGCGGCGCTTCCAGGTTGTCCGTCCTGGGCTAGGTCGATCCCTCCGCAACTCGGTCTTTTCACCGGACCCTCTCGCGTTCGATTTTCCCGTTGGGAAAAGTGTCCAGGGTCCTCTCGGGACCCGGTGGCGGTCCTGCAAACTTGCGTCGCGCAAATTGGCGCGACGCTCAAAATATGAAATGTCGCCCACATGTCTCGGTTGTGCCCAGGGAGAGCGCTCGCCACAATTCGCTCCGCTTTTCCGGCAGCGGAGAACGACCCGGTCTTTCGATAATTCATTTCGTGGGACGTTGGCAGAAATGCAACGTCACAACTCCTCCCCCCCAGGGGAGACCGGGTCATACCCGTGGTAAACTTTAGTCGAAATATCGTGGGCTCGGTAGCGAACGCTCAACCTCGGTCGTTTCTTGGGACATCACCCACGTTACGACAATAACCTTCACCCAACATTAAACAAAGAATACTTACGCTCACTTGTACAATGTCTCGGGCGAGACCCCCTAAATTCGCGGCAGCCAACTGAAAGAGACGAAGTTTTTCGCGCCTATCGCTAATTTCACACCGCTACGCAAACGAGGGGAACGTCGGGGATTTTTACAATGAAAATTTCCGTACATGTTTTACCTTTATCGGCAGCTATCTGCCCTTTATTTTCCCCGGCACCTACGGGGTTTACTTACTCTAAATACTATAATTTTTAACAAAGAGAAAGAGATAAAAAAAAACACACACAAAAAAAAATTAGCCTATCCTGCTATATCAAAAAAAAATTATTATTATTAATCATAAGAAGAAGGCAAAGAAGAAGAAAAAAAATCTATAACGCAACGAAAAAAAATACTGTCTGTAGCTTTTTCAGTCTTGATCTCTCTTTGACCTCGTCACAATCTCTCCCCTCTCCCGGCAACCTCTTTACGCCGGCATCACCAGGGGTTGTGTGGTCCCCCCACTTTCCAGCGTGGGCCACACTTCGGACACGTTTTTACTGTCACCCCTACGCGTCCGCATCTGTAGCAGTAGTCACCCCGTGGTTGTCGGCAGTGACGTTGCCTGTGGTCTTTGGCGCCACAGGCCCAGCATCCGTCCTGACGGGCTCTGAGCTCCTCTTCGGTGGGCTTGTTTTTCGGTATCGTTTTGCACGACGAGGCCTGGCGGGTTTCCGGCAGCTTCGATGTCCTTACTACCGGACCGGGTGGTGGTGACGTTGGCTCGATCCATTCGACTTGGGGTGTCTTTGACCCCGCCGCATATAAGAGGACGGGTACCCCTGTCCTAACGTCTCCGCCCGGCATCCTCGTCGTGGGTTTCCTCCCCGATGCTGCTGTTGGGGGCGCCCTCTCGGACTCAACCGTAGGAGTTGCCGGATGGGTTACCGTCAGTTCGGCCACTGCTTTTCGGATTGCGTCCAGCCTCTTTTGCATCGGCCCCTGGTGGTAGGTTGCCGTGTCGGTCTTCCTGCCTCCCGACTGATCCCCCGTGGTCTCCTGCAGCTTCCTCCTTTTCGCGTCGGCATCGGTAGGGGGTTTGTCCACACCGGCAGCGGTAGGGGGCTTGTCTCCACCGGCAACGACAGAGAAGTCGGCCTTGGTCTCGGCAGCATTAATGGGGTCGGCTTCTTTCATTCCGGCAGTTTCCGTCGGAACCTCCTTCGGCAGGTCTTCGACGCCCTCCATGGTATCGTCGAACCCCGACCTCTTCCATTGGTCCGACTCCGGTCGGTCGTCTGCGGATTCGTATTTCGTCGAATCGTCCCCTGTCGATTCCTGGCTTCCCCTCTCGCTGGTTTGGGTGGCCACGGTTTTCCGGCACTTGTTGCCCAGGGCCAGGTATCCCTGGACCACCCGTCGTGCCTTCTCCTCCCCCTCTTCGACCTCCAGTCGCATGATGGCCGACCAGAGCTTCTCCTCTGGTCTGCTGCGTGTGGTGACCGCCCTGTTGCTCGCTGCTTCCGGCAGCATGGTTGTTCGTATTATCTACTGGGGAAACTTGTACATGTAGTTCGTTGTTTTCTGGCGTGTGTGATGGACGATACGCCTTGAGGTCGCTTATGTGAGACTTTCCGAGGTCTTTACCGCTTTCCGTGGATAGTTGATACACCACCGGTGACAGTTTTCGCGTGACAGTGACAGGACCGATAAATTTAGGGGCTAATTTCGCTGCTACGTTTTGTGCCGTAGACGAGAGAATTCTATGCCTTTTCATTACTTTATCCCCTACTTTAAATTCCACCTCACGGTGCTTTTCGTTATAATAACGCGCCTGACGGTTGTACGCGTCTTCTAAATTTTCTCTCACCCAGCTGCGCAACGTTTGCAGCTGGGCTACCCTCCCTTTCCAGGGTTCTATCGGGGCTACTTCGCAGTCTAATGGCGGCTCGCTATCTGCCCGCACGCATTTCATTGGCCGCGGGTCTCGCCCGAAATTCAAAAATGCTGGGGAAGCTTGCAACACTGAATGATACGCCGTATTGTACGCGAACCGGAATTTCGGTAGGTGTATGTCCCATTCTCTGTGATCCCTCCCTATATACGCGACTATCATAGTTTTTAATACCCGATTAACTCTCTCCACCGGGTTCGCCTGCGGGTGGTACGGGGGGTTGGTGGTAATTCTTATACCATACTCGGCAGCTAGCTCGTGTATGCTTTTGTTAACAAACTCCGTGCCGTTATCGGTGTGGATCACATCCGGTGTCCCCCATCGCGAAAAGATGAGATTCTCGAGGGCCGACGCTATGTTAGGACCGGTCGCTCGTCGAAGTGGAGCGCACTCGATCCACTTCGTGAACAGATCCTGCATCACTAGGAGGTACGCATAACCGGACTTGCTACGAGGCAACGGACCCATGACATCGGCAGCGACTACTGACCAGGGCATGTCGATACGGCGCCGACCCATCAGCCCGGGAGGGAGTGTTTGCTCCACTTTCGTTAGCTGGCACGTGGTACAGCGTCTTACGTATTCTACTATGGTCCTGTACATTCCCGGCCAGTAGTATCGTGTCGCGACGCGGTGGTATGTCTTCTCAATACCCAAATGTCCTGCTTGGGGACCGTCATGAGCCTCCTGCAAGATCTCGGTTCTGCGTTCCTCTGGGACCACGAGTTTCCACTCGTTCCCGTCTTGCCCTAAGGTCTCCGCAATAAGAGGATCTGTTTTCCGGCAGAACAAATTACCGTCCCGAATTGACCAGTCCTTCCATTTCGACGGGTCCCTCTCTATCTCCGCGAATTTTCCCTCGTACCACTTCGCGCGCACGGCAGCCGCTATTTCGATCTCCTCTCCGACGACCTCCGTTCCCTCAAACGCGCGTGAGAGTGCATCCGGCACTCTGTTGAGTAAGCCCTGTCGATATATGACTTCGAAGTCATATTCGAGGAGCTGTAAGGCCCATCTCGCCAATCGTCCCGATGGGTTTTGCAATTTCCGCAGCCACCGTAAGCTGTTATGATCCGTAATTACTTTGAATTTATACCCTTCTAAATATGGTCTAAATTTCTGTACTGCCCAGACTATGGCTAGACATTCCAACTCAGTTGCCGAATATTTTCTTTCCGGCAGCGTGAGTGCGCGACTCGCGAATGCAATTACTTTTTCCGTACCCTCGATCTCTTGAGTCAGAACAGCCCCTAACCCGACTGTGCTTGCGTCTGTCTGTACCGTAAATGGGACTTCGAAATTCGGACACGATAGTGTAGGCGCGGTCGCAATCATTTCTCGCAAGGTTTCGAAGGCGGATTGTTGTCGGTCCTTCCAGACCCATTCGCGATCCTTCCGAAGGAGTTCGTTTAACGGTTCTGCAAGTGTTGCGAATCCCGGAATGAACCTCCTATACCAGGAAGCCATTCCTAAGAAACGCCTCACTTGCTTCACGTTCTTCGGGATTGGATAGCCCACTATCGGTCGGATCTTTCCCGGATGGACTGTCAATCCTTCCCTACTATCTACGAATCCCAGGTATCTGACTTCCGCGCGGCAAAATTCGCATTTATCCGGGTTTATTATTAGACCGGCAGCTTTGACTTTATCTAAAACGCGTTTCAACCACTCGAGATGTTCCTCAAAAGTTTCCGTTACGATAATAATATCGTCTAAATAAGCAAACGCGTGGGGCTCCATCTCCGGCCCAATTAGACGGTCTAATAATCGTTGGAAAGTAGCCGGGGCTCCCGTTAGCCCGTACGGCATCCTGCGGAACTGAAAAAATCCTTTACCCGGCACCGTGAAGGCTATTATTTCACGACTTTTTGGCTCTAATGGTATTTGAAAATACGCCTGACTTAGATCGAGGGTCGAAATGTACTTTGCGGCTCGTAATTTGTCCAGTATCTGAGTCATGAGCGGCAGCGGGTATGCATCTTTTCTCGAGACCTCGTTCACCTTCCGGAAGTCCAAACAAAACCGGTATTTCCCGTTGGCTTTTTTGACCATTACTATTGGACTTGACCAGCCACTTTGCGACGGTTCTATTATGCCGTCGGCTAATAAGGCGTCTATTTCCGCGTAAATAGCCTCCTGGATTTTGGGAGAGACGGCGTAATAACGCTGCTTAATTGGTGGATGGTCACCCACGTCTATCCGGTGGCTGATCAAGTCGGTCAACCCATTCATTGTTTCGAATTCCGGCAGCTCGGTGTCGAGAAATTCCTTTAAACGTTGTTTTTCGAAATCATTCAATTCTCGTAATCCGCAACATACGGTGGCTGGCGGAGTGTCGTCGAAGGGAAATTTCTCCTTCGGATTCGACGCAAAATACCAGATAGCGTTGTGGTACTCCGCCACAATCCCGAAGAGAGCAATCGAGTCGGTACCCAAAAGGAGAGGGGTCACGAGATTATCTAATACGCGTGCCGAGATACGTTGTTCCCTTTTCCCTATCTTTATCGCGAAATGGGCCCTTTCGACTGCTCGATCGACTGTCCCCGTGGCTAGGAGGAAATAACACGGTCTTTCGGTGTTTTCTAATTTTACGACTCCGTCCTCAACTCGATTTAATACGTCGCGACTGATGAATGTAATCGACGACCCGGAGTCTACTAGGGCGCGAACCGGCAGCCCCCCTATCAGTACTTCGACGGTTAATAGAGGTGGTCTTTTCTTTTCCCCGACGGTGAATACTCGGGCCGACACTAATTCCGGCAGAGTCCCTCCGGCCCCGATGAGCGACTCCTCCCCCCATTTCCCGCAGACTTATTGCACTTTCGGCAGCTGTTTAATGTTATTCCCGGTGCCCCGCATCCGTAACAATGCACCCTTGGTGCTTCCCGGCAGTCTCGCGACCTATGTCCGATCTTTCGACAATTCCAGCATTCGAGCGACGAACTTCCTGGCGCGCGTTGTTTGTCGCGCGGCGTTTCCGTTCGTCGATCGTTGCCTGCGGTTTCTTCCGGTTTTCGCGGTGGGGGTCTGTAGGCTCGTTCCCCCGGTTCGGAACGATACCCCGATTCTCTCTGCCCGGCAGCGGAAAATTTGTTCGCGCTCGGCGCTGGAGAGTCTCGTAGGCTCGCCCCGAAACGGGATTCTCCGTATGCGGGGGTGGGGGTTCGGCCGCTCTCTCTACTACTCCCGGCAGCTATCGCGTTCGCGTATTCTAAGTGCACGGTTTTTCCTCTCCCTAGATGTTTGTGAGAGATGTAGCGAGCGGGGTCGTACGCGAAACTCGGATGCGCCATCTCCGATGGCTTCGGATTCCGTTTTACTTTTTCAGTATCGGACTCGCGCTCGGCCTCTATTAACGCGTCCTCTAACTGATCGAAAGTGGTCAGGGCAGCTAGCGCGATCGCGTTTCGTAGTGTGGGTTTCGCCCCCCAGTATGCCCTTTTCATCTTTTTCTCCTCCGGCCACGGCGGATCTAATCGGTCGAACATCGCTCGCATACTGACAATGTAATCGCGAAGGGGTTCGTATTCCCCCTGGACCCTGTCCTTTATATTCTGAATGAGAGTGTCGCGGTATTCCGGATCGCCGAAAAATCTACGGAACGCGCTCACGAAATCCTCCCACTTCTCCATTTGGGCTTCCCTCGCCTTGTACCAGTACAATGCCGTATTTTCTAGGCAAACCGTCATGCACCGTAACAGATGCCGGTCGGCGATGTTACCATATCTCCGGTGTTCTATGAGGCGTTCGAGGAAGGCTTCAGAGTCTTCGCCGGGCGCCCCGGAGAATTTTATTCGCCATCGTCTCATTACTTCGGAGATGGGAGTACCGCGGCAATACATTTCTCGACTGGTACTTGGCGGGGTTGGCCCCGGGAGATCATGGAGGGTGTCCGGCAATCTACCTCCCATTTTCCGTTGAGGGGAGGTCGGTGGGTCGTACACTTTTCTTTCGAAAGTCGGTACCGGCAAAATAAAGTCGCGGGGTGGCGACCTCATCTCTTCGGCCCGCTCCTCGTCAGAGGTTATCGCGTCCGAATTATCATTTCCGTCCGCGGCCTCCTCGTACACGGAATGGAATTCCCATTCGTCCCCCCCATCAACGTTAGGGCGAAGCATCCTTATCGGCAGCTCAAATTCTCCTCAATAGCGCGACTCTCCTATATTGTCCGGATCTGACTTTGTAATCGACCCTCGTTGTTGATTACACTACGCGATAATAAAGGGAACTCGATCTCGACCGCACCGCGATATCTACCAATGCGTAACGTCAACCAAAACAAAACAAAAAAAAATCTTAAATTCCTTCGGCAATACAATAGCGGCTCGAATATTATCGACTATACGTCGGCAGCGCGAATCTTTTCCCAATTCGGATCGGGCTCTCCCCAGCAATTTGTACAATAATTCGTACAGGGTATTCTCCCTTGTAAATCTCCAAAAGATTAACGCCAAAATATAATCACCAAATGATTATCGCAAAATAATTATCGCAAAAGGGTTATCGCAAATGAACCACTCAGCTCGGCAGCTGAGAGTTGTTCTCGCAAAAGTGAGCGTAATATTCGGGGATTCGCGACAAAACAAAAAAAAACAAAAAAAAACAATACGGGACGTGACTCTCTACGACTGTACAACCCTCAAAACGCTTCGTCCATCACCACATGATATATTCGATTCACCCTTATCGGATGAATCGTACAAGACACAAAAAATTTTGCAAAAATAGAAAAAAAACAATGGCAACACACAATATATATGGGTGGCCTAGCCTGTGCTATTGTTGGGAGCTAGAACGCGTCCACTCGCAGAACATAAAATCAAATAAATTAAAACCGTTCGCGATAAAGATAAGATAAAAAAAGAGAAAAAAAATGAATAACAGCAACAGAAAACAACAAAAGAAATTTAAACAATAGGGGTAATAACGAATACAAAATCAATAAATTATCACAGGAATGACTAGACTAAGAGGTAGAGCAGCGAGCGACAATTCAAGAGTGAGAGGGATAGCGAAAATAGAAGAAGAACGAAACGGAAGGAACAGAGAATCGAGGAAAAACGAAGGAAAAGTAGCAGAGAGAAAGAAGAGAGAAAGAAGAGAGAAAGAAGAGAAAAGAAGGAAAAGAAAAGGAGACGCGGACTCACTGCTCTCGCCCGAATTCGAAACAAATAAAAAAAATTATTTACAATTGACCCGAAAACGTACGGAAAAAAATTACCGCGGTAAATAACGAAAGAAACCAGCACGAATAAATAACGAAAAGTAACAACGAAAAATAAATCGAAAAATTAAAGAAATAATCGAATGAAAAATACAAAAATAGCACAGGAAAGACCGAATCAATTAACAAATTGCATAATAAATTCACATCAAAAAATTGCATATTAAATTCAATCCCGAGCATCATCGAACAGAAGAAAAACATTTTGAAGAAATATCAGACCTAATTCCATTGAAAGAAAATAGCGTAATATTCTCCGTTCACAGAATTAGAAATGATAAATCAAATCACCATCAAATATCACCAATAACACATTCAAAAATTCAAATAGAGATTGCACGAAATATCAGCAGTAAAAAAAATACATAATAAAATAGCAACGGCACAAAATATCATCAGAGAAAAAAAATCAAGTTCATTAAATATCACATAAAAATATCATATCAAATTTTAAATATCATGTGAAGTGAGAAATTCTACCGGCAGCCTCAATCTGAAATCAAGTTCGGAAATTTACATCCGAAATTCAATTCAGCCACGCGTACCGGCAAACAACAACACTGAAGGACAGGTTGTACACAAAAACTTTGCTCGCTTCGTTGGCTCTGCGAACGTCATAGAAATTGCGCAGTCGTAACGGGTGTCCGATTTCGACGTCGCGACGGCCACGTTCGTATTCTCACTCAGTTCTTTCGACGAGAGAAAATTACGAGAAGTCAATTTATCGTGAGAGCCTCGAATCGTTCCGCGCACCTCCTGACGAAAAAGCCCTTACACAGGTCGCTTTTTCAGCGAGAGGTCCCTGTTCGGGCGCCAAATTTGTCACGTCGTCTTCAATCCGCTCCCGCCAGAAGGGCGGAAACTTTGACGACACCGGGTATTTACAAGCTCGGAAGCCGGGCCGCGTTCGGCCGCACGAAACGCGGTCCACCCGGGACAAAAGTTGTTCGCAAGCTTACCGATGATTCTAAAAATCTCGCGAATATTCGGGCGCCAGGCACAGAAGGTGCCACGCGAAAAATACGCTTACGACAACCGGCAACAGGTGTAGGATCTCCGCGAACGGGTCCAGGATTCTACGCGGGGCGGATACGAAGCATTCCCCGCGGCGGGAAGGTTTCTCACGAAATCAACACTCTCGGGAATTGGTTAACATGAATTTATTGGCGATAGCTGTTATAATCGCGCTGCCGGCCGATACCGGCAGCGAAGACGAAGTTAACCGGCGCGTTACAATTCTTCGGCGACGGATGGAAATCGCCCGCGCCTTGTCCCTCTGGACTTCCTCTAAATCGCGTCGAATCCGGCAGCACGTGGTCTTAACGTTCGCGTGCGCGATCTACGCGTTTCACGCCCGGATTCTGATGGAATACGCGTTACAATTGACTTCTCGTCGGCAGAACAAATCGCGAAGATACGACGCGAGCACGTGGCGGCGTCCCACCGTGGAACGACACGAGGTTAGCGTGAAAATACGACGACGCGCGGATCCTCGCTAAATTACAACCAAATGGCGCTCTGCACCCGCAAAATATTTCCCCGCACGTCCGTCGCTCGACCGATGGATGCGCTCGCGGACTGGCTGCAGCCGGCAGCCGCAAAGCACGTCGAATTTCCGCGACACGATCGCGAACCCGTTACGCCAACCGAGCCAACGCGAAATAGAAATCACTTCAATATACGATATAAGATTCGACTAAAGCTTACCAAAAGGTGTTCGCAAGGTCCGCAGGAGCCTGAATTCGCTTCCTTCCGGCAGCGTGCGTCGCAAAGTACAATGATGAATTCGCAAACAAAACGAGACGTATCGCGACAATGGCCAACGAAGAAGTGATTTCGCACGCGTTGACTCGGGAACGCGGAAGTGAAGCGTCCCCCCTTTCCGCTCGCTTTTCCCCGCGGCACGCGTAGTCTTTCCCGTTACGAGTTTCGGCAAGGGCCTCGCTTCGCGCGACGGTCCCTGGTGTCCGGTGATTGGCGGCTTCTCCGGCAACGGTGGCTGGTGATTTGCCGCTTCTCCTTGAGGCGATCGGCACTGGCCAATCCGGTAGCGAGCCGGGTTGCTTGCCGGTTGAGGCGACGTCAAGGTAGCCGAAATATATTTTGGCCGGTTCTGCTCCTTGGCGGCGCTTCCAGGTTGTCCGTCCTGGGCTAGGTCGATCCCTCCGCAACTCGGTCTTTTCACCGGACCCTCTCGCGTTCGATTTTCCCGTTGGGAAAAGTGTCCAGGGTCCTCTCGGGACCCGGTGGCGGTCCTGCAAACTTGCGTCGCGCAAATTGGCGCGACGCTCAAAATATGAAATGTCGCCCACATGTCTCGGTTGTGCCCAGGGAGAGCGCTCGCCACAATTCGCTCCGCTTTTCCGGCAGCGGAGAACGACCCGGTCTTTCGATAATTCATTTCGTGGGACGTTGGCAGAAATGCAACGTCACAACGCATAACGCATAATGCATAACGCATAACGCATAATGCACAACGCATAACGAATACAGCAAAACGCATATCGCTTAACGCATAACGGATCACGCATAACGCATAATGCACAACGCATACCGAATACCGCAAAACGCATAACGCCTAACGCATAACGCATAACGCATAACGCATAACGCATAACGTATAACGCATACCGCATAACGCATAACGCATAACGCATAACGCATAACTTATAACTCATAACTCATAACGAATATCGCATAACGCATAACGCATAACGCATAACGCATAATGCATAACGCATAAAGCATAACGCATAACGCATAACGCATAACGCAAACGTATAACGCCCAACGCATAACGCATAACGCATAACGAATAACGCATAACGCATAACGCATAACGCATAACGAATATCGCATAACGCAGAACGCATAACGCATAACGCATAATGCATAACGCATAAAGCATAACGCATAACGCATAACGCAAACGTATAACGCCCAACGCATAACGCATAACGCATAACGAATAACGCATAACGCATAACGCATAACGCATAACGCATAATGCATACCGTATAACGCATAACGCATAACGCATGACGCATATCGCATAACGCATAACGCATAACGCCTAACGCATAACGCATAACGCATAACGCACAACGCATAACGTATAACGCATACCGCATAACGCATAACGCATAACGCATAACGCATAACTTATAACTCATAACTCATAACGAATATCGCATAACGCATAACGCATAGCGCATAACGCATAATGCATAACGCATAACGCATAAAGCGTAACACATAACGCAAACCCATAAGGCATAACGCATAACGCATAACGCATAACGCATGTCGGATCACTAATAACGCATAACGCATAACGCATAATGTATAACGCATAACGCATAACGCATCAGGCATTACGCATAACGTATAACGTATAACGCATACCGCATAACGCATAACGCATAACGCATAACGCATATCGCATAACGTATAACGCATGACGCATAACGCATATCACATAACACATAACGCATAATGCACAACGCATAACGAATACAGCAAAACGCATAACGCTTAACGCATAACGCATAACGCATACCGTATAACGCATAACGCATAACGCATAACGCATAACGCACAACGCAAACATATAACGCACAACGCATAATGCATAACGCATAAAGCATTACGCATAACCCATAACGCATAACGCATAATGCACAACGCATAACGAATACAGCAAAACGCATATCGCTTAACGCATAACGGATCACGCATAACGCATAATGCACAACGCATAACGAATACCGCAAAACGCATAACGCCTAACGCATAACGCATAACGCATAACGCATAACGTATAACGCATACCGCATAACGCATAACGCATAACGCATAACGCATAACTTATAACTCATAACTCATAACGAATATCGCATAACGCATAACGCATAACGCATAACGCATAATGCATAACGCATAAAGCATAACGCATAACGCATAACGCATAACGCAAACGTATAACGCCCAACGCATAACGCATAACGCATAACGAATAACGCATAACACATAACGCATAACGCATAACGCATAACGCATAACGCATAACGAATATCGCATAACGCATAACGCATAACGCATAACGCATAATGCATAACGCATAAAGCATAACGCATAACGCATAACGCATAACGCATAACGCAAACGTATAACGCCCAACGCATAACGCATAACGCATAACGAATAACGCATAACGCATAACGCATAACGCATAATGCATACCGTATAACGCATAACGCATAACGCATGACGCATATCGCAAAACGCATAACGCATAACGCCTAACGCATAACGCATAACGCATAACGCACAACGCATAACGTATAACGCATACCGCATAACGCATAACGCATAACGCATAACTTATAACTCATAACTCATAACGAATATCGCATAACGCATAACGCATCACGCATAACGCATAATGCATAACGCATAACGCATAAAGCGTAACACATAACGCAAACCCATAAGGCATAAGGCATAACGCATAACGCATAACGCATAACGCATGTCGGATCACTCATAACGCATAACGCATAACGCATAATGCATAACGCATAACGCATAACGCATCAGGCATAACGCATAACGTATAACGTATAACGCATACCGCATAACGCATAACGCATAACGCATAACGCATAACGCATATCGCATAACGTATAACGCATGACGCATAACGCATAACACATAACACATAACGCATAATGCACCCTGATTATTAAGCGAATACAGCAAAACGCATAACGGATCACGCATAACGCATAATGCACAACGCATAACGTATACCGCAAAACGCATAACGCCTAACGCATAACGGATCACGCATAACGCTTAACGCATAACGCATAACGCATAACGCAAACGTATAACGCCCAACGCATAACGCATAACGCATAACGAATAACGCATAACGCATAATGCATAACGCATAAAGCATAAAGCATAACGCATAACGCAAACGTATAACGCCCAACGCATAACGCATAACGCATAACGAATAACGCATAACGCATAACGCATAACGCATAACTTATAACTCATAACTCATAACGAATATCGCATAACGCATAACGCATAACGCATAACGCATAATGCATAACGCATAAAGCATAACGCATAACGCATAACGCATAACGCATAACGCAAACGTATAACGCCCAACGCATAACGCATAACGCATAACGCATAACGCATATCGCTTAACGCATAACGGATCACGCATAACGCATAATGCACAACGCATAACGAATACCGCAAAACGCATAACGCCTAACGCATAACGCATAACGCATAACGCATAACGCATACCGAATATCGCATAACGCAGAACGCATAACGCATAACGCATAATGCATAACGCATAAAGCATAACGCATAACGCATAACGCAAACGTATAACGCCCAACGCATAACGCATAACGCATAACGAATAACGCATAACGCATAACGCATAACGCATAACGCATAATGCATACCGTATAACGCATAACGCATAACGCATGACGCATATCGCATAACGCATAACGCATAACGCCTAACGCATAACGCATAACGCATAACGCACAACGCATAACGTATAACGCATACCGCATAACGCATAACGCATAACGCATAACGCATAACTTATAACTCATAACTCATAACGAATATCGCATAACGCATAACGCATAACGCATAACGCATAATGCATAACGCATAACGCATAAAGCGTAACACATAACGCAAACCCATAAGGCATAAGGCATAACGCATAACGCATAACGCATAACGCATGTCGGATCACTAATAACGCATAACGCATAACGCATAATGCATAACGCATAACGCGTAACGCATCAGGCATAACGCATAACGTATAACGTATAACGCATACCGCATAACGCATAACGCATAACGCATAACGCATAACGCATATCGCATAACGTATAACGCATGACGCATAACGCATATCACATAACACATAACGCATAATGCACAACGCATAACGAATACAGCAAAACGCATAACGCTTAACGCATAACGCATAACGCATACCGTATAACGCATAACGCATAACGCATAACGCACAACGCAAACATATAACGCACAACGCATAATGCATAACGCATAACGCATAACGCATAACTTATAACTCATAACTCATAACGAATATCGCATAACGCATAACGCATAACGCATAACGCATAATGCATAACGCATAAAGCATAACGCATAACGCATAACGCATAACGCAAACGTATAACGCCCAACGCATAACGCATAACGCATAACGAATAACGCATAACACATAACGCATAACGCATAACGCATAACGCATAACGAATATCGCATAACGCATAACGCATAACGCATAACGCATAATGCATAACGCATAAAGCATAACGCATAACGCATAACGCATAACGCATAACGCAAACGTATAACGCCCAACGCATAACGCATAACGCATAACGAATAACGCATAACGCATAACGCATAACGCATAATGCATACCGTATAACGCATAACGCAAAACGCATGACGCATATCGCAAAACGCATAACGCATAACGCCTAACGCATAACGCATAACGCATAACGCACAACGCATAACGTATAACGCATACCGCATAACGCATAAGGCATAACGCATAACGCATAACGCATAACGCAAACGTATAACGCCCAACGCATAACGCATAACGCATAACGAATAACGCATAACGCATAACGCATAACGCATGACGCATATCGCATAACGCATAACGCATAATGCATAACGCATAAAGCATAACGCATAACGCATAACGCATAACGCATAACGCATAACGCATAACGCATAACGCACAACGCAAACGTATAACGCAGAACGCATAATGCATAACGCATAACGCATAACGCATAACGCATAATGCATGACGTATAACGTATAACGCATACCGCATAACGCATAACGCATAACGCATAACGCATAACGCATATCGCATAACGTATAACGCATGACGCATAACGCATAACACATAACACATAACGCATAACGCATAACGCATATCGCATAACGTATAACGCATGACGCATAACGCATAACACATAACACATAACGCATAATGCACCCTGATTATTAAGCGAATACAGCAAAACGCATAACGGATCACGCATAACGCATAATGCACAACGCATAACGTATACCGCAAAACGCATAACGCCTAACGCATAACGGATCACGCATAACGCTTAACGCATAACGCATAACGCATAACGCAAACGTATAACGCCCAACGCATAACGCATAACGCATAACGAATAACGCATAACGCATAATGCATAACGCATAAAGCATAACGCATAACGCATAACGCAAACGTATAACGCCCAACGCATAACGCATAACGCATAACGAATAACGCATAACGCATAACGCATAACGCATAACTTATAACTCATAACTCATAACGAATATCGCATAACGCATAACGCATAACGCATAACGCATAACGCATAATGCATAACGCATAAAGCATAACGCATAACGCATAACGCATAACGCATAACGCATAACGCATAACGCAAACGTATAACGCCCAACGCATAACGCATAACGCATAACGCATAATGCATAACGCATAACGCATAAAGCGTAACACATAACGCAAACCCATAAGGCATAAGGCATAACGCATAACGCATAACGCATAACGCATGTCGGATCACTCATAACGCATAACGCATAACGCATAATGCATAACGCATAACGCATAACGCATCAGGCATAACGCATAACGTATAACGTATAACGCATACCGCATAACGCATAACGCATAACGCATAACGCATATCGCTTAACGCATAACGGATCACGCATAACGCATAATGCACAACGCATAACGAATACCGCAAAACGCATAACGCCTAACGCATAACGCATAACGCATAACGCATAACGCATAACGCATAACGAATATCGCATAACGCAGAACGCATAACGCATAACGCATAATGCATAACGCATAAAGCATAACGCAAACGCATAACGCAAACGTATAACGCCCAACGCATAACGCATAACGCATAACGAATAACGCATAACGCATAACGCATAACGCATAACGCATAATGCATACCGTATAACGCATAACGCATAACGCATGACGCATATCGCATAACGCATAACGCATAACGCCTAACGCATAACGCATAACGCATAACGCACAACGCATAACGTATAACGCATACCGCATAACGCATAACGCATAACGCATAACGCATAACTTATAACTCATAACTCATAGCGAATATCGCATAACGCATAACGCATAACGCATAACGCATAACGCATAATGCATAACGCATAACGCATAAAGCGTAACACATAACGCAAACCCATAAGGCATAAGGCATAACGCATAACGCATAACGCATAACGCATGTCGGATCACTAATAACGCATAACGCATAACGCATAATGCATAACGCATAACGCGTAACGCATCAGGCATAACGCATAACGTATAACGTATAACGCATACCGCATAACGCATAACGCATAACGCATAACGCATAACGCATATCGCATAACGTATAACGCATGACGCATAACGCATATCACATAACACATAACGCATAATGCACAAGGCATAACGAATACAGCAAAACGCATAACGCTTAACGCATAACGCATAACGCATACCGTATAACGCATAACGCATAACGCATAACGCATAACGCACAACGCAAACATATAACGCATAACGCATAACGAATAACGCATAACACATAACGCATAACGCATAACGCATAACGCATAACGAATATCGCATAACGCATAACGCATAACGCATAACGCATAATGCATAACGCATAAAGCATAACGCATAACGCATAACGCATAACGCATAACGCAAACGTATAACGCCCAACGCATAACGCATAACGCATAACGAATAACGCATAACGCATAACGCATAACGCATAATGCATACCGTATAACGCATAACGCAAAACGCATGACGCATATCGCAAAACGCATAACGCATAACGCCTAACGCATAACGCATAACGCATAAGGCACAACGCATAACGTATAACGCATACCGCATAACGCATAACGCATAACGCATAACGCATAACTTATAACTCATAACTCATAACGAATATCGCATAACGCATAACGCATCACGCATAACGCATAATGCATAACGCATAACGCATAAAGCGTAACACATAACGCAAACCCATAAGGCATAAGGCATAACGCATAACGCATAACGCATAACGCATGTCGGATCACTCATAACGCATAACGCATAACGCATAATGCATAACGCATAACGCATAACGCATCAGGCATAACGCATAACGTATAACGTATAACGCATACCGCATAACGCATAACGCATAGCGCATAACGCATAACGCATATCGCATAACGTATAACGCATGACGCATAACGCATAACACATAACACATAACGCATAATGCACAACGCATAACGAATACAGCAAAACGCATAACGGATCACGCATAACGCATAATGCACAACGCATAACGTATACCGCAAAACGCCTAACGCATAACGGATCACGCATAACGCTTAACGCATAACGTATAACTCATAATGCACAACGCATAAAGCATAACGCATAACGCATAACGCATAACGAATAACGCATAACGCATAACGCATAACGCATAACTTATAACTCATAACGAATATCGCATAACGCATAACGCATAACGCATAACGCATGACGCATATCGCATAACGCATAACGCATAACGCATAACGCATAACGCATAAGGCATAACGCATAACGCATAACGCATAACGCAAACGTATAACGCCCAACGCATAACGCATAACGCATAACGAATAACGCATAACGCATAACGCATAACGCATAACGCATGACGCATATCGCATAACGCGTAACGCATAATGCATAACGCATAAAGCATAACGCATAACGCATAACGCATAACGCATAACGCATAACGCATAACGCATAACGCATAACGCATAACGCACAACGCAAACGTATAACGCAGAACGCATAATGCATAACGCATAACGCATAACGCATAACGCATAATGCATGACGCATAACGCATAACGCATAACGCATGACGCATATTGCATAACGCATAACGCATAATGCATAACGCATAAAGCCTAACGCATAACGCATAACGCATAACGCATAACGCATAACGCATAACGCACAACGCAAACGTATAACACAGAACGCATAATGCATAACGCATAACGCATAATGCATGACGCATAACGCATAACGAATACAGCAAAACGCATAACGCTTAATGCATAACGGATCACGCATAACGGATCACGCATAACGCTTAACGCATAACGTATAACTCATAATGCATAACGCATAAAGCATAACGCATAACGCATAACGCATAACGCATAACGAATAACGCATAACGCATAACGCATAACGCATAACGCATAACTTATAAATCATAACTCATAACGAATATCGCATAACGCATAACGCATAACGCATAACGCATAATGCATAACGCATAAAGCATAACGCATAACGCATAACGCATAACGCATAACACAAACGTATAACGCCCAACGCATAACGCATAACGCATAACGAATAACGCATAACGCATAACGTATAACGCATGACGCATATCGCATAACGCGTAACGCATAATGCATAACGCATAAAGCGTAACGCATAACGCATAACGCATAACGCATAACGCATAACGCATAACGCATAACGGATAACGCATAACGAATAACGCATAACGCATAACGCATAACGCATAAAGCGTAACGCATAACGCATAACGCACAACGCAAACGTATAACGCAGAACGCATAATGCATAACGCATAACGCATAACGCATAACGCATAACGCATAATGCATGACGCATAACGCATAACGCATAACGCATAACGCATAACGCAAACGTATAACGCCCAACGCATAACGCATAACGCATAACGAATAACGCATAACGCATAACGCATAACGCATGACGCATATCGCATAACGCATAACGCATAACGCATAACGCATAACGCATAACGCATAACGCATAACGAATAACGCATAACGCATAACGCATAACGCATAACGCATAACGCATAACGCACAACGCAAACGTATAACGCAGAACGCATAATGCATAACGCATAACGCATAACGCATAACGCATAACGCATAACGCATAACGCATAACGCATAACGAATAACGCTTAACGCATAACGCATAACGCATACCGTATAACGCATAACGCATAACGCATAACGCATAACGCACAACGCAAACATATAACGCACAACGCATAATGCATAACGCATAACGCATAACGCATAACCCATAACGCATAACGCATAATGCACAACGCATAACGAATACAGCAAAACGCATATCGCTTAACGCATAACGGATCACGCATAACGCATAATGCACAACGCATAACGAATACCGCAAAACGCATAACGCCTAACGCATAACGCATAACGCATAACGCATAACGTATAACGCATACCGCATAACGCATAACGCATAACGCATAACGCATAACTTATAACTCATAACTCATAACGAATATCGCATAACGCATAACGCATAACGCATAACGCATAACGCATAACGCATAACGCATAAAGCGTAACGCATAACGCATAACGCACAACGCAAACGTATAACGCAGAACGCATAATGCATAACGCATAACGCATAACGCATAACGCATAACGCATAACGCATAATGCATAACGCATAACGTATAACGTATAACGCATACCGCATAACGCATAACGCATAGCGCATAACGCATAACGCATATCGCATAACGTATAACGCATGACGCATAACGCATAACACATAACACATAACGCATAATGCACAACGCATAACGGATCACGCATAACGCATAATGCACAACGCATAACGTATACCGCAAAACGCATAACGCCTAACGCATAACGGATCACGCATAACGCTTAACGCATAACGTATAACTCATAATGCACAACGCATAAAGCATAACGCATAACGCATAACGCATAACGAATAACGCATAACGCATAACGCATAACGCATAACTTATAACTCATAACGAATATCGCATAACGCATAACGCATAACGCATAACGCATGACGCATATCGCATAACGCATAACGCATAACGCATAACGCATAACGCATAACGCATAAGGCATAACGCATAACGCATAACGCATAACGCAAACGTATAACGCCCAACGCATAACGCATAACGCATAACGAATAACGCATAACGCATAACGCATAACGCATAACGCATGACGCATATCGCATAACGCATAACGCATAATGCATAACGCATAAAGCATAACGCATAACGCATAACGCATAACGCATAACGCATAACGCATAACGCATAACGCATAACGCACAACGCAAACGTATAACGCAGAACGCATAATGCATAACGCATAACGCATAACGCATAACGCATAATGCATGACGCATAACGCATAACGCATAACGCATGACGCATATTGCATAACGCATAACGCATAATGCATAACGCATAAAGCCTAACGCATAACGCATAACGCATAACGCATAACGCATAACGCATAACGCACAACGCACAACGCAAACGTATAACACAGAACGCATAATGCATAACGCATAACGCATAACGCATAATGCATGACGCATATCGCATAACGAATACAGCAAAACGCATAACGCTTAATGCATAACGGATCACGCATAACGGATCACGCATAACGCTTAACGCATAACGTATAACTCATAATGCATAACGCATAAAGCATAACGCATAACGCATAACGCATAACGAATAACGCATAACGCATAACGCATAACGCATAACGCATAACGCATAACTTATAAATCATAACTCATAACGAATATCGCATAACGCATAACGCATAACGCATAACGCATAATGCATAACGCATAAAGCATAACGCATAACGCATAACGCATAACGCATAACACAAACGTATAACGCCCAACGCATAACGCATAACGCATAACGAATAACGCATAACGCATAACGTATAACGCATGACGCATATCGCATAACGCGTAACGCATAATGCATAACGCATAAAGCGTAACGCATAACGCATAACGCATAACGCATAACGCATAACGCATAACGCATAACGCATAACGAATAACGCATAACGCATAACGCATAACGCATAACGCATAAAGCGTAACGCATAACGCATAACGCACAACGCAAACGTATAACGCAGAACGCATAATGCATAACGCATAACGCATAACGCATAACGCATAACGCATAATGCATGACGCATAACGCATAACGCATAACGCATAACGCATAACGCAAACGTATAACGCCCAACGCATAACGCATAACGCATAACGAATAACGCATAACGCATAACGCATAACGCATGACGCATATCGCATAACGCATAACGCATAACGCATAACGCATAACGCATAACGCATAACGAATAACGCATAACGCATAACGCATAACGCATAACGCATAACGCATAACGCACAACGCAAACGTATAACGCAGAACGCATAATGCATAACGCATAACGCATAACGCATAACGCATAACGCATAACGCATAACGCATAACGAATAACGCTTAACGCATAACGCATAACGCATACCGTATAACGCATAACGCATAACGCATAACGCATAACGCACAACGCAAACATATAACGCACAACGCATAATGCATAACGCATAACGCATAACGCATAACCCATAACGCATAACGCATAATGCACAACGCATAACGAATACAGCAAAACGCATATCGCTTAACGCATAACGGATCACGCATAACGCATAATGCACAACGCATAACGAATACCGCAAAACGCATAACGCCTAACGCATAACGCATAACGCATAACGCATAACGTATAACGCATACCGCATAACGCATAACGCATAACGCATAACGCATAACGCATAACTTATAACTCATAACTCATAACGAATATCGCATAACGCATAACGCATAACGCATAACGCATAATGCATAACGCATAAAGCATAAAGCATAACGCATAACGCATAACGCATAACGCATAACGCATAACGCAAACGTATAACGCCCAACGCATAACGCATAACGCATAACGAATAACGCATAACACATAACGCATAACGCATAACGCATAACGCATAACGAATATCGCATAACGCATAACGCATAACGCATAACGCATAATGCATAACGCATAAAGCATAACGCATAACGCATAACGCATAACGCATAACGCAAACGTATAACGCCCAACGCATAACGCATAACGCATAACGAATAACGCATAACGCATAACGCATGTCGGATCACTCATAACGCATAACGCATAACGCATAATGCATAACGCATAACGCATAACGCATCAGGCATAACGCATAACGTATAACGTAT
Organism: Lasioglossum morio; assembly: GCA_916610235.2. Lineage (NCBI taxonomy): Eukaryota > Metazoa > Arthropoda > Insecta > Hymenoptera > Halictidae > Lasioglossum > Lasioglossum morio. The sequence continues at coordinate 5,508,803 of CAKAJA020000323.1, read as the reverse complement.
AACGCATACCGCATAACGCATAACGCATAACGCATAACGCATAACGCATATCGCATAACGTATAACGCATGACGCATAACGCATAACACATAACACATAACGCATAATGCACAACGCATAACGAATACAGCAAAACGCATAACGGATCACGCATAACGCATAATGCACAACGCATAACGTATACCGCAAAACGCATAATGCCTAACGCATAACGGATCACGCATAACGCTTAACGCATAACGTATAACTCATAATGCACAACGCATAAAGCATAACGCATAACGCATAACGCATAACGAATAACGCATAACGCATAACGCATAACGCATAACTTATAACTCATAACGAATATCGCATAACGCATAACGCATAACGCATAACGCATGACGCATATCGCATAACGCATAACGCATAACGCATAACGCATAAGGCATAACGCATAACGCATAACGCATAACGCAAACGTATAACGCCCAACGCATAACGCATAACGCATAACGCATAACGCATAACGCATAACGCATAACGCATGACGCATATCGCATAACGCATAACGCATAATGCATAACGCATAAAGCATAACGCATAACGCATAACGCATAACGCATAACGCATAACGCATAACGCATAACGCATAACGCACAACGCACAACGCAAACGTATAACGCAGAACGCATAATGCATAACGCATAACGCATAACGCATAACGCATAATGCATGACGCATAACGCATAACGCATAACGCATAACGCATAACGCATAACGCATAACGCACAACGCAAACGTATAACGCAGAACGCATAATGCATAACGCATAACGCATAACGCATAATGCATGACGCATAACGCATAACGAATACAGCAAAACGCATAACGCTTAATGCATAACGGATCACGCATAACGGATCACGCATAACGCTTAACGCATAACGTATAACTCATAATGCATAACGCATAAAGCATAACGCATAACGCATAACGCATAACGAATAACGCATAACGCATAACGCATAACGCATAACGCATAACGCATAACTTATAAATCATAACTCATAACGAATATCGCATAACGCATAACGCATAACGCATAACGCATAATGCATAACGCATAAAGCATAACGCATAACGCATAACGAATAACGCATAACACAAACGTATAACGCCCAACGCATAACGCATAACGCATAACGAATAACGCATAACGCATAACGTATAACGCATGACGCATATCGCATAACGCGTAACGCATAATGCATAACGCATAAAGCGTAACGCATAACGCATAACGCATAACGCATAACGCATAACGCATAACGCATAACGCATAACGAATAACGCATAACGCATAACGCATAACGCATAACGCATAAAGCGTAACGCATAACGCATAACGCATAACGCACAACGCAAACGTATAACGCAGATCGCATAATGCATAACGCATAACGAATAACGCATAACGCATAACGCATAACGCATAACGCATAACGCATAACGCATAACGCATAAAGCGTAACACATAACGCATAACGCATAACGCATAACGCAAACGTATAACGCCCAACGCATAACGCATAACGCATAACGAATAACGCATAACGCATAACGCATGTCGGATCACTCATAACGCATAACGCATAACGCATAATGCATAACGCATAACGCATAACGCATCAGGCATAACGCATAACGTATAACGTATAACGCATACCGCATAACGCATAACGCATAACGCATAACGCATAACGCATATCGCATAACGTATAACGCATGACGCATAACGCATAACACATAACACATAACGCATAATGCACAACGCATAACGAATACAGCAAAACGCATAACGGATCACGCATAACGCATAATGCACAACGCATAACGTATACCGCAAAACGCATAATGCCTAACGCATAACGGATCACGCATAACGCTTAACGCATAACGTATAACTCATAATGCACAACGCATAAAGCATAACGCATAACGCATAACGCATAACGAATAACGCATAACGCATAACGCATAACGCATAACTTATAACTCATAACGAATATCGCATAACGCATAACGCATAACGCATAACGCATGACGCATATCGCATAACGCATAACGCATAACGCATAACGCATAAGGCATAACGCATAACGCATAACGCATAACGCAAACGTATAACGCCCAACGCATAACGCATAACGCATAACGAATAACGCATAACGCATAACGCATAACGCATGACGCATATCGCATAACGCATAACGCATAATGCATAACGCATAAAGCATAACGCATAACGCATAACGCATAACGCATAACGCATAACGCATAACGCATAACGCATAACGCACAACGCACAACGCAAACGTATAACGCAGAACGCATAATGCATAACGCATAACGCATAACGCATAACGCATAATGCATGACGCATAACGCATAACGCATAACGCATGACGCATATTGCATAACGCATAACGCATAATGCATAACGCATAAAGCCTAACGCATAACGCATAACGCATAACGCATAACGCATAACGCATAACGCATAACGCACAACGCAAACGTATAACGCAGAACGCATAATGCATAACGCATAACGCATAACGCATAATGCATGACGCATAACGCATAACGAATACAGCAAAACGCATAACGCTTAATGCATAACGGATCACGCATAACGGATCACGCATAACGCTTAACGCATAACGTATAACTCATAATGCATAACGCATAAAGCATAACGCATAACGCATAACGCATAACGAATAACGCATAACGCATAACGCATAACGCATAACGCATAACGCTTAACTTATAAATCATAACTCATAACGAATATCGCATAACGCATAACGCATAACGCATAACGTATAATGCATAACGCATAAAGCATAACGCATAACGCATAACGAATAACGCATAACACAAACGTATAACGCCCAACGCATAACGCATAACGCATAACGAATAACGCATAACGCATAACGTATAACGCATGACGCATATCGCATAACGCGTAACGCATAATGCATAACGCATAAAGCGTAACGCATAACGCATAACGCATAACGCATAACGCATAACGCATAACGCATAACGCATAACGAATAACGCATAACGCATAACGCATAACGCATAACGCATAAAGCGTAACGCATAACGCATAACGCATAACGCACAACGCAAACGTATAACGCAGAACGCATAATGCATAACGCATAACGAATAACGCATAACGCATAACGCATAACGCATAACGCATAACGCATAACGCATAACGCATAAAGCGTAACACATAACGCAAACCCATAAGGCATAAGGCATAACGCATAACGCATAACGCATATCGCATAACTTATAACTCATAACTCATAACGAATATCGCATAACGCATAACGCATAACGCATAACGCATAATGCATAACGCATAACGCATAAAGCGTAACACATAACGCAAACCCATAAGGCATAAGGCATAACGCATAACGCATAACGCATAACGCATAACGCATAACGCATAACGCATAACGTATAACGCATAACGCATAACGCATAACGTATAACGCATAACGCCCAACGCATAACGCATAACGCATAACGAATAACGCATAACGCATAACGCATAACGCATAACGCATAACGCATAACGCATAACGCATAACGCATGACGCATATCGCATAACGCATAACGCATAACGCATAACGCATAACGCATAACGCATAACGAATAACGCATAACGCATAACGCATAACGCATAACGCATAACGCATAATGCATAAAGCATAACGCACAACGCAAACGTATAACGCAGAACGCATAATGCATAACGCATAACGCATAACGCATAACGCATAACGCATAATGCATGACGCATGACGCATAACGCATAACGCATAACGCATAACGCACAACGCAAACGTATAACGCAGAACGCATAATGCATAACGTATAACGCATAACGCATAATGCATGACGCATAACGCATAACGAATACAGCAAAACGCATAACGCATAACGCATAACGCATAACGCATAACTTATAAATCATAACTCATAACGAATATCGCATAACGCATAACGCATAACGCATAACGCATAACGCATAATGCATAACGCATAAAGCATAACGCATAACGCATAACGCATAACACAAACGTATAACGCCCAACACATAACGCATAACGCATAACGAATAACGCATAACGCATAACGTATAACGCATGACGCATATCGCATAACGCGTAACGCATAATGCATAACGCATAAAGCGTAACGCATAACGCATATCGCATAACGCATAACGCATAACGCATAACGCATAACGCATAACGCATAACGCATAACGCATAACGCATAACGAATAACGCATAACGCATAACGCATAACGCATAACGCATAACGCATAACGCATGACGCATATCGCATAACGCATAACGCATAACGCATAACGCATAAGGCATAACGCATAACGCATAACGCATAACGCATAACGAATAACGCATAACGCATAACGCATAACGCATAACGCATAACGCATAACGCATGACGCATATCGCATAACGCATAACGCATAACGCATAACGCATAACGCATAACGCATAACGCATAACGCATAACGCATAACGCATAACGCATAACGCATGACGCATATCGCATAACGCATAACGCATAACGCATAAGGCATAACGCATAACGCATAATGCATAACGCATAAAGCATAACGCATAACGCATAACGCATAACGCATAACGCATAACGCATAACGCATAACGCATAACGCACAACGCAAACGTATAACGCAGAACGCATAGTGCATAACGCAAACGTATAACGCAGAAAGCATAATGCATAACGCATAACGCATAACGCATAATGCATGACGCATAACGCATAACGAATACAGCAAAACGCATAACGCTTAATGCATAACGGATCACGCATAACGGATCACGCATAAGGCATAAGGCACAACGCATAACGCATAACGCATGACGCATAACGCATAACGCATAACGCATAACGCATAACGCATAACGCATAACGCATAACGCATAACGCATAACGTATAACGCATAACGCATAACGCATAACGTATAACGAATAACGCATAACGCATACCGTATAACGCATAACGCATAACGCATAACGTATAACGCACAACGCAAACATATAACGCACAACGCATAATGCATAACGCATAACGCATAACGCATAACCCATAACGCATGACGCATAATGCACAACGCATAACGAATACAGCAAAACGCATATCGCTTAACGCATAACGGATCACGCATAACGCATAATGCACAACGCATAACGAATACCGCAAAACGCATAACGCCTAACGCATAACGCATAACGCATAACGCATAACGCATAACGCATAACGCATAACGCATAACGCATAACGCATAACGCATAACTCATAACTCATAACGAATATCGCATAACGCATAACGCATAACGCATAACGCATAACGCACAACGCAAACGTATAACGCATAACCCATAACGCATAACGCATAACGCATAATGCATGACGCATAACGCATAACGCATAACGCATAACGCACAACGCAAACGTATAACGCAGAACGCATAACGCATAACGCATAACGCACAACGCAAACGTATGACGCAGAACGCATAATGCATAACGCATAACGCATAACGCATAACGCATAATGCATGACGCATAACGCATAACGCATAACGCATAACGCATAACGCATAACGCAAACGTATAACGCCCAACGCATAACGCATAACGCATAACGAATAACGCATAACGCATAACGCATAACGCATGACGCATATCGCATAACGCATAACGCATAACGCATAACGCATTACGCATAACGAATAACGCATAACGCATAACGCATAACGAATAACGCATAACGCATAACGCATAACGCATAACGCATAACGCATAACGCATAACGCACAACGCAAACGTATAACGCAGAACGCATAATGCATAACGCATAACGCATAACGCATAACGCATAACGCATAACGCATAACGCATAATGCATGACGCATAACGCATAACGCATAACGCATAACGCACAACGCAAACGTATAACGCAGAACGCATAACGCATAACGCATAACGCACAACGCAAACGTATGACGCAGGACGCATAATGCATAACGCATAACGCATAACGCATAACGCATAATGCATGACGCATAACGCATAACGCATAACGCATAACGCATAACGCATAACGCAAACGTATAACGCCCAACGCATAACGCATAACGCATAACGAATAACGCATAACGCATAACGCATAACGCATGACGCATATCGCATAACGCATAACGCATAACGCATAACGCATTACGCATAACGAATAACGCATAACGCATAACGCATAACGCATAACGCATAACGCATAACGCACAACGCAAACGTATAACGCAGAACGCATAATGCATAACGCATAACGCATAACGCATAACGCATAACGCATAACGCATAACGCATAACGCAAACGTATAACGCCCAACGCATAACGCATAACGCATAACGAATAACGCATAACGCATAACGCATAACGCATAACGCATGACGCATATCGCATAACGCATAACGCATAACGCATAACGCATAACGCATAACGAATAACGCATAACGCATAACGCATAACGCATAACGCATAACGCATAACGCATAACGCATAACGCATAACGCACAACGCAAACGTATAACGCAGAACGCATAATGCATAACGCATAACGCATAACGCATAACGCATAACGCATAACGCATAACGCATAACGAATAACGCATAACGCATAACGCATAACGCATAACGCATAAAGCGTAACACATAACGCAAACCCATAAGGCATAAGGCACAACGCATAACGCATGACGCATAACGCATAACGCATAACGCATAACGCATAACGCATAACGCATAACGCATAACGCATAACGCATAACGCATAACGCATAACGCATAACGCATAACGTATAACGCATAACGCATAACGCATAACGTATAACGAATAACGCATAACGCATACCGTATAACGCATAACGCATAACGCATAACGTATAACGCACAACGCAAACATATAACGCACAACGCATAATGCATAACGCATAACGCATAACGCATAACCCATAACGCATGACGCATAATGCACAACGCATAACGAATACCGCAAAACGCATAACGCCTAACGCATAACGCATAACGCATAACGCATAACGCATAACGCATAACGCATAACGCATAACGCATAACGCATAACGCATAACTCATAACTCATAACGAATATCGCATAACGCATAACGCATAACGCATAACGCATAACGCACAACGCAAACGTATAACGCAGAAAGCATAATGCATAACGCATAACGCATAACGCATAATGCATGACGCATAACGCATAACGAATACAGCAAAACGCATAACGCTTAATGCATAACGGATCACGCATAACGGATCACGCATAAGGCATAAGGCACAACGCATAACGCATAACGCATGACGCATAACGCATAACGCATAACGCATAACGCATAACGCATAACGCATAACGCATAACGCATAACGCATAACGCATAACGTATAACGCATAACGCATAACGCATAACGTATAACGAATAACGCATAACGCATACCGTATAACGCATAACGCATAACGCATAACGTATAACGCACAACGCAAACATATAACGCACAACGCATAATGCATAACGCATAACGCATAACGCATAACCCATAACGCATGACGCATAATGCACAACGCATAACGAATACAGCAAAACGCATATCGCTTAACGCATAACGGATCACGCATAACGCATAATGCACAACGCATAACGAATACCGCAAAACGCATAACGCCTAACGCATAACGCATAACGCATAACGCATAACGCATAACGCATAACGCATAACGCATAACGCATAACGCATAACTCATAACTCATAACGAATATCGCATAACGCATAACGCATAACGCATAACGCATAACGCACAACGCAAACGTATAACGCAGAACGCATAATGCATAACGCATAACGCATAACGCATAATGCATGACGCATAACGCATAACGAATACAGCAAAACGCATAACGCTTAATGCATAACGGATCACGCATAACGGATCACGCATAACGCTTAACGCATAACGTATAACTCATAATGCATAACGCATAAAGCATAACGCATAACGCATAACGAATAACGCATAACGCATAACGCATAACGCATAACTTATAAATCATAACTCATAACGAATATCGCATAACGCATAACGCATAACGCATAACGCATAATGCATAACGCATAAAGCATAACGCATAACGCATAACGCATAACGCATAACACAAACGTATAACGCCCAACGCATAACGCATAACGCATAACGTATAACGCACAACGCAAACATATAACGCACAACGCATAATGCATAACGCATAACGCATAACGCATAACGCATAACCCATAACGCATAACGCATAATGCACAACGCATAACGAATACAGCAAAACGCATATCGCTTAACGCATAACGCATAACGCATAACGCATAACGCATAACGCATAACGCATAACGCATAACGCATAACGCATAACGAATAACGCATAACGCATAACGCATAACGCATAACGCATAAAGCGTAACGCATAACGCATAACGCATAACGCACAACGCAAACGTATAACGCAGGACGCATAATGCATAACGCATAACGCATAACGCATAACGCATAATGCATGACGCATAACGCATAACGCATAACGCATAACGCATAACGCATAACGCAAACGTATAACGCCCAACGCATAACGCATAACGCATAACGAATAACGCATAACGCATAACGCATAACGCATGACGCATATCGCATAACGCATAACGCATAACGCATAACGCATAACGAATAACGCATAACGCATAACGCATAACGCATAACGCATAACGCATAACGCACAACGCAAACGTATAACGCAGAACGCATAACGCATAACGCATAACGCATAACGCATAACGCATAACGAATAACGCATAACGCATAACGCATAACGCCTAACGCATAACGCATAACGCATAACGCATAACTTATAACTCATAACTCATAACGAATATCGCATAACGCATAACGCATAACGCATAACGCATAACGCATAATGCATAACGCCTAACGCATAAAGTGTAACACATAACGCAAACCCATAAGGCATAAGGCATAACGCATAACGCATAACGCATAACGCATGTCGGATCACTCATAACGCATAACGCATAACGCATAACGCATAATGCATAACGCATCAGGCATAACGCATAACGTATAACGTATAACGCATACCGTATAACGCATAACGCATAACGCATAACGCATAACGCATAACGCATAACGCATAACGCATAACGCATAACGCATAACGCATAACGCATAACGAATAACGCATAACGCATAACGCATAACGCATAACGCATAACGCATAACGCATAACGCATAACGCATAACGAATAACGCATAACGCAAACGCATAACGCATAACGCATAACGCATAACGCATGACGCATATCGCATAACGCATAACGCATAATGCATAACGCATAAAGCGTAACGCATAACGCAAACCCATAAGGCATAAGGCATAACGCATAACGCATAACGCATAATGCATAACGCATAACGCATAACGCATAACGCATCAGGCATAACGCATAACGTATAACGTATAACGCATACCGTATAACGCATAACGCATAACGCATAACGCATAACGCATAACGCATATCGCATAACGTATAACGCATGACGCATAACGCATAACACATAACACATAACGCATAATGCACAACGCATAACGTATACAGCAAAACGCATAACGCTTAACGCATAACGGGTCACGCATAACGCATAACGCATAACGCATAACGCATAACGCATAACGCATAACGCATAACGAATAACGCATAACGCAAACGCATAACGCATAACGCATAACGCATAACGCATGACGCATATCGCATAACGCATAACGCATAATGCATAACGCATAAAGCGTAACGCATAACGCAAACCCATAAGGCATAAGGCATAACGCATAACGCATAACGCATAATGCATAACGCATAACGCATAACGCATAACGCATCAGGCATAACGCATAACGTATAACGTATAACGCATACCGTATAACGCATAACGCATAACGCATAACGCATAACGCATAACGCATATCGCATAACGTATAACGCATGACGCATAACGCATAACACATAACACATAACGCATAATGCACAACGCATAACGTATACAGCAAAACGCATAACGCTTAACGCATAACGGGTCACGCATAACGCATAATGCACAACGCATAACGAATACCGCAAAACGCATAACGCCTAACGCATAACGGATCACGCATAACGCTTAACGCATAACGTATAACTCATAATGCACAACGCATAACGCATAACGCATAACGCATAACGCATAACGCAAACGTATAACGCCCAACGCATAACGCATAACGCATAACGAATAACGCATAACGCATAACGCATAACGCATAACGCATAACGCATAACGCATGACGCATATCGCATAACGCATAACGCATAACGCATAACGCAAACGTATAACGCCCAACACATAACGCATAACGCATAACGAATAACGCATAACGCATAACGCATAACGCATGACGCATATCGCATAACGCATAACGCATAATGCATAACGCATAAAGCATAACGCATAACGCATAACGCATAACGCATAACGCATAACGCACAACGCAAACGTATAACGCAGAACGCATAATGCATAACGCATAACGCATAACGCATAACGCATTATGCATGACGCATAACGCATAACGCATAACGCATGACGCATATTGCATAACGCATAACGCATAATGCATAACGCATAAAGCATAACGCATAATGCATAACGCATAACGCATAACGCATAATGCATGACGCCTAACGCATAACGGATCACGCATAACGCTTAACGCATAACGTATAACTCATAATGCACAACGCATAACGCATAACGCATAACGCATAACGCAAACGTATAACGCCCAACGCATAACGCATAACGCATAACGAATAACGCATAACGCATAACGCATAACGCATAACGCATAACGCATAACGCATGACGCATATCGCATAACGCATAACGCATAACGCATAACGCAAACGTATAACGCCCAACACATAACGCATAACGCATAACGAATAACGCATAACGCATAACGCATAACGCATGACGCATATCGCATAACGCATAACGCATAATGCATAACGCATAAAGCATAACGCATAACGCATAACGCATAACGCATAACGCACAACGCAAACGTATAACGCAGAACGCATAATGCATAACGCATAACGCATAACGCATAACGCATTATGCATGACGCATAACGCATAACGCATAACGCATGACGCATATTGCATAACGCATAACGCATAATGCATAACGCATAAAGCATACCGCATAACGCATAACGCATAACGCATAATGCATAACGCATAACGCATAACGCACAACGCAAACGTATAACGCAGAACGCATAATGCATAACGCATAACGCATAACGCATAATGCATGACGCATAACGCATAACGAATACAGCAAAACGCATAACGCTTAATGCATAACGGATCACGCATAACGGATCACGCATAACGCTTAACGCATAACGTATAACTCATAATGCATAACGCATAAAGCATAACGCATAACGCATAACGCATAACGAATAACGCATAACGCATAACGCATAACGCATAACGCATAACGCATAACGCACAACGCAAACGTATAACGCAGAACGCATAATGCATAACGCATAACGCATAACGCATAACGCATAATGCATGACGCATAACGCATAACGCATAACGCATGACGCATATTGCATAACGCATAACGCATAATGCATAACGCATAAAGCCTAACGCATAACGAATATCGCATAACGCATAATGCATAACGCATAACGCATAATGCATAACGCATAAAGCATAACGCATAACGCATAACGCATAACGCATAACACAAACGTATAACGCCCAACGCATAACGCATAACGCATAACGAATAACGCATAACGCATAACGTATAACGCATGACGCATATCGCATAACGCGTAACGCATAATGCATAACGCATAAAGCGTAACGCATAACGCATAACGCATAACGCATAACGCATAACGCATAACGCATAACGCATAACGCATAACGAATAACGCATAACGCATAACGCATAACGCATAACGCATAAAGCGTAACGCATAACGCATAACGCATAACGCACAACGCAAACGTATAACGCAGGACGCATAATGCATAACGCATAACGCATAACGCATAACGCATAATGCATGACGCATAACGCATAACGCATAACGCATAACGCATAACGCATAACGCAAACGTATAACGCCCAACGCATAACGCATAACGCATAACGAATAACGCATAACGCATAACGCATAACGCATGACGCATATCGCATAACGCATAACGCATAACGCATAACGCATAACGCATAACGAATAACGCATAACGCATAACGCATAACGCATAACGCATAACGCATAACGCATAACGCACAACGCAAACGTATAACGCAGAACGCATAACGCATAACGCATAACACAAACGTATAACGCCCAACGCATAACGCATAACGCATAACGAATAACGCATAACGCATAACGTATAACGCATGACGCATATCGCATAACGCGTAACGCATAATGCATAACGCATAAAGCGTAACGCATAACGCATAACGCATAACGCATAACGCATAACGCATAACGCATAACGCATAACGCATAACGCATAACGCATAACGAATAACGCATAACGCATAACGCATAACGCATAACGCATAAAGCGTAACGCATAACGCATAACGCATAACGCACAACGCAAACGTATAACGCAGGACGCATAATGCATAACGCATAACGCATAACGCATAACGCATAATGCATGACGCATAACGCATAACGCATAACGCATAACGCATAACGCAAACGTATAACGCCCAACGCATAACGCATAACGCATAACGAATAACGCATAACGCATAACGCATAACGCATGACGCATATCGCATAACGCATAACGCATAACGCATAACGCATAACGCATAACGAATAACGCATAACGCATAACGCATAACGCACAACGCAAACGTATAACGCAGAACGCATAACGCATAACGCATAACGCATAACGCATAACGAATAACGCATAACGCATATCGCATAACTTATAACTCATAACTCATAACGAATATCGCATAACGCATAACGCATAACGCATAACGCATAATGCATAACGCATAACGCATAAAGCGTAACACATAACGCAAACCCATAAGGCATAAGGCACAACGCATAACGCATAACGCATAACGCATAACGCATAACGCATAACGCATAACGCATAACGCATAACGCATAACGCATAACGCATAACGCATAACGCATAACGCATAACGCATAACGCATAACGCATAACGCATAACGTATAACGCATAACGCATAACGCATAACGTATAACGCATAACGCATAACGCATACCGTATAACGCATAACGCATAACGCATAACGTATAACGCACAACGCAAACATATAACGCACAACGCATAATGCATAACGCATAACGCATAACGCATAACCCATAACGCATAACGCATAATGCACAACGCATAACGAATACAGCAAAACGCATATCGCTTAACGCATAACGGATCACGCATAACGCATAATGCACAACGCATAACGAATACCGCAAAACGCATAACGCCTAACGCATAACGCATAACGCATAACGCATAACGCATAACGTATAACGCATACCGCATAACGCATAACGCATAACTCATAACGCATAAAGCATAACGCATAACGCATAACGCATAACGCATAACGCATAACGCAAACGTATAACGCCCAACGCATAACGCATAACGCATAACGCATAACGCATGACGCATATCGCATAACGCATAACGCATAACGCATAACGCATAACGCATAACGAATAACGCATAACGCATAACGCATAACGCATAACGCATAACGCATGACGCATATCGCATAACGCATAACGCATAATGCATAACGCATAAAGCATAACGCATAACGCATAACGCATAACGCATAACGCACAACGCAAACGTATAACGCAGAACGCATAATGCATAACGCATAACGCATAACGCATAACGCATTATGCATGACGCATAACGCATAACGCATAACGCATGACGCATATTGCATAACGCATAACGCATAATGCATAACGCATAAAGCATACCGCATAACGCATAACGCATAACGCATAATGCATAACGCATAACGCATAACGCACAACGCAAACGTATAACGCAGAACGCATAATGCATAACGCATAACGCATAACGCATAATGCATGACGCATAACGCATAACGAATACAGCAAAACGCATAACGCTTAATGCATAACGGATCACGCATAACGGATCACGCATAACGCTTAACGCATAACGTATAACTCATAATGCATAACGCATAAAGCATAACGCATAACGCATAACGCATAACGAATAACGCATAACGCATAACGCATAACGCATAACGCATAACGCATAACGCACAACGCAAACGTATAACGCAGAACGCATAATGCATAACGCATAACGCATAACGCATAACGCATAATGCATGACGCATAACGCATAACGCATAACGCATGACGCATATTGCATAACGCATAACGCATAATGCATAACGCATAAAGCCTAACGCATAACGAATATCGCATAACGCATAATGCATAACGCATAACGCATAATGCATAACGCATAAAGCATAACGCATAACGCATAACGCATAACGCATAACACAAACGTATAACGCCCAACGCATAACGCATAACGCATAACGAATAACGCATAACGCATAACGTATAACGCATGACGCATATCGCATAACGCGTAACGCATAATGCATAACGCATAAAGCGTAACGCATAACGCATAACGCATAACGCATAACGCATAACGCATAACGCATAACGCATAACGCATAACGCATAACGAATAACGCATAACGCATAACGCATAACGCATAACGCATAAAGCGTAACGCATAACGCATAACGCATAACGCACAACGCAAACGTATAACGCAGGACGCATAATGCATAACGCATAACGCATAACGCATAACGCATAATGCATGACGCATAACGCATAACGCATAACGCATAACGCATAACGCATAACGCAAACGTATAACGCCCAACGCATAACGCATAACGCATAACGAATAACGCATAACGCATAACGCATAACGCATGACGCATATCGCATAACGCATAACGCATAACGCATAACGCATAACGCATAACGAATAACGCATAACGCATAACGCATAACGCATAACGCATAACGCATAACGCATAACGCACAACGCAAACGTATAACGCAGAACGCATAACGCATAACGCATAACACAAACGTATAACGCCCAACGCATAACGCATAACGCATAACGAATAACGCATAACGCATAACGTATAACGCATGACGCATATCGCATAACGCGTAACGCATAATGCATAACGCATAAAGCGTAACGCATAACGCATAACGCATAACGCATAACGCATAACGCATAACGCATAACGCATAACGCATAACGCATAACGCATAACGCATAACGCATAACGCATAACGCATAACGCATAACGCATAAAGCGTAACGCATAACGCATAACGCATAACGCACAACGCAAACGTATAACGCAGGACGCATAATGCATAACGCATAACGCATAACGCATAACGCATAATGCATGACGCATAACGCATAACGCATAACGCATAACGCATAACGCAAACGTATAACGCCCAACGCATAACGCATAACGCATAACGAATAACGCATAACGCATAACGCATAACGCATGACGCATATCGCATAACGCATAACGCATAACGCATAACGCATAACGCATAACGAATAACGCATAACGCATAACGCATAACGCACAACGCAAACGTATAACGCAGAACGCATAACGCATAACGCATAACGCATAACGCATAACGAATAACGCATAACGCATATCGCATAACTTATAACTCATAACTCATAACGAATATCGCATAACGCATAACGCATAACGCATAACGCATAATGCATAACGCATAACGCATAAAGCGTAACACATAACGCAAACCCATAAGGCATAAGGCACAACGCATAACGCATAACGCATAACGCATAACGCATAACGCATAACGCATAACGCATAACGCATAACGCATAACGCATAACGCATAACGCATAACGCATAACGTATAACGCATAACGCATAACGCATAACGTATAACGCATAACGCATAACGCATACCGTATAACGCATAACGCATAACGCATAACGTATAACGCACAACGCAAACATATAACGCACAACGCATAATGCATAACGCATAACGCATAACGCATAACCCATAACGCATAACGCATAATGCACAACGCATAACGAATACAGCAAAACGCATATCGCTTAACGCATAACGGATCACGCATAACGCATAATGCACAACGCATAACGAATACCGCAAAACGCATAACGCCTAACGCATAACGCATAACGCATAACGCATAACGCATAACGCATAACGCATACCGCATAACGCATAACGCATAACTCATAACGCATAAAGCATAACGCATAACGCATAACGCATAACGCATAACGCATAACGCAAACGTATAACGCCCAACGCATAACGCATAACGCATAACGCATAACGCATGACGCATATCGCATAACGCATAACGCATAACGCATAACGCATAACGCATAACGAATAACGCATAACGCATAACGCATAACGCATAACGCATAACGCATAACGCATAACGCACAACGCAAACGTATAACGCAGAACGCATAATGCATAACGCATAACGCATAACGCATAACGCATAACGCATAACGCATAACGCATAACGAATACCGCATAACGCATAACGCATAACGCATAACGCATAAAGCGTAACACATAACGCAAACCCATAAGGCATAAGGCACAACGCATAACGCATGACGCATAACGCATAACGCATAACGCATAACGCATAACGCATAACGCATAACGCATAACGCATAACGCATAACGCATAACGCATAACGCATAACGCATAACGCATAACGCATAACGTATAACGCATAACGCATAACGCATAACGTATAACGAATAACGCATAACGCATACCGTATAACGCATAACGCATAACGCATAACGTATAACGCACAACGCAAACATATAACGCACAACGCATAATGCATAACGCATAACGCATAACGCATAACCCATAACGCATGACGCATAATGCACAACGCATAACGAATACAGCAAAACGCATATCGCTTAACGCATAACGGATCACGCACAACGCATAATGCACAACGCATAACGAATACCGCAAAACGCATAACGCCTAACGCATAACGCATAACGCATAACGCATAACGCATAACGCATAACGCATAACGCATAACGCATAACGCATAACGCATAACGCATAACGCATAACTCATAACTCATAACGAATATCGCATAACGCATAACGCATAACGCATAACGCATAACGCACAACGCAAACGTATAACGCAGAACGCATAATGCATAACGCATAACGCATAACGCATAATGCATGACGCATAACGCATAACGAATACAGCAAAACGCATAACGCTTAATGCATAACGGATCACGCATAACGGATCACGCATAACGCTTAACGCATAACGTATAACTCATAATGCATAACGCATAAAGCATAACGCATAACGCATAACGAATAACGCATAACGCATAACGCATAACGCATAACGCATAACTTATAAATCATAACTCATAACGAATATCGCATAACGCATAATGCATAACGCATAAAGCATAACGCATAACGCATAACGCATAACGCATAACACAAACGTATAACGCCCAACGCATAACGCATAACGCATAACGTATAACGCACAACGCAAACATATAACGCACAACGCATAATGCATAACGCATAACGCATAACGCATAACCCATAACGCATAACGCATAATGCACAACGCATAACGAATACAGCAAAACGCATATCGCTTAACGCATAACGCATAACGCATAACGCATAACGCATAACGCATAACGCATAACGCATAACGCATAACGCATAACGCATAACGCATAACGAATAACGCATAACGCATAACGCATAACGCATAACGCATAAAGCGTAACGCATAACGCATAACGCATAACGCACAACGCAAACGTATAACGCAGGACGCATAATGCATAACGCATAACGCATAACGCATAACGCATAATGCATGACGCATAACGCATAACGCATAACGCATAACGCATAACGCATAACGCAAACGTATAACGCCCAACGCATAACGCATAACGCATAACGAATAACGCATAACGCATAACGCATAACGCATGACGCATATCGCATAACGCATAACGCATAACGCATAACGCATAACGCATAACGAATAACGCATAACGCATAACGCATAACGCATAACGCATAACGCACAACGCAAACGTATAACGCAGAACGCATAACGCATAACGCATAACGCATAACGCATAACGCATAACGCATAACGAATAACGCATAACGCATAACGCATAACGCCTAACGCATAACGCATAACGCATAACGCATAACGCATAACGCATAACGCATAACGCATAACGAATAACGCATAACGCATAACGCATAACGCATAACGCATAAAGCGTAACGCATAACGCATAACGCATAACGCACAACGCAAACGTATAACGCAGGACGCATAATGCATAACGCATAACGCATAACGCATAACGCATAATGCATGACGCATAACGCATAACGCATAACGCATAACGCATAACGCATAACGCATAACGCAAACGTATAACGCCCAACGCATAACGCATAACGCATAACGAATAACGCATAACGCATAACGCATAACGCATGACGCATATCGCATAACGCATAACGCATAACGCATAACGCATAACGCATAACGAATAACGCATAACGCATAACGCATAACGCATAACGCATAACGCATAACGCATAACGCACAACGCAAACGTATAACGCAGAACGCATAACGCATAACGCATAACACAAACGTATAACGCCCAACGCATAACGCATAACGCATAACGAATAACGCATAACGCATAACGTATAACGCATGACGCATATCGCATAACGCGTAACGCATAATGCATAACGCATAAAGCGTAACGCATAACGCATAACGCATAACGCATAACGCATAACGTATAACGCATAACGCATAACGCATAACGCATAACGCATAACGCATAACGAATAACGCACAACGCATAACGCATAACGCATAACGCATAAAGCGTAACGCATAACGCATAACGCATAACGCACAACGCAAACGTATAACGCAGGACGCATAATGCATAACGCATAACGCATAACGCATAACGCATAATGCATGACGCATAACGCATAACGCATAACGCATAACGCATAACGCATAACGCAAACGTATAACGCCCAACGCATAACGCATAACGCATAACGAATAACGCATAACGCATAACGCATAACGCATGACGCATATCGCATAACGCATAACGCATAACGCATAACGCATAACGCATAACGAATAACGCATAACGCATAACGCATAACGCATAACGCACAACGCAAACGTATAACGCAGAACGCATAACGCATAACGCATAACGCATAACGCATAACGAATAACGCATAACGCATATCGCATAACTTATAACTCATAACTCATAACGAATATCGCATAACGCATAACGCATAACGCATAACGCATAATGCATAACGCATAACGCATAAAGCGTAACACATAACGCAAACCCATAAGGCATAAGGCACAACGCATAACGCATAACGCATAACGCATAACGCATAACGCATAACGCATAACGCATAACGCATAACGCATAACGCATAACGTATAACGCATAACGCATAACGCATAACGTATAACGCATAACGCATAACGCATACCGTATAACGCATAACGCATAACGCATAACGTATAACGCACAACGCAAACATATAACGCACAACGCATAATGCATAACGCATAACGCATAACGCATAACCCATAACGCATAACGCATAATGCACAACGCATAACGAATACAGCAAAACGCATATCGCTTAACGCATAACGGATCACGCATAACGCATAATGCACAACGCATAACGAATACCGCAAAACGCATAACGCCTAACGCATAACGCATAACGCATAACGCATAACGCATAACGTATAACGCATACCGCATAACGCATAACGCATAACTCATAACGCATAAAGCATAACGCATAACGCATAACGCATAACGCATAACGCAAATGTATAACGCCCAACGCATAACGCATAACGCATAACGCATAACGCATGACGCATATCGCATAACGCATAACGCATAACGCATAACGAATAACGCATAACGCATAACGCATAACGCATGACGCATATCGCATAACGCATAACGCATAACGCATAACGCATAACGCATAACGAATAACGCATAACGCATAACGCATAACGCATAACGCATAACGCATAACGCACAACGCAAACGTATAACGCAGAACGCATAACGCATAACGCATAACGCATAACGCATAACGCATAGCGCATAACGAATAACGCATAACGCATAACGCATAACGCCTAACGCATAACGCATAACGCATAACGCATAACGCATAACGCATAACGCATAACGCATAACGAATAACGCATAACGCATAACGCATAACGCATAACGCATAAAGCGTAACGCATAACGCATAACGCATAACGCACAACGCAAACGTATAACGCAGGACGCATAATGCATAACGCATAACGCATAACGCATAACGCATAATGCATGACGCATAACGCATAACGCATAACGCATAACGCATAACGCATAACGCATAACGCAAACGTATAACGCCCAACGCATAACGCATAACGCATAACGAATAACGCATAACGCATAACGCATAACGCATGACGCATATCGCATAACGCATAACGCATAACGCATAACGCATAACGCATAACGAATAACGAATAACGCATAACGCATAACGCATAACGCATAACGCATAACGCATAACGCACAACGCAAACGTATAACGCAGAACGCATAACGCATAACGCATAACACAAACGTATAACGCCCAACGCATAACGCATAACGCATAACGAATAACGCATAACGCATAACGTATAACGCATGACGCATATCGCATAACGCGTAACGCATAATGCATAACGCATAAAGCGTAACGCATAACGCATAACGCATAACGCATAACGCATAACGCATAACGCATAACGCATAACGCATAACGCATAACGCATAACGAATAACGCACAACGCATAACGCATAACGCATAACGCATAAAGCGTAACGCATAACGCATAACGCATAACGCACAACGCAAACGTATAACGCAGGACGCATAATGCATAACGCATAACGCATAACGCATAACGCATAATGCATGACGCATAACGCATAACGCATAACGCATAACGCATAACGCATAACGCAAACGTATAACGCCCAACGCATAACGCATAACGCATAACGAATAACGCATAACGCATAACGCATAACGCATGACGCATATCGCATAACGCATAACGCATAACGCATAACGCATAACGCATAACGAATAACGCATAACGCATAACGCATAACGCATAACGCACAACGCAAACGTATAACGCAGAACGCATAACGCATAACGCATAACGCATAACGCATAACGAATAACGCATAACGCATATCGCATAACTTATAACTCATAACTCATAACGAATATCGCATAACGCATAACGCATAACGCATAACGCATAATGCATAACGCATAACGCATAAAGCGTAACACATAACGCAAACCCATAAGGCATAAGGCACAACGCATAACGCATAACGCATAACGCATAACGCATAACGCATAACGCATAACGCATAACGCATAACGCATAACGCATAACGCATAACGCATAACGCATAACGCATAACGTATAACGCATAACGCATAACGCATAACGTATAACGCATAACGCATAACGCATACCGTATAACGCATAACGCATAACGCATAACGTATAACGCACAACGCAAACATATAACGCACAACGCATAATGCATAACGCATAACGCATAACGCATAACCCATAACGCATAACGCATAATGCACAACGCATAACGAATACAGCAAAACGCATATCGCTTAACGCATAACGGATCACGCATAACGCATAATGCACAACGCATAACGAATACCGCAAAACGCATAACGCCTAACGCATAACGCATAACGCATAACGCATAACGCATAACGTATAACGCATACCGCATAACGCATAACGCATAACTCATAACGCATAAAGCATAACGCATAACGCATAACGCATAACGCATAACGCAAACGTATAACGCCCAACGCATAACGCATAACGCATAACGCATAACGCATGACGCATATCGCATAACGCATAACGCATAACGCATAACGCATAACGCATAACGAATAACGCATAACGCATAACGCATAACGCATAACGCATAACGCATAACGCATAACGCACAACGCAAACGTATAACGCAGAACGCATAATGCATAACGCATAACGCATAACGCATAACGCATAACGAATAACGCATAACGCATAACGCATAACGCATAACGCATAACGCATAACGCATAACGCATAACGCATAACGCATAACGTATAACGCATAACGCATAACGCATAACGTATAACGAATAACGCATAACGCATACCGTATAACGCATAACGCATAACGCATAACGTATAACGCACAACGCAAACATATAACGCACAACGCATAATGCATAACGCATAACGCATAACGCATAACCCATAACGCATGACGCATAATGCACAACGCATAACGAATACAGCAAAACGCATATCGCTTAACGCATAACGGATCACGCACAACGCATAATGCACAACGCATAACGAATACCGCAAAACGCATAACGCCTAACGCATAACGCATAACGCATAACGCATAACGCATAACGCATAACGCATAACGCATAACGCATAACGCATAACTCATAACTCATAACGAATATCGCATAACGCATAACGCATAACGCATAACGCATAACGCACAACGCAAACGTATAACGCAGAACGCATAATGCATAACGCATAACGCATAACGCATAATGCATGACGCATAACGCATAACGAATACAGCAAAACGCATAACGCTTAATGCATAACGGATCACGCATAACGGATCACGCATAACGCTTAACGCATAACGTATAACTCATAATGCATAACGCATAAAGCATAACGCATAACGCATAACGAATAACGCATAACGCATAACGCACAACGCATAACGCATAACTTATAAATCATAACTCATAACGAATATCGCATAACGCATAATGCATAACGCATAAAGCATAACGCATAACGCATAACGCATAACGCATAACGCATAACACAAACGTATAACGCCCAACGCATAACGCATAACGCATAACGTATAACGCACAACGCAAACATATAACGCACAACGCATAATGCATAACGCATAACGCATAACGCATAACCCATAACGCATAACGCATAATGCACAACGCATAACGAATACAGCAAAACGCATATCGCTTAACGCATAACGCATAACGCATAACGCATAACGCATAACGCATAACGCATAACGCATAACGCATAACGCATAACGCATAACGAATAACGCATAACGCATAACGCATAACGCATAAAGCGTAACGCATAACGCATAACGCATAACGCACAACGCAAACGTATAACGCAGGACGCATAATGCATAACGCATAACGCATAACGCATAACGCATAATGCATGACGCATAACGCATAACGCATAACGCATAACGCATAACGCATAACGCATAACGCAAACGTATAACGCCCAACGCATAACGCATAACGCATAACGAATAACGCATAACGCATAACGCATAACGCTTGACGCATATCGCATAACGCATAACGCATAACGCATAACGCATAACGCATAACGAATAACGCATAACGCATAACGCATAACGCATAACGCATAACGCATAACGCACAACGCAAACGTATAACGCAGAACGCATAACGCATAACGCATAACGCATAACGCATAACGCATAACGAATAACGCATAACGCATAACGCATAACGCCTAACGCATAACGCATAACGCATAACGCATAACTTATAACTCATAACTCATAACGAATATCGCATAACGCATAACGCATAACGCATAACGCATAATGCATAACGCATAACGCATAAAGCGTAACACATAACGCAAACCCATAAGGCGTAAGGCATAACGCATAACGCATAACGCATAACGCATGTCGGATCACTCATAACGCATAACGCATAACGCATAATGCATAACGCATCAGGCATAACGCATAACGTATAACGTATAACGCATACCGTATAACGCATAACGCATAACGCATAACGCATAACGCATAACGCATAACGCATAACGCATAACGCATAACGCATAACGAATAACGCATAACGCATAACGCATAACGCATAACGCATAACGCATAACGCATAACGCATAACGCATAACGAATAACGCATAACGCAAACGCATAACGCATAACGCATAACGCATAACGCATGACGCATATCGCATAACGCATAACGCATAATGCATAGCGCATAAAGCGTAACGCATAACGCAAACCCATAAGGCATAAGGCATAACGCATAACGCATAACGCATAATGCATAACGCATAACGCATAACGCATAACGCATCAGGCATAACGCATAACGTATAACGTATAACGCATACCGTATAACGCATAACGCATAACGCATAACGCATAACGCATAACGCATATCGCATAACGTATAACGCATGACGCATAACGCATAACGTATAACGCATAACGCATAATGCACAACGCATAACGTATACAGCAAAACGCATAACGCTTAACGCATAACGGGTCACGCATAACGCATAATGCACAACGCATAACGAATACCGCAAAACGCATAACGCCTAACGCATAACGGATCACGCATAACGCTTAACGCATAACGTATAACTCATAATGCACAACGCATAACGCATAACGCATAACGCATAACGCATAACGCAAACATATAACGCCCAACGCATAACGCATAACGCATAACGAATAACGCATAACGCATAACGCATAACGCATAACGCATAACGCATAACGCATAACGCATATCGCATAACGCATAACGCATAACGCATAACGCAAACGTATAACGCCCAACACATAACGCATAACGCATAACGAATAACGCATAACGCATAACGCATAACGCATGACGCATATCGCATAACGCATAACGCATAATGCATAACGCATAAAGCATAACGCATAACGCATAACGCATAACGCATAACGCACAACGCAAACGTATAACGCAGAACGCATAATGCATAACGCATAACGCATAACGCATAACGCATTATGCATGACGCATAACGCATAACGCATAACGCATGACGCATATTGCATAACGCATAACGCATAATGCATAACGCATAAAGCATAACGCATAATGCATAACGCATAACGCATAACGCATAATGCATGACGCCTAACGCATAACGGATCACGCATAACGCTTAACGCATAACGTATAACTCATAATGCACAACGCATAACGCATAACGCATAACGCAAACGTATAACGCCCAACGCATAACGCATAACGCATAACGAATCACGCATAACGCATAACGCATAACGCATAACGCATAACGCATAACGCATGACGCATATCGCATAACGCATAACGCATAACGCATAACGCAAACGTATAACGCCCAACACATAACGCATAACGCATAACGAATAACGCATAACGCATAACGCATAACGCATGACGCATATCGCATAACGCATAACGCATAATGCATAACGCATAAAGCATAACGCATAACGCATAACGCATAACGCATAACGCATAACGCACAACGCAAACGTATAACGCAGAACGCATAATGCATAACGCATAACGCATAACGCATAACGCATTATGCATGACGCATAACGCATAACGCATAACGCATGACGCATATTGCATAACGCATAACGCATAACGCATAACGCATAACGCATAACGAATAACGCATAACGCATAACGCATAACGCATAACGCATAAAGCGTAACGCATAACGCATAACGCATAACGCACAACGCAAACGTATAACGCAGGACGCATAATGCATAACGCATAACGCATAACGCATAACGCATAACGCATAACGAATAACGCATAACGCATAACGCATAACGCATAACGCATAACGCATAACGCATAACGCACAACGCAAACGTATAACGCAGAACGCATAACGCATAACGCATAACGCATAACGCATAACGCATAACGAATAACGCATAACGCATATCGCATAACTTATAACTCATAACTCATAACGAATAACGCATAACGCATAACGCATAACGCATAACGCATAATGCATAACGCATAACGCATAAAGCGTAACACATAACGCAAACCCATAAGGCATAAGGCACAACGCATAACGCATAACGCATAACGCATAACGCATAACGCATAACGCATAACGCATAACGCATAACGCATAACGCATACCGCATAACGCATAACGCATAACGCATAACGTATATCGCATAACGCATAACGCATAACGTATAACGCATAACGCATAACGCATACCGTATAACGCATAACGCATAACGCATAACGTATAACGCACAACGCAAACATATAACGCACAACGCATAATGCATAACGCATAACGCATAACGCATAACCCATAACGCATAACGCATAATGCACAACGCATAACGAATACAGCAAAACGCATATCGCTTAACGCATAACGGATCACGCATAACGCATAATGCACAACGCATAACGAATACCGCAAAACGCATAACGCCTAACGCATAACGCATAACGCATAACGCATAACGCATAACGTATAACGCATACCGCATAACGCATAACGCATAACGCATAACGCATAAAGCATAACGCATAACGCATAACGCATAACGCAAACGTATAACGCCCAACGCATAACGCATAACGCATAACGAATAACGCATAACGCAAACGTATAACGCCCAACGCATAACGCATAACGCATAACGAATAACGCATAACGCATAACGCATAACGCATAACGCATAACGCATAACGCATGACGCATATCGGATAACGCATAACGCATAACGCATAACGCAAACGTATAACGCCCAACACATAACGCATAACGCATAACGAATAACGCATAACGCATAACGCATAACGCATGACGCATATCGCATAACGCATAACGCATAATGCATAACGCATAAAGCATAACGCATAACGCATAACGCATAACGCATAACGCATAACGCACAACGCAAACGTATAACGCAGAACGCATAATGCATAACGCATAACGCATAACGCATAACGCATTATGCATGACGCATAACGCATAACGCATAACGCATGACGCATATTGCATAACGCATAACGCATAATGCATAACGCATAAAGCATACCGCATAACGCATAACGCATAACGCATAATGCATAACGCATAACGCATAACGCACAACGCAAACGTATAACGCAGAACGCATAATGCATAACGCATAACGCATAACGCATAATGCATGACGCATAACGCATAACGAATACAGCAAAACGCATAACGCTTAACGCATAACGGATCACGCATAACGGATCACGCATAACGCTTAACGCATAACGTATAACTCATAATGCATAACGCATAAAGCATAACGCATAACGCATAACGCATAACGAATAACGCATAACGCATAACGCATAACGCATAACGCATAACGCATAACTTATAAATCATAACTCATAACGAATATCGCATAACGCATAACGCATAACGCATAACGCATAATGCATAACGCATAAAGCATAACGCATAACGCATAACGCATAACGCATAACACAAACGTATAACGCCCAACGCATAACGCATAACGCATAAAGCGTAACGCATAACGCATAACGCATAACGCATAACGCATAACGCATAACGCATAACGCATAACGCATAACGCATAACGCATAACGAATAACGCATAACGCATAACGCATAACGCATAACGCATAAAGCGTAACGCATAACGCATAACGCATAACGCACAACGCAAACGTATAACGCAGGACGCATAATGCATAACGCATAACGCATAACGCATAACGCATAATGCATGACGCATAACGCATAACGCATAACGCATAACGCATAACGCATAACGCAAACGTATAACGCCCAACGCATAACGCATAACGCATAACGAATAACGCATAACGCATAACGCATAACGCATGACGCATATCGCATAACGCATAACGCATAACGCATAACACAAACGTATAACGCCCAACGCATAACGCATAACGCATAACGAATAACGCATAACACATAACGTATAACGCATGACGCATATCGCATAACGCGTAACGCATAATGCATAACGCATAAAGCGTAACGCATAACGCATAACGCATAACGCATAACGCATAACGCATAACGCATAACGCATAACGCATAATGCATAATGCATAACGCATAAAGCATAACGCATAACGCATAACGCATAACGCAAACGTATAACGCCCAACGCATAACGCATAACGCATAACGAATAACGCATAACGCATAACGCATAACGCATAACGCATAACGCAAACGTATAACGCCCAACGCATAACGCATAACGCATAACGAATAACGCATAACGCATAACGCATAACGCATGACGCATAACGCATAACACATAACACATAACGCATAATGCACAACGCATAACGAATACCGCAAAACGCATATCGCCTAACGCATAACGGATCACGCATAACGCTTAACGCATAACGTATAACTCATAATGCACAACGCATAACGCATAACGCATAACGCATGACGCATAACGCATAACGCATAACGCATAACGCAAACGTATAACGCCCAACGCATAACGCATAACGCATAACGAATAACGCATAACGCATGACGCATAACGCATGACGCATATCGCATAACGTATAACGCATAATGCATAACGCATAAAGCATAACGCATAACGCATAACGCATAACGCATAACGCATAACGCACAACGCAAACGTATAACGCAGAACGCATAATGCATACCGCATAACGCATAACGCATAACGCATAACGCATAACGCATAACGCATAACGCATACCGCATAACGCATAACGCATAACGCATAACGCATAACGCATAACGCATAATGCATAACGCATAAAGCATAAAGCATAACGCATAACGCATAACGCATAACACAAACGTATAACGCCCAACGCATAACGCATAACGCATAACGAATAACGCATAACGCATAACGTATAACGCATGACGCATATCGCATAACGCGTAACGCATAATGCATAACGCATAAAGCGTAACGCATAACGCATAACGCATAACGCATAACGCATAACGCATAACGCATAACGCATAAAGCATAACGCATAAAGCGTAACGCATAACGCATAACGCATAACGCATAATGCATAACGCATAACGCATAACGCATAACGCATAACGTATAACGCATACCGCATTACGCATAACGCATAACGCATAACGCATAACGCATTGCGCATAACGCAAAATGCATAACGCATAATGCATAACGCATAACGCATAACGCAAAACGCACAACGCATATCGCATAACGATTAAGGCATAACGCATAATACATAACGTATAACGCATTATGCATAACGCATAACGCATATCGCATAACGCATAACGCATAAGGCATAAAGCATAACGCATAACGCATAACGCAAACGTATAACGCCCAACGCATAACGCATAACGCATAACGAATAACGCATAACGCATAACGCATAACGCATGACGCATATCGCATAACGCATAACGCATAATGCATAACGCATAAAGCATAACGCATAACGCATAACGCATAACGCATAACGCATAACGCATAACGCATAACGCACAACGCAAACGTATAACGCAGAACGCATAATGCATAACGCATAACGCATAACGCATAATGCATGACGCATAACGCATAACGCATAACGCATGACGCATATTGTATAACGCATAACGCATAATGCATAACGCATAAAGCATAACGCATAACGCATAACGCATAACGCATAACGCATAACGCACAACGCAAACGTATAACGCAGAACGCATAATGCATAACGCATAACGCATAACGCATAATGCATGACGCATAACGCGTAACGAATACAGCAAAACGCATAACGCTTAACGCATAACGGATCACGCATATCGGATCACGCATAACGGATCACGCATAACGCATAATGCATGACGCATAACGCGTAACGAATACAGCAAAACGCATAACGCTTAACCCATAACGGATCACGCATATCGGATCACGCATAACGGATCACGCATAACGCATAACGCATAACGAATAACGCATAACGCATAACGCATAACGCATAACGCATAACGCATAACTTATAAATCATAACTCATAACGAATATCGCATAACGCATAACGCATAACGCATAACGCATAATGCATAACGCATAAAGCATAACGCATAACGCATAACACAAACGTATAACGCCCAACGCATAACGCATAACGCATAACGAATAACGCATAACGCATAACGTATAACGCATGACGCATATCGCATAACGCGTAACGCATAATGCATAACGCATAATGCATAACGCATAAAGCGTAACGCATAACGCATAACGCATAACGCATAACGCATAACTCATAACTCATAACGAATATCGCATAACGCATAACGCATAACGCATAATGCATAACGCATAAAGAATAACGCATATCGCATAACGCATATCGCATAACGCATAACGCATAACGCTTAACGCATAACGCATAATGCATAACGCATAAAGAATAACGCATAACGCATAACGCATAACGCATAACGCATAACGCATAACGAATAACGCATAACGCATAACGCATAACGCATAACGCATAACGCATAACGCATAACTTATAACTCATAACTCATAACGAATATCGCATAACGCATAACGCATAACGCATAACGCATAACGCATAATGCATAACGCATAAAGAATAACGCATAACGCATAACGCATAACGCATAACGCAAACGTATAACGCCCAACGCATAACGCATAACGCATAACGAATAACGCATAACGCATAACGCATAACGCATAACGCATAACGCATAACGCATACCGCATAACGCATAACGTATAACGCATAACGCATAACGCATAATGCATAACGCATAAAGCATAAAGCATAACGCATAACGCATAACGCATAACACAAACGTATAACGCCCAACGCATAACGCATAACGCATAACGAATAACGCATAACGCATAACGCATAACGCATAACGCATAACGCAAACGTATAACGCCCAACGCATAACGCATAACGCATAACGAATAACGCATAACGCATAACGCATAACGCATGACGCATAACGCATAACACATAACACATAACGCATAATGCACAACGCATAACGAATACCGCAAAACGCATATCGCCTAACGCATAACGGATCACGCATAACGCTTAACGCATAACGTATAACTCATAATGCACAACGCATAACGCATAACGCATAACGCATAACGCATAACGCATAACGCATAACGCATAACGCATAACGCATAACGCATAACGCATAACGCATAACGCATAACGCCTAACGCATAACGCATAACGCATAACGCAAACGTATAACGCCCAACGCATAACGCATAACGCATAACGAATAACGCATAACGCATAACGCATAACGCATAATGCATGACGCATAACGCATAATGCATAACGCATAAAGCATAACGCATAACGCATAACGCATAATGCATAATGCATAACGCATAAAGCATAACGCTTAACGCATAACGCATAACGCAAACGTATAACGCCCAACGCATAACGCATATCGCATAACGAATAACGCATAACGCATAACGCATAACGCATAACGCATAACGCATGACGCATATCGCATAACGCATAACGCATAACGCAAACGTATAACGCCCAACGCATAACGCATAACGCATAACGAATAACGCATAACGCATAACGCATAACGCATGACGCATAACGCATAACGCATAACGCATAACGCAAACGTATAACGCCCAACGCATAACGCATAACGCATAACGAATAACGCATAACGCATGACGCATAACGCATAACGCATATCGCATAACGTATAACGCATAATGCATAACGCATAAAGCATAACGCATAACGCATAACGCATAACGCATAACGCATAACGCACAACGCAAACGTATAACGCAGAACGCATAATGCATAACGCATAACGCATAACGCATAACGCATAACGCATAACGCATAACGCATAACGCATACCGCATAACGCATAACGCATAACGCATAACGCATAATGCATAACGCATAAAGCATAAAGCATAACGCATAACGCATAACACAAACGTATAACGCCCAACGCATAACGCATAACGCATAACGAATAACGCATAACGCATAACGTATAACGCATGACGCATATCGCATAACGCGTAACGCATAATGCATAACGCATAAAGCGTAACGCATAACGCATAACGCATAACGCATAACGCATAACGCATAACGCATAACGCATAAAGCATAACGCATAAAGCGTAACGCATAACGCATAACGCATAACGCATAATGCATAACGCATAACGCATAACGCATAACGCATAACGTATAACGCATACCGCATTACGCATAACGCATAACGCATAACGCATAACGCATTGCGCATAACGCAAAATGCATAACGCATAATGCATAACGCATAACGCATAACGCAAAACGCACAACGCATATCGCATAACGATTAAGGCATAACGCATAATACATAACGTATAACGCATTATGCATAACGCATAACGCATATCGCATAACGCATAACGCATAAGGCATAAAGCATAACGCATAACGCATAACGCAAACGTATAACGCCCAACGCATAACGCATAACGCATAACGAATAACGCATAACGCATAACGCATAACGCATGACGCATATCGCATAACGCATAACGCATAATGCATAACGCATAAAGCATAACGCATAACGCATAACGCATAACGCATAACGCATAACGCATAACGCATAACGCACAACGCAAACGTATAACGCAGAACGCATAATGCATAACGCATAACGCATAACGCATAATGCATGACGCATAACGCATAACGCATAACGCATGACGCATATTGTATAACGCATAACGCATAATGCATAACGCATAAAGCATAACGCATAACGCATAACGCATAACGCATAACGCATAACGCACAACGCAAACGTATAACGCAGAACGCATAATGCATAACGCATAACGCATAACGCATAATGCATGACGCATAACGCGTAACGAATACAGCAAAACGCATAACGCTTAACGCATAACGGATCACGCATATCGGATCACGCATAACGGATCACGCATAACGCATAACGCATAACGAATAACGCATAACGCATAACGCATAACGCATAACGCATAACGCATAACGCATAACTTATAAATCATAACTCATAACGAATATCGCATAACGCATAACGCATAACGCATAACGCATAATGCATAACGCATAAAGCATAACGCATAACGCATAACACAAACGTATAACGCCCAACGCATAACGCATAACGCATAACGAATAACGCATAACGCATAACGTATAACGCATGACGCATATCGCATAACGCGTAACGCATAATGCATAACGCATAATGCATAACGCATAAAGCGTAACGCATAACGCATAACGCATAACGCATAACGCATAACTCATAACTCATAACGAATATCGCATAACGCATAACGCATAACGCATAACGCATAACGCATAATGCATAACGCATAAAGAATAACGCATATCGCATAACGCATATCGCATAACGCATAACGCATAACGCTTAACGCATAACGCATAATGCATAACGCATAAAGAATAACGCATAACGCATAACGCATAACGCATAACGCATAACGCATAACGAATAACGCATAACGCATAACGCATAACGCATAACGCATAACGCATAACGCATAACGCATAACTTATAACTCATAACTCATAACGAATATCGCATAACGCATAACGCATAACGCATAACGCATAACGCATAATGCATAACGCATAAAGAATAACGCATAACGCATAACACATAACGCATAACGCAAACGTATAACGCCCAACGCATAACGCATAACGCATAACGAATAACGCATAACGCATAACGCATAACGCATAACGCATAACGCATACCGCATAACGCATAACGTATACCGCATAACGCATAACGCATAATGCATAACGCATAAAGCATAAAGCATAACGCATAACGCATAACGCATAACACAAACGTATAACGCCCAACGCATAACGCATAACGCATAACGAATAACGCATAACGCATAACGTATAACGCATGACGCATAACGCATAAAGCATAACGCATAAAGCATAACGCATAACGCATAACGCATAACGCATAACGCATAACGCATAACGCATAACGCATAACGCATAACGCATAACGCATAACGCATAACGTATAACGCATACCGCATTACGCATAACGCATAACGCATAACGCATAACGCATAACGCATTGCGCATAACGCAAAATGCATAACGCATAATGCATAACGCATAACGCATAACGCAAAACGCACAACGCATATCGCATAACGCATAACGCATAACGCATAACGCATTGCGCATAACGCAAAATGCATAACGCATAATGCATAACGCATAACGCATAACGCAAAACGCACAACGCATATCGCATAACGTATAAGGCATAACGCATAATACATAACGTATAACGCATTATGCATAACGCATAACGCATATCGCATAACGCATAACGCATAAGGCATAAAGCATATCGCATAACGCATAACGCATAACGCATAAAGCACAACGCATAACGCATAACGCATTACGCATAACGCATGGCGCATAACGCAAAATGCATAACGCATAACGCATTACGCATAACGCATAACGCATAACTTACAACGCATAACGCATAACGCCCAACGCATAACGCATAACGCATAACGAATAACGCATAACGCATAACGCATAACGCATGACGCATATCGCATAACGCATAACGCATAATGCATAACGCATAAAGCATAACGCATAACGCATAACGCATAACGCATAACGCATAACGCACAACGCAAACGTATAACACAGAACGCATAATGCATAACGCATAACGCATAACGCATAATGCATGACGCATAACGCATAACGCATAACGCATGACGCATATCGCATAACGCATAACGCATAACGCATAACGCATAACGCACAACGCATAACGAATAACGCATAACGCATAACGCATAACGCATAACGCATAACGCATAACGCATAACGCATACCGCATAACGCATAACGCATAACGCATAACGCATAACGCATAATGCATAACGCATAAAGCGTAACGCATAACGCATAACGCATAACGCATAACGCATAACGCATAACGCATAACGCATAACGCATAAAGCATAACGCATAAAGCGTAACGCATAACGCATAACGCATAACGCATAACGCATAACGCATAACGCATAACGCATAACGCATAACGCATAACGCATAACGCATAACGCATAACGTATAACGCATACCGCATTACGCATAACGCATAACGCATAACGCATAACGCATTGCGCATAACGCAAAATGCATAACGCATAATGCATAACGCATAACGCATAACGCAAAACGCACAACGCATATCGCATAACGTATAAGGCATAACGCATAATACATAACGTATAACGCATTATGCATAACTCATAACGCATATCGCATAACGCATAACGTATAACGCATTATGCATAACGCATAACGCATATCGCATAACGCATAACGCATAAGGCATAAAGCATAACGCATAACGCATAACGCATGATACACAACGCATAACGCATAACGCATAACGCATAACGCATAACGCATAACGCACAACGCAAACGTATAACACAGAACGCATAATGCATAACGCATAACGCATAACGCATAATGCATGACGCATATCGCATAACGCATAACGCATGACGCATATCGCATAACGCATAACGCATAACGCATAACGCATAACGCATAACGCACAACGCAAACGTATAACGCAGAACGCATAATGCATAACGCATAACGCATAACGCATAACGCATAACGCATAATGCATAACTTATAAATCATAACTCATAACGAATATCGCATAACGCATAACGCATAACGCATAACGCATAACGCATAACGCATAAAGCATAACTCATAACGCATAACGCATAACACAAACGTATAACGCCCAACGCATAACGCATAACGCATAACGAATAACGCATAACGCATAACGTATAACGCATGACGCATATCGCATAACGCGTAACGCATAATGCATAACGCATAAAGCGTAACGCATTACGCATAACGCATAACGCATAACGCATAACGCAAACGTATAATGCAGAACGCATAATGCATAACGCATAACGTATAACGCATAACGCATAATGCATGACGCATAACGCATAATGCATAACGCATAAAGCATAACGCATAACGCATAACGGATCACGCATAACGCTTAATGCATAACGTATAACTCATAATGCATAACGCATAAAGCATAACGCATAACGCATAACGCATAACGAATAACGCATAACGCATAACGCATAACGCATAACGCATAACGCATAACGCATAACTTATAAATCATAACTCATAACGAATATCGCATAACGCATAACGCATAACGCATAACGCATAACGCATAACGCATAACGCATAACGCATAACGCATAACGCATAACGCATAACGCATAACGCATAACGTATAACGCATACCGCATTACGCATAACGCATAACGCATAACGCATAACGCATAACGCATTGCGCATAACGCAAAATGCATAACGCATAATGCATAACGCATAACGCATAACGCAAAACGCACAACGCATATCGCATAACGTATAAGGCATAACGCATAATACATAACGTATAACGCATTATGCATAACTCATAACGCATATCGCATAACGCATAACGCATAACGCATAAGGCATAAAGCATAACGCATAACGCATAACGCATGATACACAACGCATAACGCATAACGCATAACGCATAACGCATAACGCATAACGCACAACGCAAACGTATAACACAGAACGCATAATGCATAACGCATAACGCATAACGCATAATGCATGACGCATATCGCATAACGCATAACGCATGACGCATATCGCATAACGCATAACGCATAACGCATAACGCATAACGCACAACGCAAACGTATAACGCAGAACGCATAATGCATAACGCATAACGCATAACGCATAACGCATAACGCATAATGCATAACTTATAAATCATAACTCATAACGAATATCGCATAACGCATAACGCATAACGCATAACGCATAATGCATAACGCATAAAGCATAACGCATAACGCATAACGCATAACACAAACGTATAACGCCCAAAGCATAACGCATAACGCATAACGAATAACGCATAACGCATAACGTATAACGCATGACGCATATCGCATAACGCGTAACGCATAATGCATAACGCATAAAGCGTAACGCATTACGCATAACGCATAACGCATAACGCATAACGCAAACGTATAATGCAGAACGCATAATGCATAACGCATAACGTATAACGCATAACGCATAATGCATGACGCATAACGCATAATGCATAACGCATAAAGCATAACGCATAACGCATAACGGATCACGCATAACGCTTAATGCATAACGTATAACTCATAATGCATAACGCATAAAGCATAACGCATAACGCATAACGCATAACGAATAACGCATAACGCATAACGCATAACGCATAACGCATAACGCATAACTTATAAATCATAACTCATAACGAATATCGCATAACGCATAACGCATAACGCATAACGCATAATGCATAACGCATAACGCATAACGCATAACGCATAACGCATAACGCATAACGCATAACGCATAACGCATAACGCATAACGCATAACGCATAACGAATAACGCATAACGCATAACGCATAACGCATAACGCATAACGCATAACGCATAACTTATAACTCATAACTCATAACGAATATCGCATAACGCATAACGCATAACGCATAACGCATAACGCATAATGCATAACGCATAAAGAATAACGCATAACGCATAACGCATAACGCAAACGTATAACGCCCAACGCATAACGCATAACGCATAACGAATAACGCATAACGCATAACGCATAACGCATAACGCATAACGCATAACGCATACCGCATAACGCATAACGTATAACGCATAACGCATAACGCATAATGCATAACGCATAAAGCATAAAGCATAACGCATAACGCATAACGCATAACACAAACGTATAACGCCCAACGCATAACGCATAACGCATAACGAATAACGCATAACGCATAACGTATAACGCATGACGCATATCGCATAACGCGTAACGCATAATGCATAACGCATAAAGCGTAACGCATAACGCATAACGCATAACGCATAACGCATAACGCATAACGCATAACGCATAACGCATAAAGCATAACGCATAAAGCATAACGCATAACGCATAACGCATAACGCATAACGCATAACGCATAACGCATAACGCATAACGCATAACGCATAACGCATAACGCATAACGCATAACGCATAACGTATAACGCATACCGCATTACGCATAACGCATAACGCATAACGCATAACGCATAACGCATAACGCATTGCGCATAACGCAAAATGCATAACGCATAATGCATAACGCATAACGCATAACGCAAAACGCACAACGCATATCGCATAACGTATAAGGCATAACGCATAATACATAACGTATAACGCATTATGCATAACGCATAACGCATATCGCATAACGCATAACGCATAAGGCATAAAGCATAACGCATAACGCATAACGCATAACGCATAAAGCACAACGCATAACGCATAACGCATTACGCATAACGCATGGCGCATAACGCAAAATGCATAACGCATAACGCATTACGCATAACGCATAACGCATAACTTACAACGCATAACGCATAACGCCCAACGCATAACGCATAACGCATAACGAATAACGCATAACGCATAACGCATAACGCATGACGCATATCGCATAACGCATAACGCATAATGCATAACGCATAAAGCATAACGCATAACGCATAACGCATAACGCATAACGCATAACGCACAACGCAAACGTATAACACAGAACGCATAATGCATAACGCATAACGCATAACGCATAATGCATGACGCATAACGCATAACGCATAACGCATGACGCATATCGCATAACGCATAACGCATAACGCATACCGCATAACGCATAACGCATAACGCATAACGCATAACGCATAATGCATAACGCATAAAGCGTAACGCATAACGCATAACGCATAACGCATAACGCATAACGCATAACGCATAACGCATAAAGCATAACGCATAAAGCGTAACGCATAACGCATAACGCATAACGCATAACGCATAACGCATAACGCATAACGCATAACGCATAACGCATAACGCATAACGCATAACGCATAACGTATAACGCATACCGCATTACGCATAACGCATAACGCATAACGCATAACGCATAACGCATTGCGCATAACGCAAAATGCATAACGCATAACGCATAACGCAAAACGCACAACGCATATCGCATAACGTATAAGGCATAACGCATAATACATAACGTATAACGCATTATGCATAACTCATAACGCATATCGCATAACGCATAACGTATAACGCATTATGCATAACGCATAACGCATATCGCATAACGCATAACGCATAAGGCATAAAGCATAACGCATAACGCATAACGCATGATACACAACGCATAACGCATAACGCATAACGCATAACGCATAACGCATAACGCACAACGCAAACGTATAACACAGAACGCATAATGCATAACGCATAACGCATAACGCATAATGCATGACGCATATCGCATAACGCATAACGCATGACGCATATCGCATAACGCATAACGCATAACGCATAACGCATAACGCACAACGCAAACGTATAACGCAGAACGCATAATGCATAACGCATAACGCATAACGCATAACGCATAACGCATAATGCATAACTTATAAATCATAACTCATAACGAATATCGCATAACGCATAACGCATAACGCATAACGCATAATGCATAACGCATAAAGCATAACGCATAACGCATAACGCATAACACAAACGTATAACGCCCAACGCATAACGCATAACGCATAACGAATAACGCATAACGCATAACGTATAACGCATGACGCATATCG
Source organism: Lasioglossum morio (assembly GCA_916610235.2). Lineage (NCBI taxonomy): Eukaryota > Metazoa > Arthropoda > Insecta > Hymenoptera > Halictidae > Lasioglossum > Lasioglossum morio. The sequence continues at coordinate 5,468,096 of CAKAJA020000323.1, read as the reverse complement.
CATAACGCGTAACGCATAATGCATAACGCATAAAGCGTAACGCATTACGCATAACGCATAACGCATAACGCATAACGCAAACGTATAATGCAGAACGCATAATGCATAACGCATAACGTATAACGCATAACGCATAATGCATGACGCATAACGCATAATGCATAACGCATAAAGCATAACGCATAACGCATAACGGATCACGCATAACGCTTAATGCATAACGTATAACTCATAATGCATAACGCATAAAGCATAACGCATAACGCATAACGCATAACGAATAACGCATAACGCATAACGCATAACGCATAACGCATAACTTATAAATCATAACTCATAACGAATATCGCATAACGCATAACGCATAACGCATAACGCATAATGCATAACGCATAACGCATAACGCATAACGCATAACGCATAACGCATAACGCATAACGCATAACGCATAACGCAAACGTATAATGCAGAACGCATAATGCATAACGCATAACGTATAACGCATAACGCATAATGCATGACGCATAACGCATAATGCATAACGCATAAAGCATAACGCATAACGCATAACGGATCACGCATAACGCTTAATGCATAACGTATAACTCATAATGCATAACGCATAAAGCATAACGCATAACGCATAACGCATAACGAATAACGCATAACGCATAACGCATAACGCATAACGCATAACTTATAAATCATAACTCATAACGAATATCGCATAACGCATAACGCATAACGCATAACGCATAATGCATAACGCATAACGCATAACGCATAACGCATAACGCATAACGCATAACGCATAACGCATAACGCATAACGCATAACGCATAACGCATAACGCATAACGCATAACGCATAGCGCATAACGCATAACGCATAACGCATAACGCATAACGCATAACGCATAAAGCGTAACGCATAACGCATAACGCATAACGCATAACGCATAACGCATAACGCATAACGCATAACGCATAAAGCATAACGCATAAAGCGTAACGCATAACGCATAACGCATAACGCATAACGCATAACGCATAACGCATAACGCATAACGCATAACGCATAACGCATAACGCATAACGCATAACGCATAACGCATAACGCATAACGTATAACGCATACCGCATTACGCATAACGCATAACGCATAACGCATAACGCATAACGCATAACGCATAACGCATAACGTATAACGCACAACGCATAATGCATAACGCATAACGCATAACGCATAACGCATAACGCAGAACGCATAATGCATAACGCATAACGCATAACGCATAATGCATGACGCATAACGCATAACGCATAACGCATAACGAATAACGCATAACGCATAACGTATAACGCATGACGCATATCGCATAACGCGTAACGCATAATGCATAACGCATAAAGCGTAACGCATAACGCATAACGCATAACGCATAACGCATAACGCATAACGCATAACGCATAACGCATAAAGCATAACGCATAAAGCGTAACGCATTACGCATAACGCATATCGCATAACGCATAATGCATAACGCATAACGCGTAACGCATAACGCATGACGCAGAACGCATAATGCATAACGCATAACGCATAACGCATAATGCATGACGCATAACGCATAACGCATAACGCATAACGAATAACGCATAACGCATAACGTATAACGCATGACGCATATCGCAGAACGCGTAACGCATAATGCATAACGCATAAAGCGTAACGCATAACGCATAACGCATAACGCATAACGCATAACGCATAACGCATAACGCATAACGCATAACGCATAACGCATAAAGCATAACGCATAAAGCGTAACGCATTACGCATAACGCATAACGCATAACGCATAACGCATAACGTATAACGCACAACGCATAATGCATAACGCATAACGCATAACGCATAACGCATAACGCAGAACGCATAATGCATAACGCATAACGCATAACGCATAATGCATGACGCATAACGCATAACGCATAACGCATAACGAATAACGCATAACGCATAACGTATAACGCATGACGCATATCGCATAACGCGTAACGCACAATGCATAACGCATAACGCATAACGCATAACGCATAACGCATGGCGCATAACGCAAAAAGCATAACGCATAACGCATAACGCATAACGCATAACGTATAACGTATAACGCATAACGCATAACGCATAACGCATAACGCATAACGCATAACGCATAACGCATAACGCATAACGCATAACGCATAACGCATAACGCATAACGCATAACGCATAACGCATATCGCATAACGCATAACGCATAACGTATAACGCATAACGCATACCGTATAACGCGTAACGCATAACGCATAACGCATAACGCATACCGTATAACGCATAACGCATAACACATAACGCATATCGCATAACGCATAACGCATAACGTATAACGCATAACGCATACCGTATAACGCGTAACGCATAACGCATAACGCATAACGCATACCGTATAACGCATAACGCATAACACATAACGCATAACGCATAACGCATAACGCATAACGCATAACGCATAACGCATATCGCGTAACGGATAACGCATAACGTATAACGCATAACGCATACCGTATAACGCATAACGCATAACGCATATCGCATAACGCATAACGCATAACGCATAACGCATAACGCACAACGCAAACGTATAACACAGAACGCATAATGCATAACGCATAACGCATAACGCATAATGCATGACGCATAACGCATAACGCATAACGCATGACGCATATCGCATAACGCATAACGCATAACGCACAACGCATAACGAATAACGCATAACGCATAACGCATAACGCATAACGCATAACGCATAACGCATAACGCATACCGCATAACGCATAACGCATAACGCATAACGCATAACGCATAATGCATAACGCATAAAGCGTAACGCATAACGCATAACGCATAACGCATAACGCATAACGCATGACGCATAACGCATAACGCATAAAGCATAACGCATAAAGCGTAACGCATAACGCATAACGCATAACGCATAACGCATAACGCATAACGCATAACGCATAACGCATAACGCATAACGCATAACGCATAACGCATAACGCATAACGCATAACGCATAACGCATAACGCATAACGTATAACGCATACCGCATTACGCATAACGCATAACGCATAACGCATAACGCATAACGCATTGCGCATAACGCAAAATGCATAACGCATAATGCATAACGCATAACGCATATCGCAAAACGCACAACGCATATCGCATAACGTATAAGGCATAACGCATAATACATAACGTATAATGCATTATGCATAACGCATAACGCATATCGCATAACGCATAACGTATAACGCATTATGCATAACGCATAACGCATATCGCATAACGCATAACGCATAAGGCATAAAGCATAACGCATAACGCATAACGCATGATACACAACGCATAACGCATAACGCATAACGCATAACGCATAACGCATAACGCACAACGCAAACATATAACACAGAACGCATAATGCATAACGCATAACGCATAACGCATAATGCATGACGCATAACGCATAACGCATAACGCATGACGCATATCGCATAACGCATAACGCATAACGCATAACGCACAACGCAAACGTATAACGCAGAACGCATAATGCATAACGCATAACGCATAACGCATAACGCATAATGCATAACTTATAAATCATAACTCATAACGAATATCGCATAACGCATAACGCATAACGCATAACGCATAATGCATAACGCATAAAGCATAACGCATAACGCATAACGCATAACACAAACGTATAACGCCCAACGCATAACGCATAACGCATAACGAATAACGCATAACGCATAACGTATAACGCATGACGCATATCGCATAACGCGTAACGCATAATGCATAACGCATAAAGCGTAACGCATAACGCATAACGCATAACGCATAACGCAAACGTATAATGCAGAACGCATAATGCATAACGCATAACGTATAACGCATAACGCATAATGCATGACGCATAACGCATAATGCATAACGCATAAAGCATAACGCATAACGCATAACGGATCACGCATAACGCTTAATGCATAACGTATAACTCATAATGCATAACGCATAAAGCATAACGCATAACGCATAACGCATAACGAATAACGCATAACGCATAACGCATAACGCATAACGCATAACGCATAACGCATAACTTATAAATCATAACTCATAACGAATATCGCATAACGCATAACGCATAACGCATAACGCATAATGCATAACGCATAAAGCATAAAGCATAACGCATACCGCATAACGCATAACACAAACGTATAACGCCCAACGCATAACGCATAACGCATAACGAATAACGCATAACGCATAACGTATAACGCATGACGCATATCGCATAACGCGTAACGCATAATGCATAACGCATAAAGCGTAACGCATAACGCATAACGCATAACGCATAACGCATAACGCACAACGCACAACGCATATCGCATAACGTATAAGGCATAACGCATAATACATAACGTATAACGCATTATACATAACGCATAACGCATATCGCATAACGCATAACGCATAAGGCATAAAGCATAACGCATAACGCATAACGCATAAAGCACAACGCATAACGCATAACGCGTTACGCATAACGCATGGCGCATAACGCAAAATGCATAACGCATAACGCATTACGCATAACGCATAACGCATAACTTACAACGCATAACGCATAACGCCCAACGCATAACGCATAACGCATAACGAATAACGCATAACGCATAACGCATAACGCATAACGCATGACGCATATCGCATAACGCATAACGCATAATGCATAACGCATAAAGCATAACGCATAACGCATAACGCATAACGCAAAACGCATAACGCACAACGCAAACGTATAACGCAGAACGCATAATGCATAACGCATAACGCATAACGCATAATGCATGACGCATAACGCATAACGCATAACGCATGACGCATATCGCATAACGCATAACGCATAACGCATGACGCATATCGCATAACGCGTAACGCATAATGCATAACGCATAACGCATAACTAATAACTCATTACTCATAACGAATAACGCATAACGCATAACTTATAACTCATTACTCATAACGCATAACGCATAACGCATAAAGCATAACGCATAACGCATAACGGATAAAGCATAATGCATAACGCATAACGCATAACGCATTACGCATAAATTATAACTCATAACTCATAAGGAGTAACGCATAACGCATAAAGCATAACGCATAACGCATAACGCATAAAGCATAACGCATAGCGCATAACGCATAACGCATAACGCATAACGCATAACGCATAACGCATAACGCATAACGCACAACGCATAACGCATAACGCATAACGCATAACGCATACCGTATAACGCATAACGCATAACGCATAACGCATAACGGATAAAGCATAATGCATAACGCATAACGCATAACGCATTACGCATAACTTATAACACATAACGAATACCGCAAAACGTATATCGCCTAACGCATAACGCATAACGCATAACGCAGAACGCATAACGCATAAAGCATAACGCATAACGCATAACGGATAAAGCATAATGCATAACGCATAACGCATAACGCATTACGCATAACTTATAACTCATAACTCATAACGAATAACGCATAACGCAAAATGCATAACGAATAACGCATAACGCATAAAGCATAACGCATAACGCATATCGGATAAAGCATAATGCATAACGCATAACGCATAACGCATTACGCATAACTTATAACTCATAACTCATAACGAATAACGCAAAATGCATAACGCATAACGCATAACGCATAAAGCATAACGCATAACGGATAAAGCATAATGCATAACGCATAACGCATAACGCATTACGCATAACTTATAACTCATAACTCATAACGAATAACGCATAACGCAAAATGCATAACGCATGTCGGATCACGCATAACGCATAAAGCATAACGCATAACGCATAACGCATAACGCATAACGCATAACGCATAACGCATAACGCATAAAGCATAACGCATTACGCATAACTTATAACGCATAACTCATAAGGAGTAACGCATAACGCATAAGGCATAACGCATAACGCATAACGCATAACGCATAACGCATAACGCATAACGCATAACGCATAACGCATAACGCATAACGCATAACGCATAACGCATAACGCATAACGCATAACGCATAACGCATAACGCATAACGCATAACGTATAACGCATAACGCATACCGTATAACGCATAACGCATAACGCATAACGCATAACGCATAACGAATACCGCAAAACGTATATCGCCTAACACATAACGGATCACGCATAACGCATAACGCATAACGTATAACGCATAACGCATAACGCATAACGCATAACGCATAACGCATAACGTATAACGCATAACGCATACCGTATAACGCGTAACGCATAACGCATAACGCATAACGCATACCGTATAACGCATAACGCATAACACATAACGCATAACGCATAACGCATAACGCATAACGCATAACGCATAACGCATAACGCATATCGCGTAACGCATAACGCATAACGTATAACGCATAACGCATACCGTATAACGCATAACGCATAACGCATAACGCATAACGCATAACGCATAACGCATAACGCATAACGCATAACGCATAACGCATAACGCATAACGCATATCGCATAACGCATAACGCATAACGCATAACGCATAACGCACAACGCAAACGTATAACACAGAACGCATAATGCATAACGCATAACGCATAACGCATAATGCATGACGCATAACGCATAACGCATAACGCATGACGCATAACGCATTACGCATAACTTATAACTCATAACTCATAACGAATAACGCATAACGCAAAATGCATAACGCATGTCGGATCACGCATAACGCATAAAGCATAACGCATAACGCATAACGCATAACGTATAACGCATAACGCATAACGCATAACGCATAACGCATAACGCATAACGCATAACGCATATCGCATAACGCATAACGCATAACGTATAACTCATAACGCATACCGTATAACGCATAACGCATAACGCATAACGCATACCGTATAACGCATAACGCATAACGCATAACGCATAACGCATAACGCATAACGCATAACGCATAACGCATAACGCATAACGCATAACGCATACCGTATAACGCATAACGCATAACGCATAACAAACAACGGATAACGCATAACGCATAACGCATAACGAATACCGCAAAACGTATATCGCCTAACACATAACGGATCACGCATAACGCATAACGCATAACGTATAACGCATAACGCATAACGCATAACGCATAACGCATAACGCATACCGTATAACGCATAACGCATAACACATAACGCATAACGCATAACGCATAACGCATAACGCATAACGCATAACGCATAACGCATATCGCGTAACGCATAACGCATAACGTATAACGCATAACGCATACCGTATAACGCATAACGCATAACGCATAACGCATAACGCATAACGCATAACGCATAACGCATAACGCATAACGCATAACGCATAACGCATAACGCATAACGCATATCGCATAACGCATAACGCATAACGCATAACGCATAACGCACAACGCAAACGTATAACACAGAACGCATAATGCATAACGCATAACGCATAACGCATAACGCATAACGGATAAAGCATAATGCATAACGCATAACGCATAACGCATTACGCATAACTTATAACTCATAACTCATAACGAATAACGCATAACGCAAAATGCATAACGCATGTCGGATCACGCATAACGCATAAAGCATAACGCATAACGCATAACGCATAACGTATAACGCATAACGCATAACGCATAACGCATAACGCATAACGCATAACGCATAACGCATATCGCATAACGCATAACGCATAACGTATAACTCATAACGCATACCGTATAACGCATAACGCATAACGCATAACGCATACCGTATAACGCATAACGCATAACGCATAACGCATAACGCATAACGCATAACGCATAACGCATAACGCATAACGCATAACGCATAACGCATACCGTATAACGCATAACGCATAACGCATAACAAACAACGGATAACGCATAACGCATAACGCATAACGAATACCGCAAAACGTATATCGCCTAACACATAACGGATCACGCATAACGCATAACGCATAACGTATAACGCATAACGCATAACGCATAACGCATAACGCATAACGCATAACGTATAACGCATAACGCATACCGTATAACGCATAACGCATAACGCATAACGCATAACGCATACCGTATAACGCATAACGCATAACACATAACGCATAACGCATAACGCATAACGCATAACGCATAACGCATAACGCATAACGCATATCGCGTAACGCATAACGCATAACGTATAACGCATAACGCATACCGTATAACGCATAACGCATAACGCATAACGCATAACGCATAACGCATAACGCATAACGCATAACGCATAACGCATAACGCATAACGCATAACGCATATCGCATAACGCATAACGCATAACGCATAACGCATAACGCACAACGCAAACGTATAACACAGAACGCATAATGCATAACGCATAACGCATAACGCATAATGCATGACGCATAACGCATAACGCATAACGCATGACGCATATCGCATAACGCATAACGCATAACGCACAACGCATAACGAATAACGCATAACGCATAACGCATAACGCATAACGCATAACGCATAACGCATAACGCATACCGCATAACGCATAACGCATAACGCATAACGCATAACGCATAATGCATAACGCATAAAGCGTAACGCATAACGCATAACGCATAACGCATAACGCATGACGCATAACGCATAACGCATAAAGCATAACGCATAAAGCGTAACGCATAACGCATAACGCATAACGCATAACGCATAACGCATAACGCATAACGCATAACGCATAACGCATAACGCATAACGCATAACGCATAACGCATAACGTATAACGCATACCGCATTACGCATAACGCATAACGCATAACGCATAACGCACAACGCACAACGCATATCGCATAACGTATAAGGCATAACGCATAATACATAACGTATAACGCATTATACATAACGCATAACGCATATCGCATAACGCATAACGCATAAGGCATAAAGCATAACGCATAACGCATAACGCATAAAGCACAACGCATAACGCATAACGCGTTACGCATAACGCATGGCGCATAACGCAAAATGCATAACGCATAACGCATTACGCATAACGCATAACGCATAACTTACAACGCATAACGCATAACGCCCAACGCATAACGCATAACGCATAACGAATAACGCATAACGCATAACGCATAACGCATGACGCATATCGCATAACGCATAACGCATAATGCATAACGCATAAAGCATAACGCATAACGCATAACGCATAACGCAAAACGCATAACGCACAACGCAAACGTATAACGCAGAACGCATAATGCATAACGCATAACGCATAACGCATAATGCATGACGCATAACGCATAACGCATAACGCATGACGCATATCGCATAACGCATAACGCATAACGCATGACGCATATCGCATAACGCGTAACGCATAATGCATAACGCATAACGCATAACTTATAACTCATTACTCATAACGAATAACGCATAACGCATAACTTATAACTCATTACTCATAACGCATAACGCATAACGCATAAAGCATAACGCATAACGCATAACGGATAAAGCATAATGCATAACGCATAACGCATAACGCATTACGCATAAATTATAACTCATAACTCATAAGGAGTAACGCATAACGCATAAAGCATAACGCATAACGCATAACGCATAAAGCATAACGCATAGCGCATAACGCATAACGCATAACGCATAACGCATAACGCATAACGCATAACGCACAACGCATAACGCATAACGCATAACGCATAACGCATACCGTATAACGCATAACGCATAACGCATAACGCATAACGGATAAAGCATAATGCATAACGCATAACGCATAACGCATAACGCATAACGCATAACGCATAAAGCATAACGCATAACGCATAACGCATAAAGCATAACGCATAACGCACAACGCATAACGCATAACGCATAACGCATAACGCATACCGTATAACGCATAACGCATAACGCATAACGCATAACGGATAAAGCATAATGCATAACGCATAACGCATAACGCATAACGCATAACGCATAACGCATAAAGCATAACGCATAACGCATAAGGCATAACGCATAACGCATAACGCATAACGCATAACGCATAACGCATAACGCATAACGCATAACGCATAACGCATAAAGCATAACGCATAACGCATAACGCATAAAGCATAACGCATAACGCATAACGCATAACGCATAAAGCATAACGCATAACGCATAACTTATAACTCATTACTCATAACGAATAACGCATAACGCATAACTTATAACTCATTACTCATAACGCATAACGCATAACGCATAAAGCATAACGCATAACGGATAAAGCATAATGCATAACGCATAACGCATAACGCATTACGCATACCTTATAACTCATAACTCATAAGGAGTAACGCATAACGCATAAAGCATAACGCATAACGCATAACGCATAACGCCTAACGCATAATGCATAACGCATAACGCATAACGCATAACGCATAACGAATAACGCATAAAGCATAACGCACAACGCATAACGCATAAATTATAACTCATAACTCATAAGGAGTAACGCATAACGCATAAAGCATAACGCATAACGCATAACGCATAAAGCATAACGCATAGCGCATAACGCATAACGCATAACGCATAACGCATAACGCATAACGCATAACGCATAACGCACAACGCATAACGCATAACGCATAACGCATAACGCATACCGTATAACGCATAACGCATAACGCATAACGCATAACGGATAAAGCATAATGCATAACGCATAACGCATAACGCATTACGCATAACTTATAACACATAACGAATACCGCAAAACGTATATCGCCTAACGCATAACGCATAACGCATAACGCAGAACGCATAACGCATAAAGCATAACGCATAACGCATAACGGATAAAGCATAATGCATAACGCATAACGCATAACGCATTACGCATAACTTATAACTCATAACTCATAACGAATAACGCATAACGCAAAATGCATAACGAATAACGCATAACGCATAAAGCATAACGCATAACGCATATCGGATAAAGCATAATGCATAACGCATAACGCATAACGCAATACGCATAACTTATAACTCATAACTCATAACGAATAACGCAAAATGCATAACGCATAACGCATAACGCATAAAGCATAACGCATAACGGATAAAGCATAATGCATAACGCATAACGCATAACGCATTACGCATAACTTATAACTCATAACTCATAACGAATAACGCATAACGCAAAATGCATAACGCATGTCGGATCACGCATAACGCATAAAGCATAACGCATAACGCATAACGCATAACGCATAACGCATAACGCATAACGCATAACGCATAAAGCATAACGCATTACGCATAACTTATAACGCATAACTCATAAGGAGTAACGCATAACGCATAAGGCATAACGCATAACGCATAACGCATAACGCATAACGCATAACGCATAACGCATAACGCATAACGCATAACGCATAACGCATAACGCATAACGCATAACGCATAACGCATAACGCATAACGTATAACGCATAACGCATACCGTATAACGCATAACGCATAACGCATAACGCAAACGTATAGCGCACAACACATAATGCATAAACCATGACCCATACTTCATAACGCACAACGCATAATGCACAACGCATAACGAACACCGGAAAACCCATAACGCCTAACGCATAACGGATCACGCATAACGCATAACTTATAACTCATTACTCATAACGAATAACGCATAACGCATAACGCATTACGCATAACTTATAACTCATAACTCATAAGGAGTAACGCATAACGCATAAAGCATAACGCATAACGCATAACGCATAAAGCATAACGCATAACGCATAACGCATAACGCATAAAGCATAACGCATAACGCATAACTTATAACTCATTACTCATAACGAATAACGCATAACGCATAACTTATAACTCATTACTCATAACGCATAACGCATAACGCATAAAGCATAACGCATAACGGATAAAGCATAATGCATAACGCATAACGCATAACGCATTACGCATACCTTATAACTCATAACTCATAAGGAGTAACGCATAACGCATAAAGCATAACGCATAACGCATAACGCATAAAGCATAACGCATAACGCATAACGCATAACGCATAACGCATAACGCACAACGCATAAAGCATAACGCATAACGCATAACGCATAACGCCTAACGCATAATGCATAACGCATAACGCATAACGCATAACGCATAACGAATAACGCATAAAGCATAACGCACAACGCATAACGCATTAGGCATAACGCATAACGCATAACGCATTACGCATAACGCATAACTTATAACTCATTACTCATAACGAATAACGCATAACGCATAACGCATAACGCATAACGCATAACGCATAAAGCATAACGCATAACGCATAACGGATAAAGCATAATGCATAACGCATAACGCATAACGCATAACGCATAACGCATAACGCATAACGCATAACGCATAACGCAAAACGCATAACGCATAACGCATAATGTATAACTCATAACGCATAACGCATAAAGCATAACGCATAACGCATAACGCATAACGCATAACGCATAACGCATAACGCATAACGCATAACGCATAACACATAACGCATAACGCATAACGCATAACGCAAACGCATAACGCAAACGTATAGCGCACAACGCATAATGCATAAACCATAACCCTTACTTCATAACGCATAACGCATAATGCACAACGCATAACGAACACCGGAAAACCCATAACGCCTAACGCATAACGGATCACGAATAACGCATAATGCATAACGCATAAAGCATAACGCATAACGCATAACGCATAACTTATAACTCATTACTCATAACGAATAACGCATAACGCATAACGCATAACGCATACCGTATAACGCATAACGCATAACGCATAACGCAAACGTATAGCGCACAACGCATAATGCATAAACCATAACCCTTACTTCATAACGCATAACGCATAATGCACAACGCATAACGAACACCGGAAAACCCATAACGCCTAACGCATAACGGATCACGAATAACGCATAATGCATAACGCATAAAGCATAACGCATAACGCATAACGCATAACGCATAACGCATAACGCATAACGCATAACGCATAACGCATAACGCATAACGCATAACGGATCACGCATAACGCATAACGCATAACGCATAACGCATAACGCATAACGCATAACGCATAACGCATAACGCATAACGCATGAAGCATAACGCATAACGCATAACGCATAACGCATAAAGCATAACGCATAACGCATAACGCATAACTTGTAACGCATAACGCATAACGCATAACGCATAACGCATAACACATAAAGCATAACGCATAACGCATAACGCATAACGCATAACGCATAACGCATAACGCATAACGCATAACGCATAACGCATAACGCATAACGCATAACGCATAACGCATAACGCATAGCGTATAACGCATAACGCATAACGCATAACGCAAACGTATAACGCACAACGCATAACGCATAACGCATAACGCATAACATATAACGCATAACGCATAACGCATAACGCATAACGCATAACGCATAACGCATAACGCATAACGCATAACGCATAACGCATAACGCATAACGCATAACGCATAACGCATAACGCATAACGCATAACGCCTAACGCATAACGCATAACGCATAATGGATCACGCATAACGCATAACGCATAACGCATAACGCATAACGCATAACGCATAACGCATAACGCATAAAGCATAACGCATAACGCATAACGAATTACGCATAACGCATAACGCATAACGCATAACGCATAACGCATAACGCATAACGCATAATGCACAACGCATAACGAATACCGCAAAACGCATAACGCATAACGCATAACGCATAACGCATAACGCATAACTCATAACGCATAACGCAAAACGCATAACGCATAACGCACACCGTATAACGCATAACGCATAACACATAACGCATAAAGCATAACGCATAACGCATAACGCATACGTATAACGCACAACGCATAAAGCATAACGAACAATCCATAACGCATAATCCATAACGCATAACGCATAACGCATAACGCATAACGCATAAAGTATAAAGCATAACGCATAACGCATGACGCAAACTTATAACGCACAACGCATAGCGCATAACGCATAACGCAAAACGCATAACGCAAAACGCATAACGCATAACGCATAACGCATAACGCATAACGCTTAACGCATAACGGATCACGCATAACGCATAACGCATAACGCATAACGCATAACGCATAACGCATAACGCATAACGCATAACGCATTACGCATAACGCATAACTTATAACTCATTACTCATAACGAATAACGCATAACGCATAACGCATATCGCATAACGAATAACGCATAATGCATAACGCATAAAGCGTAACGCATAACGCATAAATCATAACGCATAACGCATAATGCATAACGCATAACGCATAACGCATAACGCATAACGCATAACGCATAACGCATAACGTATAACGCATAACGCATACCGTATAACGCATAACGCATAACGCATAACGCAAACGTATAGCGCACAACACATAATGCATAAACCATGACCCATACTTCATAACGCATAACGCATAATGCACAACGCATAACGAACACCGGAAAACCCATAACGCCTAACGCATAACGGATCACGCATAACGCATAACTTATAACTCATTACTCATAACGAATAACGCATAACGCATAACGCATTACGCATAACTTATAACTCATAACTCATAAAGAGTAACGCATAACGCATAAAGCATAACGCATAACGCATAACGCATAAAGCATAACGCATAACGCATAACGCATAACGCATAAAGCATAACGCATAACGCATAACTTATAACTCATTACTCATAACGAATAACGCATAACGCATAACTTATAACTCATTACTCATAACGCATAACGCATAACGCATAAAGCATAACGCATAACGGATAAAGCATAATGCATAACGCATAACGCATAACGCATTACGCATACCTTATAACTCATAACTCATAAGGAGTAACGCATAACGCATAAAGCATAACGCATAACGCATAACGCATAAAGCATAACGCATAACGCATAACGCATAACGCATAACGCATAACGCATAACGCACAACGCATAAAGCATAACGCATAACGCATAACGCCTAACGCATAACGCATAACGCATAACGCATAACGCATAACGCATAACGAATAACGCATAAAGCATAACGCACAACGCATAACGCATAAAGCATAACGCATAACGCATAACGCATTACGCATAACGCATAACTTATAACTCATTACTCATAACGAATAACGCATAACGCATAACGCATAACGCATAACGCATAACGCATAAAGCATAACGCATAACGCATAACGGATAAAGCATAATGCATAACGCATAACGCATAACGCATAACGCATAACGCATAACGCATAACGCATAAAGCATAACGCATAACGCATAACGAATTACGCATAACTTATAACTCATAACTCATAAGGAGTAACGCATAACGCATAAAGCATAACGCATAACGCATAACGCATAACGCATAACGCATAACGCATAACGCATAACGCATAACGCATAACGCATAACGCATAACGCATAACGCATAACGCATAACGCATAACGCATAACGCATAATGCACAACGCATAACGAATACCGCAAAACGCATAACGCATAACGCATAACGCATAACGCATAACGCATAACTCATAACGCATAACGCAAAACGCATAACGCATAACGCACACCGTATAACGCATAACGCATAACACATAACGCATAAAGCATAACGCATAACGCATAACGCATAACGCATACGTATAACGCCCAACGCATAAAGCATAACGAACAATCCATAACGCATAATCCATAACGCATAACGCATAACGCATAACGCATAACGCATAAAGTATAAAGCATAACGCATAACGCATGACGCAAACTTATAACGCACAACGCATAGCGCATAACGCATAACGCAAAACGCATAACGCAAAACGCATAACGCATAACGCATAACGCATAACGCATAACGCTTAACGCATAACGGAGCACGCATAACGCATAACGCATAACGCATAACGCATAACGCATAACGCATAACGCATAACGCATAACGCATAACGCATAACGCATAACGCATAACTTATAACTCATTACTCATAACGAATAACGCATAACGCATAACGCATATCGCATAACGAATAACGCATAATGCATAACGCATAACGCATAACGCATAACGCATAAATCATAACGCATAACGCATAACGCATAACGCATAACGCATAACGCATAACGCATAACGCATAACGCATAACGCATAACGCATAACGTATAACGCATAACGCATACCGTATAACGCATAACGCATAACGCATAACGCAAACGTATAGCGCACAACACATAATGCATAAACCATGACCCATACTTCATAACGCACATCGCATAATGCACAACGCATAACGAACACCGGAAAACCCATAACGCCTAACGCATAACGGATCACGCATAACGAATAACTTATAACTCATTACTCATAACGAATAACGCATAACGCATAACGCATTACGCATAACTTATAACTCATAACTCATAAAGAGTAACGCATAACGCATAAAGCATAACGCATAACGCATAACGCATAAAGCATAACGCATAACGCATAACGCATAACGCATAAAGCATAACGCATAACGCATAACTTATAACTCATTACTCATAACGAATAACGCATAACGCATAACTTATAACTCATTACTCATAACGCATAACGCATAACGCATAAAGCATAACGCATAACGGATAAAGCATAATGCATAACGCATAACGCATAACGCATTACGCATACCTTATAACTCATAACTCATAAGGAGTAACGCATAACGCATAAAGCATAACGCATAACGCATAACGCATAAAGCATAACGCATAACGCATAACGCATAACGCATAACGCATAACGCATAACGCATAACGCATAAAGCATAACGCATAACGCATAACGCCTAACGCATAATGCATAACGCATAACGCATAACGCATAACGCATAACGAATAACGCATAAAGCATAACGCACAACGCATAACGCATAAAGCATAACGCATAACGCATAACGCATTACGCATAACGCATAACTTATAACTCATTACTCATAACGAATAACGCATAACGCATAACGCATAACGCATAACGCATAACGCATAAAGCATAACGCATAACGCATAACGGATAAAGCATAATGCATAACGCATAACGCATAACGCATAACGCATAACGCATAACGCATAACGCATAACGCATAACGCATAACGCATAACGCATAATGTATAACTCATAACGCATAACGCATAAAGCATAACGCATAACGCATAACGCATAACGCATAACGCATAACGCATTACGCATAACGCATAACGCATAACACATAACGCATAACGCATAACGCATAACGCATAACGCATAACGCAAACGTATAGCGCACAACGCATAATGCATAAACCATAACTCTTACTTCATAACGCATAACGCATAATGCACAACGCATAACGAACACCGGAAAACCCATAACGCCTAACGCATAACGGATCACGAATAACGCATAATGCATAACGCATAAAGCATAACGCATAACGCATAACGCATAACTTATAACTCATTACTCATAACGAATAACGCATAACGCATAACGCATAACGCATACCGTATAACGCATAACGCATAACGCATAACGCAAACGTATAGCGCACAACGCATAATGCATAAACCATAACCCTTACTTCATAACGCATAACGCATAATGCACAACGCATAACGAACACCGGAAAACCCATAACGCCTAACGCATAACGGATCACGAATAACGCATAATGCATAACGCATAAAGCATAAAGCATAACGCATAACGCATAACGCATAACGCATAACGCATAACGAATTACGCATAACTTATAACTCATAACTCATAAGGAGTAACGCATAACGCATAAAGCATAACGCATAATGCATAACGCATAACGCATAACGCATAACGCATAACGCATAACGCATAACGCATAACGTATAACGCATAACGCATACCGTATAACGCATAACGCATAACGCATAACGCAAACGTATAGCGCACAACACATAATGCATAAACCATGACCCATACTTCATAACGCACAACGCATAATGCACAACGCATAACGAACACCGGAAAACCCATAACGCCTAACGCATAACGGATCACGCATAACGCATAACTTATAACTCATTACTCATAACGAATAACGCATAACGCATAACGCATAACGCATAACTTATAACTCATAACTCATAAAGAGTAACGCATAACGCATAAAGCATAACGCATAACGCATAACGCATAAAGCATAACGCATAACGCATAACGCATAACGCATAAAGCATAACGCATAACGCATAACTTATAACTCATTACTCATAACGAATAACGCATAACGCATAACTTATAACTCATTACTCATAACGCATAACGCATAACGCATAAAGCATAACGCATAACGGATAAAGCATAATGCATAACGCATAACGCATAACGCATTACGCATACCTTATAACTCATAACTCATAAGGAGTAACGCATAACGCATAAAGCATAACGCATAACGCATAACGCATAAAGCATAACGCATAACGCATAACGCATAACGCATAACGCATAACGCATAACGCACAACGCATAAAGCATAACGCATAACGCATAACGCCTAACGCATAATGCATAACGCATAACGCATAACGCATAACGCATAACGAATAACGCATAAAGCATAACGCACAACGCATAACGCATAAAGCATAACGCATAACGCATAACGCATAACGCATAACGCATAACTTATAACTCATTACTCATAACGAATAACGCATAACGCATAACGCATAACGCATAACGCATAACGCATAAAGCATAACGCATAACGCATAACGGATAAAGCATAATGCATAACGCATAACGCATAACGCATAACGCATAACGCATAACGCATAAAGCATAACGCATAACGCATAACGAATTACGCATAACTTATAACTCATAACTCATAAGGAGTAACGCATAACGCATAAAGCATAACGCATAACGCATAACGCATAACGCATAACGCATAACGCATAACGCATAACGCATAACGCATAACGCATAACGCATAACGCATAACGCATAACGCATAACGCATAACGCATAACGCATAACGCATAACGCATAATGCACAACGCATAACGAATACCGCAAAACGCATAACGCATAACGCATAACGCATAACGCATAACGCATAACTCATAACGCATAACGCAAAACGCATAACGCATAACGCACACCGTATAACGCATAACGCATAACACATAACGCATAAAGCATAACGCATAACGCATAACGCATAACGCATACGTATAACGCCCAACGCATAAAGCATAACGAACAATCCATAACGCATAATCCATAACGCATAACGCATAACGCATAACGCATAACGCATAAAGTATAAAGCATAACGCATAACGCATGACGCAAACTTATAACGCACAACGCATAGCGCATAACGCATAACGCAAAACGCATAACGCAAAACGCATAACGCATAACGCATAACGCATAACGCATAACGCTTAACGCATAACGGATCACGCATAACGCATAACGCATAACGCATAACGCATAACGCATAACGCATAACGCATAACGCATAACGCATAACGCATAACGCATAACGCATAACTTATAACTCATTACTCATAACGAATAACGCATAACGCATAACGCATATCGCATAACGAATAACGCATAATGCATAACGCATAAAGCGTAACGCATAACGCATAAATCATAACGCATAACGCATAATGCATAACGCATAACGCATAACGCATAACGCATAACGCATAACGCATAACGCATAACGCATAACGTATAACGCATAACGCATACCGTATAACGCATAACGCATAACGCATAACGCATAACGCATAACGCATAACGCATAACGCATAACGCATAACGCATAACGCATAACGCATAACGCATAACGCATAACGCATAACGCATAACGCATAACGCCTAACGCATAACGCATAACGCATAATGGATCACGCATAACGCATAACGCATAACGCATAACGCATAACGCATAACGCATAACGCATAACGCATAAAGCATAACGCATAACGCATAACGAATTACGCATAACGCATAACGCATAACGCATAACGCATAACGCATAACGCATAACGCATAATGCACAACGCATAACGAATACCGCAAAACGCATAACGCATAACGCATAACGCATAACGCATAACGCATAACTCATAACGCATAACGCAAAACGCATAACGCATAACGCACACCGTATAACGCATAACGCATAACACATAACGCATAAAGCATAACGCATAACGCATAACGCATACGTATAACGCCCAACGCATAAAGCATAACGAACAATCCATAACGCATAATCCATAACGCATAACGCATAACGCATAACGCATAACGCATAAAGTATAAAGCATAACGCATAACGCATGACGCAAACTTATAACGCACAACGCATAGCGCATAACGCATAACGCAAAACGCATAACGCAAAACGCATAACGCATAACGCATAACGCATAACGCATAACGCTTAACGCATAACGGATCACGCATAACGCATAACGCATAACGCATAACGCATAACGCATAACGCATAACGCATAACGCATAACGCATTACGCATAACGCATAACTTATAACTCATTACTCATAACGAATAACGCATAACGCATAACGCATATCGCATAACGAATAACGCATAATGCATAACGCATAAAGCGTAACGCATAACGCATAAATCATAACGCATAACGCATAATGCATAACGCATAACGCATAACGCATAACGCATAACGCATAACGCATAACGCATAACGTATAACGCATAACGCATACCGTATAACGCATAACGCATAACGCATAACGCAAACGTATAGCGCACAACACATAATGCATAAACCATGACCCATACTTCATAACGCACAACGCATAATGCACAACGCATAACGAACACCGGAAAACCCATAACGCCTAACGCATAACGGATCACGCATAACGCATAACTTATAACTCATTACTCATAACGCATAACGCATAACGCATAAAGCATTACGCATAACTTATAACTCATAACTCATAAAGAGTAACGCATAACGCATAAAGCATAACGCATAACGCATAACGCATAAAGCATAACGCATAACGCATAACGCATAACGCATAAAGCATAACGCATAACGCATAACTTATAACTCATTACTCATAACGAATAACGCATAACGCATAACTTATAACTCATTACTCATAACGCATAACGCATAACGCATAAAGCATAACGCATAACGGATAAAGCATAATGCATAACGCATAACGCATAACGCATTACGCATACCTTATAACTCATAACTCATAAGGAGTAACGCATAACGCATAAAGCATAACGCATAACGCATAACGCATAAAGCATAACGCATAACGCATAACGCATAACGCATAACGCATAACGCATAACGCACAACGCATAAAGCATAACGCATAACGCATAACGCCTAACGCATAATGCATAACGCATAACGCATAACGCATAACGCATAACGAATAACGCATAAAGCATAACGCACAACGCATAACGCATAAAGCATAACGCATAACGCATAACGCATTACGCATAACGCATAACTTATAACTCATTACTCATAACGAATAACGCATAACGCATAACGCATAACGCATAACGCATAACGCATAAAGCATAACGCATAACGCATAACGGATAAAGCATAATGCATAACGCATAACGCATAACGCATAACGCATAACGCATAACGCATAACGCATAAAGCATAACGCATAACGCATAACGAATTACGCATAACTTATAACTCATAACTCATAAGGAGTAACGCATAACGCATAAAGCATAACGCATAACGCATAACGCATAACGCATAACGCATAACGCATAACGCATAACGCATAACGCATAACGCATAACGCATAACGCATAACGCATAACGCATAACGCATAACGCATAACGCATAATGCACAACGCATAACGAATACCGCAAAACGCATAACGCATAACGCATAACGCATAACGCATAACGCATAACTCATAACGCATAACGCAAAACGCATAACGCATAACGCACACCGTATAACGCATAACGCATAACACATAACGCATAAAGCATAACGCATAACGCATAACGCATAACGCATACGTATAACGCCCAACGCATAAAGCATAACGAACAATCCATAACGCATAATCCATAACGCATAACGCATAACGCATAACGCATAACGCATAAAGTATAAAGCATAACGCATAACGCATGACGCAAACTTATAACGCACAACGCATAGCGCATAACGCATAACGCAAAACGCATAACGCAAAACGCATAACGCATAACGCATAACGCATAACGCATAACGCTTAACGCATAACGGATCACGCATAACGCATAACGCATAACGCATAACGCATAACGCATAACGCATAACGCATAACGCATAACGCATAACGCATAACGCATAACGCATAACTTATAACTCATTACTCATAACGAATAACGCATAACGCATAACGCATATCGCATAACGAATAACGCATAATGCATAACGCATAAAGCGTAACGCATAACGCATAAATCATAACGCATAACGCATAATGCATAACGCATAACGCATAACGCATAACGCATAACGCATAACGCATAACGCATAACGCATAACGTATAACGCATAACGCATACCGTATAACGCATAACGCATAACGCATAACGCAAACGTATAGCGCACAACACATAATGCATAAACCATGACCCATACTTCATAACGCACATCGCATAATGCACAACGCATAACGAACACCGGAAAACCCATAACGCCTAACGCATAACGGATCACGCATAACGAATAACTTATAACTCATTACTCATAACGAATAACGCATAACGCATAACGCATTACGCATAACTTATAACTCATAACTCATAAAGAGTAACGCATAACGCATAAAGCATAACGCATAACGCATAACGCATAAAGCATAACGCATAACGCATAACGCATAACGCATAAAGCATAACGCATAACGCATAACTTATAACTCATTACTCATAACGAATAACGCATAACGCATAACTTATAACTCATTACTCATAACGCATAACGCATAACGCATAAAGCATAACGCATAACGGATAAAGCATAATGCATAACGCATAACGCATAACGCATTACGCATACCTTATAACTCATAACTCATAAGGAGTAACGCATAACGCATAAAGCATAACGCATAACGCATAACGCATAAAGCATAACGCATAACGCATAACGCATAACGCATAACGCATAACGCATAACGCACAACGCATAAAGCATAACGCATAACGCATAACGCCTAACGCATAATGCATAACGCATAACGCATAACGCATAACGCATAACGAATAACGCATAAAGCATAACGCACAACGCATAACGCATAAAGCATAACGCATAACGCATAACGCATTACGCATAACGCATAACTTATAACTCATTACTCATAACGAATAACGCATAACGCATAACGCATAACGCATAACGCATAACGCATAAAGCATAACGCATAACGCATAACGGATAAAGCATAATGCATAACGCATAACGCATAACGCATAACGCATAACGCATAACGCATAACGCATAACGCATAACGCATAACGCATAACGCATAATGTATAACTCATAACGCATAACGCATAAAGCATAACGCATAACGCATAACGCATAACGCATAACGCATAACGCATTACGCATAACGCATAACGCATAACACATAACGCATAACGCATAACGCATAACGCATAACGCATAACGCAAACGTATAGCGCACAACGCATAATGCATAAACCATAACTCTTACTTCATAACGCATAACGCATAATGCACAACGCATAACGAACACCGGAAAACCCATAACGCCTAACGCATAACGGATCACGAATAACGCATAATGCATAACGCATAAAGCATAACGCATAACGCATAACGCATAACTTATAACTCATTACTCATAACGAATAACGCATAACGCATAACGCATAACGCATACCGTATAACGCATAACGCATAACGCATAACGCAAACGTATAGCGCACAACGCATAATGCATAAACCATAACCCTTACTTCATAACGCATAACGCATAATGCACAACGCATAACGAACACCGGAAAACCCATAACGCCTAACGCATAACGGATCACGAATAACGCATAATGCATAACGCATAAAGCATAAAGCATAACGCATAACGCATAACGCATAACGCATAACGCATAACGAATTACGCATAACTTATAACTCATAACTCATAAGGAGTAACGCATAACGCATAAAGCATAACGCATAATGCATAACGCATAACGCATAACGCATAACGCATAACGCATAACGCATAACGCATAACGTATAACGCATAACGCATACCGTATAACGCATAACGCATAACGCATAACGCAAACGTATAGCGCACAACACATAATGCATAAACCATGACCCATACTTCATAACGCACAACGCATAATGCACAACGCATAACGAACACCGGAAAACCCATAACGCCTAACGCATAACGGATCACGCATAACGCATAACTTATAACTCATTACTCATAACGAATAACGCATAACGCATAACGCATTACGCATAACTTATAACTCATAACTCATAAAGAGTAACGCATAACGCATAAAGCATAACGCATAACGCATAACGCATAAAGCATAACGCATAACGCATAACGCATAACGCATAAAGCATAACGCATAACGCATAACTTATAACTCATTACTCATAACGAATAACGCATAACGCATAACTTATAACTCATTACTCATAACGCATAACGCATAACGCATAAAGCATAACGCATAACGGATAAAGCATAATGCATAACGCATAACGCATAACGCATTACGCATACCTTATAACTCATAACTCATAAGGAGTAACGCATAACGCATAAAGCATAACGCATAACGCATAACGCATAAAGCATAACGCATAACGCATAACGCATAACGCATAACGCATAACGCATAACGCACAACGCATAAAGCATAACGCATAACGCATAACGCCTAACGCATAATGCATAACGCATAACGCATAACGCATAACGCATAACGAATAACGCATAAAGCATAACGCACAACGCATAACGCATAAAGCATAACGCATAACGCATAACGCATTACGCATAACGCATAACTTATAACTCATTACTCATAACGAATAACGCATAACGCATAACGCATAACGCATAACGCATAACGCATAAAGCATAACGCATAACGCATAACGGATAAAGCATAATGCATAACGCATAACGCATAACGCATAACGCATAACGCATAACGCATAAAGCATAACGCATAACGCATAACGAATTACGCATAACTTATAACTCATAACTCATAAGGAGTAACGCATAACGCATAAAGCATAACGCATAACGCATAACGCATAACGCATAACGCATAACGCATAACGCATAACGCATAACGCATAACGCATAACGCATAACGCATAACGCATAACGCATAACGCATAACGCATAACGCATAACGCATAACGCATAATGCACAACGCATAACGAATACCGCAAAACGCATAACGCATAACGCATAACGCATAACGCATAACGCATAACTCATAACGCATAACGCAAAACGCATAACGCATAACGCACACCGTATAACGCATAACGCATAACACATAACGCATAAAGCATAACGCATAACGCATAACGCATAACGCATACGTATAACGCCCAACGCATAAAGCATAACGAACAATCCATAACGCATAATCCATAACGCATAACGCATAACGCATAACGCATAACGCATAAAGTATAAAGCATAACGCATAACGCATGACGCAAACTTATAACGCACAACGCATAGCGCATAACGCATAACGCAAAACGCATAACGCAAAACGCATAACGCATAACGCATAACGCATAACGCATAACGCTTAACGCATAACGGATCACGCATAACGCATAACGCATAACGCATAACGCATAACGCATAACGCATAACGCATAACGCATAACGCATAACGCATAACGCATAACGCATAACTTATAACTCATTACTCATAACGAATAACGCATAACGCATAACGCATATCGCATAACGAATAACGCATAATGCATAACGCATAAAGCGTAACGCATAACGCATAAATCATAACGCATAACGCATAATGCATAACGCATAACGCATAACGCATAACGCATAACGCATAACGCATAACGCATAACGCATAACGTATAACGCATAACGCATACCGTATAACGCATAACGCATAACGCATAACGCAAACGTATAGCGCACAACACATAATGCATAAACCATGACCCATACTTCATAACGCACAACGCATAATGCACAACGCATAACGAACACCGGAAAACCCATAACGCCTAACGCATAACGGATCACGCATAACGAATAACTTATAACTCATTACTCATAACGAATAACGCATAACGCATAACGCATTACGCATAACTTATAACTCATAACTCATAAAGAGTAACGCATAACGCATAAAGCATAACGCATAACGCATAACGCATAAAGCATAACGCATAACGCATAACGCATAACGCATAAAGCATAACGCATAACGCATAACTTATAACTCATTACTCATAACGAATAACGCATAACGCATAACTTATAACTCATTACTCATAACGCATAACGCATAACGCATAAAGCATAACGCATAACGGATAAAGCATAATGCATAACGCATAACGCATAACGCATTACGCATACCTTATAACTCATAACTCATAAGGAGTAACGCATAACGCATAAAGCATAACGCATAACGCATAACGCATAAAGCATAACGCATAACGCATAACGCATAACGCATAACGCATAACGCATAACGCACAACGCATAAAGCATAACGCATAACGCATAACGCCTAACGCATAATGCATAACGCATAACGCATAACGCATAACGCATAACGAATAACGCATAAAGCATAACGCACAACGCATAACGCATAAAGCATAACGCATAACGCATAACGCATTACGCATAACGCATAACTTATAACTCATTACTCATAACGAATAACGCATAACGCATAACGCATAACGCATAACGCATAACGCATAACGCATAAAGCATAACGCATAACGCATAACGGATAAAGCATAATGCATAACGCATAACGCATAACGCATAACGCATAACGCATAACGCATAACGCATAACGCATAACGCATAACGCATAACGCATAATGTATAACTCATAACGCATAACGCATAAAGCATAACGCATAACGCATAACGCATAACGCATAACGCATAACGCATAACGCATAACGCATAACGCATAACACATAACGCATAACGCATAACGCATAACGCATAACGCATAACGCAAACGTATAGCGCACAACGCATAATGCATAAACCATAACTCTTACTTCATAACGCATAACGCATAATGCACAACGCATAACGAACACCGGAAAACCCATAACGCCTAACGCATAACGGATCACGAATAACGCATAATGCATAACGCATAAAGCATAACGCATAACGCATAACGCATAACTTATAACTCATTACTCATAACGAATAACGCATAACGCATAACGCATAACGCATACCGTATAACGCATAACGCATAACGCATAACGCAAACGTATAGCGCACAACGCATAATGCATAAACCATAACCCTTACTTCATAACGCATAACGCATAATGCACAACGCATAACGAACACCGGAAAACCCATAACGCCTAACGCATAACGGATCACGAATAACGCATAATGCATAACGCATAAAGCATAACGCATAACGCATAACGCATAACGCATAACGCATAACGCATAACGCATAACGCATAACGCATAACACATAACGCATAACGGATCACGCATAACGCATAACGCATAACGCATAACGCATAACGCATAACGCATAACGCATAACGCATAACGCATGAAGCATAACGCATAACGCATAACGCATAACGCATAAAGCATAACGCATAACGCATAACGCATAACTTGTAACGCATAACGCATAACGCATAACGCATAACGCATAAAGCATAACGCATAACGCATAACGCATAACGCATAACGCATAACGCATAACGCATAACGCATAACGCATAACGCATAACGCATAACGCATAACGCATAACGCATAACGCATAACGCATAATGCACAACGCATAACGAATACCGCAAAACGCATAACGCATAACGCATAACGCATAACGCATAACGCATAACTCATAACGCATAACGCAAAACGCATAACGCATAACGCACACCGTATAACGCATAACGCATAACACATAACGCATAAAGCATAACGCATAACGCATAACGCATAACGCATACGTATAACGCCCAACGCATAAAGCATAACGAACAATCCATAACGCATAATCCATAACGCATAACGCATAACGCATAACGCATAACGCATAAAGTATAAAGCATAACGCATAACGCATGACGCAAACTTATAACGCACAACGCATAGCGCATAACGCATAACGCAAAACGCATAACGCAAAACGCATAACGCATAACGCATAACGCATAACGCATAACGCTTAACGCATAACGGAGCACGCATAACGCATAACGCATAACGCATAACGTATAACGCATAACGCATAACGCATAACGCATAACGCATAACGCATAACGCATAACGCATAACTCATTACTCATAACGAATAACGCATAACGCATAACGCATATCGCATAACGAATAACGCATAATGCATAACGCATAAAGCGTAACGCATAACGCATAAATCATAACGCATAACGCATAATGCATAACGCATAACGCATAACGCATAACGCATAACGCATAACGCATAACGCATAACGCGTAACGCATAACGCATAACGCATAACGCATAACGCATAACGCATAACGCATAAAGCATAACGCATAACGCATCACGCAAACGTATAACGCACAACGCATAACGCATAACGCATAACGCATAACGCATAACGTATAACGCATAACGCATAACGCATAACGCATAACGCATAACGCATAACGCATAACCATAACGCATAACGCATAACCCATAACGCAAAACGCATAACGCATAACGTATAACGTATAACGCATAACGCATACCGTATAACGCATAATGCATAACGCATAACGCATAACGCATAACGCATAACGCATAACGTATAACGCATAACGCATACCGTATAACGCATAACGCATAACGCATAACGCAAACGTATAGCGCACAACGCATAATGCATAAACCATGACCCATACTTCATAACGCATAACGCATAATGCACAACGCATAACGAACACCGGAAAACCCATAACGCCTAACGCATAACGGATCACGCATAACGCATAACTTATAACTCATTACTCATAACGAATAACGCATAACGCATAACTTATAACTCATTACTCATAACGCATAACGCATAACGCATAAAGCATAACGCATAACGCATAACGGATAAAGCATAATGCATAACGCATAAGGCATAACGCATTACGCATAACTTATAACTCATTACTCATATCGAATAACGCATAACGCAAAATGCATAACGCATGTCGGATCACGCATAACGCATAACGCATAACGCATAACGCATAACGCATAACGCATAACGCATAACGCATAACGCATAACGCATAACGCATAACGCATAACGCATAACGTATAACGCATAACGCATAAAGCATAACGCATTACGCATAACTTATAACTCATAACTCATAAGGAGTAACGCATAACGCATAAAGCATAACGCATAACGCATAACGCATAACGCATAACGCATAACGCATAACGCATAACGCATAACGCATAACGCATAACGCATAACGCCTAACGCATAACGCATAACGCATAATGGATCACGCATAACGCATAACGCATAACGCATAACGCATAACGCATAACGCATAAAGCATAACGCATAACGCATAACGAATTACGCATAACTTATAACTCATAACTCATAAGGAGTAACGCATAACGCATAAAGCATAACGCATAACGCATAACGCATAACGCATAACGCATAAATCATAACGCATAACGCATAACGCATAACGCATAACGCATAACGCATAACGCATAACGCATAACGCATAACGCATAACGCATAACGCATAACGCATAACGCATTACGCATAACTTATAACTCATAACTCATAACGAATAACGCATAACGCAAAATGCATAACGCATGTCGGATCACGCATAACGCATAACGCATAACGCATAACGCATAACGCATAAAGCATAATGTTCGATTAAAATTCACTTGCCGGCATCGTTGTGCGAGTATACGATTGTACTCGCACGATTTGCCGTTATAGATGTTTTGAAAATTGCCGAAAGTCACCTGTAACGTGGATTCAGCCGTCGTCGCTGTTCGTCGGTCCTTCTCCGCACACTTCGGGCGGACCGAGTAGTTCGGGGTGCGCGGTGAGGGGAACGATCAACGACGACTGTATATACACACCAGCTGATCGAATCGCGCGTCTTGTCTTTGTGATCTCTCTTCTGCGAATTAGCGGAACGATTTATTGTCTTTACACGCGCTCAATTCTTGTCTCTGCCGATCGAGACAAGCCGAAAACGGTGTAAAAGTAATCCTTCGTGCCGCGAGTGACTGCGGATAAATAAAAACCGAACTAAACGCTCTCCCAAATTCGTGCTATTTCTTTTTCCGACCTTTTACAAACCAAAGATCGCGAGTTCAAGTTTCCACGTGCTGGAAACCAACGAAGATCGAAACATTTGGTGCCGAAACCCGGGAATAGAGTGTAACGAGTGCTCCATTCCATCGTTGAGATTTATCCGCCGCAGAATTACGAAGAATTCTGTGCATCGTCGCGTGTTCCGCGTTGCTTCGATCCTGTTGTTTCCTCGAGTGAATCGCGAGTGCATCGAGCATCGCCTGGGGTCACGTCGCGGACCAGCAGGAAGCATCTGCAGGAGAGAGTGAATCGCGAATTCTACGAATAGAATTTGTGCGTTCGTTCGCGAAAAACTGTAACGAGACCGCGTGGCGAACCGTTACGGATTCGAAATTCCGTGACCTTCGGTCGAATCGTTACCGTTGATCGAACAGTTCGAATCAAGTGTTTACCGCGATACGCGCAACGTGCCTTTGTTCTCTTTCGCGCTTGAACAGTTTTGTTTTCTCCGCTCCGTTTGAAATCTAACTGCCGTAACGATGTCGCAAACGTTTAGTGACAGGGCTCTAATCCAAGAAGACCTCATTGTCCGAATCAAGAATTTCATTGTCAATACGGATAAAATAGGAGCCTCGAAACTCACCGCGATTGCACTACAAAAGAGGATTTCGTTGCTTGATTGTTACTGGCGTGATTTTGCCGAAAATCATCGTGCGATGTCGGCGATGATTGATTTCCCTACCAGTAACTACCGAAAGGAAAGGCTATACGATGAAGCCGAACAAGCGTATCTCCAGAATTCGACTGAATTGTCGGAAAGATTGGAAAAACTGAATCCCGCTGCCGCAACAGCAACAGGGGAAGACGAATCTTCAGACTCATGCTCGGACTGGACCACGGGGCCCAGGCTGCCGACCCTCAATATTGAGAAGTTTTCGGGTGATTTTCTAAAATGGGAAGAGTTCCGTGACTCGTTTCGCGCTTCGATTCACAAAGCGAAACGGCTACAGGATGTCCAGCGCCTGCAATACCTGAAGGCGAACCTCACCGGCGCGGCCGCCAAAGTCATCGCGCGTACGTCTCTCACCGATGCCAATTATGCGACGGCGTGGGCGGCACTCGAACGTCGCTTCGGAAGCATTCGCGTACTGACCAATGCTCACATCGGAAGACTTCTGGACTGTCCGGCGATCAAACGAGCGACGCTGGAAGAGTTCACCCGGGTCCTCGATGAGTTTTGCCAAGCGCGGGATGCTCTGGCCGCGTTGAAGAAGCCTGTCGAGACGTGGGACGATTGGTTTGTCACGCTTCTGGTGAGAAAACTGGACTCGACGACTCGCCTGGACTGGGAGAAGGCGTATCCGGATCCGGCGGTCATGCCGTCATTTGAAGAGATTCAAACCTTCCTCGAATCTCAAATTCATGCTCTGGCCTCGTCAAAAGGTTCAACGAGTGAGCCAACGACACCACGAGAGGAGTCGCGAAGGTCAGAGAAGAGGACGGCCATGACGGTTCAAATGACAAAAGGGTCCTCCGCGAAAGGCAATCCCGCCCGAAAATGTCCGATGTGCTCAGAAAACCACCAATTAGGGCACTGCAGCCAGTTCAAATCCCTTGGTGCACAGGAACGAAAAAATTTCGTCTACCGCTCCAAGCTGTGTGTGTCGTGCTTTTCGGGAAAACATTTGCTCGCGGATTGTTCATCGTCTTACCGATGTATTGTGTGCGACGGTCACCACCATACTTCACTTCATGAAGCGTTTCCGAATGCATCTCTCGCGAAGCCAAGCACGAGCTCGGTAAATACTTTCCGAGCAAGTCGCGTTGTGTTGTTGGCCACCGCGCGCGTTCAATTAAAATCCGCGAGCGGTCGCAGTGTTTTCGCGCGCGCGTTACTCGATCCAGGGTCCGAGACATCGTTCGTCACCGATGAAATCGTACAAGCGTTACGCCTGCCGCGCAGAAACGTGGAAGTGCATTTAACGGGATACCAGGAAATTAATGTGGGTACGGTACGTCACGAAGTATCCGTGTTGCTCGCGTCCAGTCGCGACCCCACTTTCGAACTCTCGTTGAACGCATTGGTGACGCGAAAAATTACCGCTCCGACGCCGGCGGTAGAAATTAATGATGAGAAGTGGACTCATCTTCGCGGACTTCCGTTGGCCGACGAAGGCTTCCGCTCTCCGAATAGGGTGGAATTGCTGTTAGGGGCAGATGCGTGTGGGCATCTCCTCCTCGAGAATCGAATCGGACCAACGGGTACTCCACCGATTGTACGGACGCCCTTCGGCTGGGCACCGATGGGCACCACCACATCCGCGAGGACTGGTGGTACTGAATGCCGAGTGCGATCCTTGCTAGTTCAGCCTGCTCGAGAACCTCGCGACGATTGGCAGAGGTTTTGGGAACTAGAAGAAATGCCGACGAGACCGATAAGCTCGCCTCAGGATGAGGAGTGCGAACGACATTTCAAGGATACGCACAGTCGAGACCAGGAAGGACGTTACGTTGTGCGTTTGCCGTTCACTTCCACCCCGAGCAGCGATGTCGGGGTTCCGCGAACAATTGCCGTTCGATTGCTCGTCTCTTCCGAAAGGCGACGAGAGAAGGACGAAATGCTTCGACAAAAATATTCCGAATTTTTGGAGGAGTACGAACGGCTTGGTCACATGGAGTTAGTCTCGAGGCACTCGACTGGCGGGGGGGAGAATTACCTTCCGCATCATGCCGTGTGGCGGGAAAATGGAGCTACCAAGAAGATAAGAGTCGTTTTCAATGGCTCATATACTTCAGGCCGAGGTAGCACTTTTAACGATTACCTAGCCACCGGACCGAAGCTCCAAACGGACCTCTGGGCCATCATAACGAGGTGGCGACTCCATCGATACGCCTTTTCTACGGACATCGTAAAAATGTTTCGTCAGATCAAGGTGCATCCAGAGGACAGAGACTGGCAGAGGATCGTCTGGAGAAACCATCCAAGCGAAGAAGTACGAGATTTTCGCTTGACAACGGTGACCTACGGCACGACGTCGGCCCCGTACCTCGCCACAAGAGTGCTGCTCCAGCTTGCCGACGATGAGAAGGCTCGATATCCGCGGGGTGCAGCGATGCTCCGTTCGAATTCGTATGTCGACGATATTCTGGCTGGAGGAGATGACCTCGACGACGCAGAGGAGGCGCGACGTCAGCTCACGGACATCTTGACGGCGGGCGGATTCCCGTTGGATAAGTGGGCAACAAATTATTTGCCGTCGAGCTCCGGTTTTGTTGAATTGTTACAGGGTCACCAGGAAACAGGAGCACTGGGTCTTAGGTGGAGGACAGCGAACGATACGCTGTCACTTGCGGCCCCGAAGCTCATGACTGCCGCCCCAGGACATCGATGGACCAAGCGATTGGTCTTATCTGAGACGGCCAGTCTCTTTGACCCATTGGGCTGGTTGTCTCCGATTACCGTAGCTGCAAAAATCTTGCTGCAGGACCTCTGGTTGTCTGGACTGTCGTGGGATGAGTCGCTGTCTTCTCCGTTTTCCGACCGATGGAATCAGATTCGATTCGAGATGGAAAGGACCGATCGAATCACCGTTTCGAGATGGATTGGCTACCGAGTGGCGATCAACGACCGTGTCGAGCTGCACGGGTTCAGTGATGCCTCGGAAAGAGCATATTCTGCCGCTGTCTTCATTAGGGTGCCGGTTACCGGTGCGAAGGCCGAGACGCACCTACTGATGGCGAAGACGAAGGTCGCTCCGACGAAGCCGCAGAGCATTCCCAGATTGGAGCTGTGCGGTGCTCTACTTTTGGCCCGATTGCTGAAAGCAGTAGGAGATTCGTTGCGGCCTCACAATGTGACGATGCATGCGTGGACCGATGCATCTGTCGTTCTAGCCTGGGTAAGATCTCATGCTTCCAGGTGGAAACCGTTTGTGGCGCATAGGGTTGCCGAAATCCAGCGCCTGCTGCCGGACGTTGAGTGGCGACACACGAGGACGCACGAAAATCCGGCAGATCTCGCCACGCGTGGGATTCCAGCTCAGACATTGGTCGTCGATGACCTCTGGTGGACTGGCCCCCCGTGGCTATCGGGCCCTCAGGAAGACTGGCCTGGCACATTGCAGGTCGACGAGAATGAGGCTCCGGAGCGCAGAGTGACTGTGGCGACGACAACAGTCATGAAACCAAAGCCTAACGAGAATCCTAGCCTGCGAGCCGTCTTTGAGTCGCCCTGGGATTCGTTTCGATTCTCTTCAGCGGTAAGGTTGATACGAGTGACGGCGTACATGCGACGTTTCGCAAATAACGCTCGCCCCACCCGTACACCGCGCTGTGGGTTCTTGACCGCTACCGAAATCGATGAGGCATGGGTGAGCGTCCACCGAATGAGCCAGGCTGACAATTTCAGCGACGAACTGGAATCGCTGGAGAAGGGTAAGAGCGTTAAATCGACCTCGACTCTAGTTTCTCTTCGTCCGTTTATAGATTGTCAAGGAGTTCTGCGAGTGGGAGGACGACTGGACCACGCAGCGGTGTCTTTCGAACAAAGACACCCGGTGATCATCGACCGAACATCTCCATTGGCAATCCTGCTGATTAGGTCTGTTCACCGTCGGACGCTCCATGGCGGAGTGGCATTGACTCGGGCGACGCTCCGGCTCCACCACTGGATTCCGCGAGACAAGGCAATGGTGAAGCAAATCATCAAGAGTTGCGTTACTTGCTCTCGGCTCCAAGGACTCACTGGTAAACAGCAGATGGGCATGCTACCTGCCCCACGAGTGCAACCAGCGAGGGCGTTTTCCGTCAGCGGAGTCGACTATGCCGGCCCTATCACGATGCTCATGACGAGAGCGAGGGGCCAACGTACCACCAAGGGGTACATTGCCGTCTTCGTGTGCTTATGCACGAAGGCTGTTCACTTGGACGTAGTGTCCGATTTGTCCTCAGCTTCCTTCATTGCCGCCTTCAAGCGCTTCGTAGCTCGACGCGGAAAATGTACACGGCTGCTGAGCGACAACGCTACGACGTTCAGAGGTGCCGACCAACTTCTGAAACGTATGTTCAATGCCGCATCGACGTTCTACAAGGAAACAGCGGAGTTGCTGGCTGCCGACGGGACAGAGTGGAGTTTCATACCGCCGTACTCCCCTCATTTCGGTGGCCTCTGGGAAGCGGCCGTAAAGTCGTCGAAGAGGCATTTGCGACGCACGATAGGGGACCAACACCTCACCTTCGAGGAACTTTCCACTTTACTGTGTCAAGTGGAAGCTTGCCTAAATTCTCGACCCCTTACCGCCTTGTCCGATGATCCGAATGATCCCTCTTTCCTCACGCCGAACCATTTAATCAATGCTTCTTCGTTGTGTGCAGTTCCAGAACCAGGTGATGAATTCACGTACGACGCTGACAATCGAAGGTGGAACCTAGTATCTAGACTTCTGGAGGGTTTCTGGCAGCGATGGCGCACCGAGTACTTGAGCCAGTTACAAACCCTGCCGAAGTGGCAAAAGGCACGGGCGAATCTTGCGGTCGGAGACATCGTACTGCTGAAGGACGACCTCGCGCCACCCACGAAATGGCCGCTCGGACGAGTCGTCGAGGTGCATCGAGGTTCTGACGGACGAGTTCGCGTAGCTGCCGTGAAAACTGCTACTCGCACCACCACCAGGGCCATTCAACGCCTCGTACCGCTCATTCCGGCAGAGGAACCCCCCCGCGAGGAACCGTGACTCTTCTCACGGCGGGCGGTGCTTCGACGCACTGAAAGTCGTGCATTTTGTATTGTTCGACATTGTATATTGTATCTAACCATATACCGTTCAATTGTCTGTCAAATCTTTGTTATATCCAATCTAACGGGTAGAGTTGTTTCTGTAAACATTGTATGTATTCTTTCGTTGCCGACCCGACAACGAGGCGGGCGGTATGTTCGATTAAAATTCACTTGCCGGCATCGTTGTGCGAGTATACGATTGTACTCGCACGATTTGCCGTTATAGATGTTTTGAAAATTGCCGAAAGTCACCTGTAACGTGGATTCAGCCGTCGTCGCTGTTCGTCGGTCCTTCTCCGCACACTTCGGGCGGACCGAGTAGTTCGGGGTGCGCGGTGAGGGGAACGATCAACGACGACTGTATATACACACCAGCTGATCGAATCGCGCGTCTTGTCTTTGTGATCTCTCTTCTGCGAATTAGCGGAACGATTTATTGTCTTTACACGCGCTCAATTCTTGTCTCTGCCGATCGAGACAAGCCGAAAACGGTGTAAAAGTAATCCTTCGTGCCGCGAGTGACTGCGGATAAATAAAAACCGAACTAAACGCTCTCCCAAATTCGTGCTATTTCTTTTTCCGACCTTTTACAAACCAAAGATCGCGAGTTCAAGTTTCCACGTGCTGGAAACCAACGAAGATCGAAACACATAACTTATAACTCATAACTCATAAGGAGTAACGCATAACGCATAAAGCATAACGCACAACGCATAACGCATAAAGCATAACGCATAACGCATAACGCATAACGCATTACGCATAACGCATAACGCATAACGCATAATGCATAACGCATAACGCATAACGCATAACGCATAACGCATAACTTATAACTCATTACTCATAACGAATAACGCATAACGCATAACGCATAACGCATACCGTATAACGCATAACGCATAAAGCATAACGCATAAAGCATAACGCATAACGCATAACGCATAACGCATAACGCATACGTATAACGCCCAACGCATAAAGCATAACGAACAATCCATAACGCATAATCCATAACGCATAACGCATAACGCATAACGCATAACGCATAAAGTATAAAGCATAACGCATAACGCATGACGCAAACTTATAACGCACAACGCATAGCGCATAACGCATAACGCAAAACGCATAACGCAAAACGCATAACGCATAACGCATAACGCATAACGCATAACGCTTAACGCATAACGGAGCACGCATAACGCATAACGCATAACGCATAACGCATAACGCATAACGCATAACGCATAACGCATAACGCATAACGCATAACGAATAACGCATAACGCATAACGCATATCGCATAACGAATAACGCATAATGCATAACGCATAAAGCGTAACGCATAACGCATAAATCATAACGCATAACGCATAATGCATAACGCATAACGCATAACGCATAACGCATAACGCATAACGCATAACGCATAACGCATAACGCATAACGCGTAACGCATAACGCATAACGCATAACGCATAACGCATAACGCATAACGCATAAAGCATAACGCATAACGCATAACGCAAACGTATAACGCACAACGCATAACGCATAACGCATAACGCATAACGCATAACGTATAACGCATAACGCATAACGCATAACGCATAACGCATAACGCATAACGCATAACCATAACGCATAACGCATAACCCATAACGCAAAACGCATAACGCATAACGTATAACGTATAACGCATAACGCATACCGTATAACGCATAATGCATAACGCATAACGCATAACGCATAACGCATAACGCATAACGTATAACGCATAACGCATACCGTATAACGCATAACGCATAACGCATAACGCAAACGTATAGCGCACAACGCATAATGCATAAACCATGACCCATACTTCATAACGCATAACGCATAATGCACAACGCATAACGAACACCGGAAAACCCATAACGCCTAACGCATAACGGATCACGCATAACGCATAACTTATAACTCATTACTCATAACGAATAACGCATAACGCATAACTTATAACTCATTACTCATAACGCATAACGCATAACGCATAAAGCATAACGCATAACGCATAACGGATAAAGCATAATGCATAACGCATAAGGCATAACGCATTACGCATAACTTATAACTCATTACTCATATCGAATAACGCATAACGCAAAATGCATAACGCATGTCGGATCACGCATAACGCATAACGCATAACGCATAACGCATAACGCATAACGCATAACGCATAACGCATAACGCATAACGCATAACGCATAACGCATAAAGCATAACGCATTACGCATAACTTATAACTCATAACTCATAAGGAGTAAAGCATAACGCATAAAGCATAACGCATAACGCATAACGCATAACGCATAACGCATAACGCATAACGCATAACGCATAACGCATAACGCATAACGCATAACGCATAACGCATAACGCATAACGCCTAACGCATAACGCATAACGCATAATGGATCACGCATAACGCATAACGCATAACGCATAACGCATAACGCATAAAGCATAACGCATAACGCATAACGAATTACGCATAACTTATAACTCATAACTCATAAGGAGTAACGCATAACGCATAAAGCATAACGCATAACGCATAACGCATAACGCATAACGCATAACGCATAACGCATAAATCATAACGCATAACGCATAACGCATAACGCATAACGCATAACGCATAACGCATAACGCATAACGCATAACGCATAACGCATTACGCATAACTTATAACTCATAACTCATAACGAATAACGCATAACGCAAAATGCATAACGCATGTCGGATCACGCATAACGCATAACGCATAACGCATAACGCATAACGCATAACGCATAAAGCATAACTTATAACTCATAACTCATAAGGAGTAACGCATAACGCATAAAGCATAACGCATAACGCATAACGCATAACGCCTAACGCATAACGCATAACGCATAACGCATAACGCATAACGCATAACGAATAACGCATAAAGCATAACGCACAACGCATAACGCATAAAGCATAACGCATAACGCATAACGCATAACGCATTACGCATAACGCATAACTTATAACTCATTACTCATAACGAATAACGCATAACGCATAACGCATAACGCATAACGCATAACGCATAACGCATAAAGCATAACGCATAACGCATAACGGATAAAGCATAATGCATAACGCATAACGCATAACGCATAACGCATAACGCATAACGCAAAACGCATAACGCATAACGCATAACGCATAACGCATAACGCATAACGCATAACGCATAACGCATAACTTATAACTCATTACTCATAACGAATAACGCATAACGCATAACGCATAACGCATACCGTATAACGCATAACGCATAACGCATAACGCAAACGTATAGCGCACAACGCATAATGCATAAACCATAACCCTTACTTCATAACGCATAACGCATAATGCACAACGCATAACGAACACCGGAAAACCCATAACGCCTAACGCATAACGGATCACGAATAACGCATAATGCATAACGCATAAAGCATAACGCATAACGCATAACGCATAACGCATAACGCATAACGCATAACGCATAACGCATAACGCATAACGCATAACGCATAACGCATAACGCATAACGGATCACGCATAACGCATAACGCATGACGCATAACGCATAACGCATAACGCATAACGCATAACGCATAACGCATGAAGCATAACGCATAACGCATAACGCATAACGCATAAAGCATAACGCATAACGCATAACGCATAACTTGTAACGCATAACGCATAACGCATAACGCATAACGCATAACACATAAAGCATAACGCATAACGCATAACGCATAACGCATAACGCATAACGCATAACGCATAACGCATAACGCATAACGCATACCGTATAACGCATAACGCATAACGCATAACGCAAACGTATAACGCACAACGCATAACGCATAACGCATAACGCATAACGCATAACGCATAACGCATAACGCATAACGCATAACGCATAACGCATACCGTATAACGCATAACGCATAACGCATAACGCAAACGTATAACGCACAACGCATAACGCATAACGCATAACGCATAACATATAACGCATAACGCATAACGCATAACGCATAACGCATAACGCATAACGCATAACGCATAACGCATAACGCGTAACGCATAACGCATAACGCATAACGCATAACGCATAACGCATAACGCATAAAGCATAACGCATAACGCATAACGCAAACGTATAACGCACAACGCATAACGCATAACGCATAACGCATAACGCATAACGCATAACGCATAACGCATAACGCATAACGCATAACGCATAACGCATAACGCATAACCATAACGCATAACGCATAACCCATAACGCAAAACGCATTAAGCATAACGCATAACTTATAACTCATTACTCATAACGAATAACGCATAACGCATAACGCATAACGCATAACGCATAACGCATAAAGCATAACGCATAACGCATAACGGATAAAGCATAATGCATAACGCATAACGCATAACGCATAACGCATAACGCATAACGCATAACGCATAACGCATAACGCATAACGCATAACGCATAACGCATAACGCATAACGCATAACGCATAACGCATACCGTATAACGCATAACGCATAACGCATAACGCAAACGTATAACGCACAACGCATAACGCATAACGCATAACGCATAACATATAACGCATAACGCATAACGCATAACGCATAACGCATAACTTATAACTCATTACTCATAACGAATAACGCATAACGCATAACGCATATCGCATAACGAATAACGCATAATGCATAACGCATAAAGCGTAACGCATAACGCATAAATCATAACGCATAACGCATAACGCATAACGCATAACGCATAACGCATAACGCATAACGCATAACGCATAACGCATAACGCATAACGCATAACGCGTAACGCATAACGCATAACGCATAACGCATAACGCATAACGCATAACGCATAAAGCATAACGCATAACGCATAACGCAAACGTATAACGCACAACGCATAACGCATAACGCATAACGCATAACGCATAACGTATAACGCATAACGCACAACGCATAACGCATAACGCATAACGCATAACGCATAACACATAACGCATAACGTATAACGCATAACGCATAACGCATAACGCATAACGCATAACGCATAACGCATAACGCATAACATATAACGCATAACGCATAACGCATAACGCATAACGCATAACGCATAACGCATAACGCATAAC
Source organism: Lasioglossum morio (assembly GCA_916610235.2). Lineage (NCBI taxonomy): Eukaryota > Metazoa > Arthropoda > Insecta > Hymenoptera > Halictidae > Lasioglossum > Lasioglossum morio. Next base: position 5,425,847 of record CAKAJA020000323.1, on the reverse strand, counting down.
GCATAACGCATAACGCACAACGCATAACGCATAACGCATAACGCATATCATATAACGCATAACGCATAACACATAACGCATAACGCATAACGCATAACGCATATCGCACAACGCATAACGCATAACGTATAACGCATAACGCATACCGTATAACGCATAACGCATAACGCATAACGCAAACGTATAAGGCACAACGCATAACGCATAACGCATAATATATAACGCATAACGCATAACGCATAACGCACAACGCATAACGCATAACGCATAACGCATAACATATAACGCATAACGCATAACGCATAACGCATAACGCATAACGCATAACGCATAACGCATAAAGCATAACGCATAACGCATAACGCATAACGCATACGTATAACGCCCAACGCATAAAGCATAACGAACAATCCATAACGCATAATCCATAACGCATAACGCATAACGCATAACGCATAACGCATAAAGTATAAAGCATAACGCATAACGCATGACGCAAACTTATAACGCACAACGCATAGCGCATAACGCATAACGCAAAACGCATAACGCAAAACGCATAACGCATAACGCATAACGCATAACGCATAACGCTTAACGCATAACGGAGCACGCATAACGCATAACGCATAACGCATAACGCATAACGCATAACGCATAACGCATAACGCATAACGCATAACGCATAACGCATAACGCATAACTCATTACTCATAACGAATAACGCATAACGCATAACGCATATCGCATAACGAATAACGCATAATGCATAACGCATAAAGCGTAACGCATAACGCATAAATCATAACGCATAACGCATAATGCATAACGCATAACGCATAACGCATAACGCATAACGCATAACGCATAACGCATAACGCGTAACGCATAACGCATAACGCATAACGCATAACGCATAACGCATAACGCATAAAGCATAACGCATAACGCATCACGCAAACGTATAACGCACAACGCATAACGCATAACGCATAACGCATAACGCATAACGCATAACGCATAACGCATAACGCATAACGCATAACGCATAACGCATAACGCATAACCATAACGCATAACGCATAACCCATAACGCAAAACGCATAACGCATAACGTATAACGTATAACGCATAACGCATACCGTATAACGCATAATGCATAACGCATAACGCATAACGCATAACGCATAACGCATAACGCATAACGCATAACGCATACCGTATAACGCATAACGCATAACGCATAACGCAAACGTATAGCGCACAACGCATAATGCATAAACCATGACCCATACTTCATAACGCATAACGCATAATGCACAACGCATAACGAACACCGGAAAACCCATAACGCCTAACGCATAACGGATCACGCATAACGCATAACTTATAACTCATTACTCATAACGAATAACGCATAACGCATAACTTATAACTCATTACTCATAACGCATAACGCATAACGCATAAAGCATAACGCATAACGCATAACGGATAAAGCATAATGCATAACGCATAAGGCATAACGCATTACGCATAACTTATAACTCATTACTCATATCGAATAACGCATAACGCAAAATGCATAACGCATGTCGGATCACGCATAACGCATAACGCATAACGCATAACGCATAACGCATAACGCATAACGCATAACGCATAACGCATAACGCATAACGCATAACGCATAACGTATAACGCATAACGCATAAAGCATAACGCATTACGCATAACTTATAACTCATAACTCATAAGGAGTAACGCATAACGCATAAAGCATAACGCATAACGCATAACGCATAACGCATAACGCATAACGCATAACGCATAACGCATAACGCATAACGCATAACGCATAACGCATAACGCATAACGCCTAACGCATAACGCATAACGCATAATGGATCACGCATAACGCATAACGCATAACGCATAACGCATAACGCATAACGCATAAAGCATAACGCATAACGCATAACGAATTACGCATAACTTATAACTCATAACTCATAAGGAGTAACGCATAACGCATAAAGCATAACGCATAACGCATAACGCATAACGCATAACGCATAAATCATAACGCATAACGCATAACGCATAACGCATAACGCATAACGCATAACGCATAACGCATAACGCATAACGCATAACGCATAACGCATAACGCATAACGCATAACGCATAACGCATTACGCATAACTTATAACTCATAACTCATAACGAATAACGCATAACGCAAAATGCATAACGCATGTCGGATCACGCATAACGCATAACGCATAACGCATAACGCATAACGCATAAAGCATAACTTATAACTCATAACTCATAAGGAGTAACGCATAACGCATAAAGCATAACGCACAACGCATAACGCATAAAGCATAACGCATAACGCATAACGCATAACGCATTACGCATAACGCATAACGCATAACGCATAATGCATAACGCATAACGCATAACGCATAACGCATAACGCATAACTTATAACTCATTACTCATAACGAATAACGCATAACGCATAACGCATAACGCATACCGTATAACGCATAACGCATAAAGCATAACGCATAACGCATAACGCATAACGCATAACGCATACGTATAACGCCCAACGCATAAAGCATAACGAACAATCCATAACGCATAATCCATAACGCATAACGCATAACGCATAACGCATAACGCATAAAGTATAAAGCATAACGCATAACGCATGACGCAAACTTATAACGCACAACGCATAGCGCATAACGCATAACGCAAAACGCATAACGCAAAACGCATAACGCATAACGCATAACGCATAACGCATAACGCTTAACGCATAACGGAGCACGCATAACGCATAACGCATAACGCATAACGCATAACGCATAACGCATAACGCATAACGCATAACGCATAACGCATAACGCATAACGCATAACGAATAACGCATAACGCATAACGCATATCGCATAACGAATAACGCATAATGCATAACGCATAAAGCGTAACGCATAACGCATAAATCATAACGCATAACGCATAATGCATAACGCATAACGCATAACGCATAACGCATAACGCATAGCGCATAACGCATAACGCATAACGCATAACGCGTAACGCATAACGCATAACGCATAACGCATAACGCATAACGCATAACGCATAAAGCATAACGCATAACGCATAACGCAAACGTATAACGCACAACGCATAACGCATAACGCATAACGCATAACGCATAACGTATAACGCATAACGCATAACGCATAACGCATAACGCATAACGCATAACGCATAACCATAACGCATAACGCATAACCCATAACGCAAAACGCATAACGCATAACGTATAACGTATAACGCATAACGCATACCGTATAACGCATAATGCATAACGCATAACGCATAACGCATAACGCATAACGCATAACGGATCACGCATAACGCATACCGTATAACGCATAACGCATAACGCATAACGCAAACGTATAGCGCACAACGCATAATGCATAAACCATGACCCATACTTCATAACGCATAACGCATAATGCACAACGCATAACGAACACCGGAAAACCCATAACGCCTAACGCATAACGGATCACGCATAACGCATAACTTATAACTCATTACTCATAACGAATAACGCATAACGCATAACTTATAACTCATTACTCATAACGCATAACGCATAACGCATAAAGCATAACGCATAACGCATAACGGATAAAGCATAATGCATAACGCATAAGGCATAACGCATTACGCATAACTTATAACTCATTACTCATATCGAATAACGCATAACGCAAAATGCATAACGCATGTCGGATCACGCATAACGCATAACGCATAACGCATAACGCATAACGCATAACGCATAACGCATAACGCATAACGCATAACGTATAACGCATAACGCATAAAGCATAACGCATTACGCATAACTTATAACTCATAACTCATAAGGAGTAAAGCATAACGCATAAAGCATAACGCATAACGCATAACGCATAACGCATAACGCATAACGCATAACGCATAACGCATAACGCATAACGCATAACGCATAACGCATAACGCATAACGCATAACGCCTAACGCATAACGCATAACGCATAATGGATCACGCATAACGCATAACGCATAACGCATAACGCATAACGCATAAAGCATAACGCATAACGCATAACGAATTACGCATAACTTATAACTCATAACTCATAAGGAGTAACGCATAACGCATAAAGCATAACGCATAACGCATAACGCATAACGCATAACGCATAACGCATAACGCATAAATCATAACGCATAACGCATAACGCATAACGCATAACGCATAACGCATAACGCATAACGCATAACGCATAACGCATAACGCATAACGCATTACGCATAACTTATAACTCATAACTCATAACGAATAACGCATAACGCAAAATGCATAACGCATGTCGGATCACGCATAACGCATAACGCATAACGCATAACGCATAACGCATAACGCATAAAGCATAACTTATAACTCATAACTCATAAGGAGTAACGCATAACGCATAAAGCATAACGCATAACGCATAACGCATAACGCATAACGCATAATGCATAACGCATAACGCATAACGCATAACGCATAACGAATAACGCATAAAGCATAACGCACAACGCATAACGCATAAAGCATAACGCATAACGCATAACGCATAACGCATTACGCATAACGCATAACTTATAACTCATTACTCATAACGAATAACGCATAACGCATAACGCATAACGCATAACGCATAACGCATAACGCATAAAGCATAACGCATAACGCATAACGGATAAAGCATAATGCATAACGCATAACGCATAACGCATAACGCATAACGCAAAACGCATAACGCATAACGCATAACGCATAACGCATAACGCATAACGCATAACGCATAACGCATAACTTATAACTCATTACTCATAACGAATAACGCATAACGCATAACGCATAACGCATACCGTATAACGCATAACGCATAACGCATAACGCAAACGTATAGCGCACAACGCATAATGCATAAACCATAACCCTTACTTCATAACGCATAACGCATAATGCACAACGCATAACGAACACCGGAAAACCCATAACGCCTAACGCATAACGGATCACGAATAACGCATAAAGCATAACGCATAAAGCATAACGCATAACGCATAACGCATAACGCATAACGCATAACGCATAACGCATAACGCATAACGCATAACGCATAACGCATAACGCATAACGCATAACGGATCACGCATAACGCATAACGCATGACGCATAACGCATAACGCATAACGCATAACGCATAACGCATAACGCATGAAGCATAACGCATAACGCATAACGCATAACGCATAAAGCATAACGCATAACGCATAACGCATAACTTGTAACGCATAACGCATAACGCATAACGCATAACGCATAACACATAAAGCATAACGCATAACGCATAACGCATAACGCATAACGCATAACGCATAACGCATAACGCATAACGCATAACGCATACCGTATAACGCATAACGCATAACGCATAACGCAAACGTATAACGCACAACGCATAACGCATAACGCATAACGCATAACGCATAACGCATAACGCATAACGCATAACGCATAACGCATAACGCATACCGTATAACGCATAACGCATAACGCATAACGCAAACGTATAACGCACAACGCATAACGCATAACGCATAACGCATAACATATAACGCATAACGCATAACGCATAACGCATAACGCATAACGCATAACGCATAACGCATAACGCATAACGCGTAACGCATAACGCATAACGCATAACGCATAACGCATAACGCATAACGCATAAAGCATAACGCATAACGCATAACGCAAACGTATAACGCACAACGCATAACGCATAACGCATAACGCATAACGCATAACGTATAACGCATAACGCATAACGCATAACGCATAACGCATAACGCATAACGCATAACCATAACGCATAACGCATAACCCATAACGCAAAACGCATTACGCATAACGCATAACTTATAACTCATTACTCATAACGAATAACGCATAACGCATAACGCATAACGCATAACGCATAACGCATAAAGCATAACGCATAACGCATAACGGATAAAGCATAATGCATAACGCATAACGCATAACGCATAACGCATAACGCATAACGCATAACGCATAACGCATAACGCATAACGCATAACGCATAACGCATAACGCATAACGCATAACGCATAACGCATACCGTATAACGCATAACGCATAACGCATAACGCAAACGTATAACGCACAACGCATAACGCATAACGCATAACGCATAACATATAACGCATAACGCATAACGCATAACGCATAACGCATAACTTATAACTCATTACTCATAACGAATAACGCATAACGCATAACGCATATCGCATAACGAATAACGCATAATGCATAACGCATAAAGCGTAACGCATAACGCATAAATCATAACGCATAACGCATAACGCATAACGCATAACGCATAACGCATAACGCATAACGCATAACGCATAACGCATAACGCATAACGCGTAACGCATAACGCATAACGCATAACGCATAACGCATAACGCATAACGCATAAAGCATAACGCATAACGCATAACGCAAACGTATAACGCACAACGCATAACGCATAACGCATAACGCATAACGCATAACGTATAACGCATAACGCACAACGCATAACGCATAACGCATAACGCATAACGCATAACACATAACGCATAACGTATAACGCATAACGCATAACGCATAACGCATAACGCATAACGCATAACGCATAACGCATAACATATAACGCATAACGCATAACGCATAACGCATAACGCATAACGCATAACGCATAACGCATAACGCATAACGCATAACGCACAACGCATAACGCATAACGCATAACGCATATCATATAACGCATAACGCATAACACATAACGCATAACGCATAACGCATAACGCATATCGCACAACGCATAACGCATAACGTATAACGCATAACGCATACCGTATAACGCATAACGCATAACGCATAACGCAAACGTATAAGGCACAACGCATAACGCATAACGCATAATATATAACGCATAACGCATAACGCATAACGCACAACGCATAACGCATAACGCATAACGCATAACATATAACGCATAACGCATAACGCATAACGCATAACGCATAACGCATAACGCATAACGCATAACGCATAACGCATATCGCACAACGCATAACGCATAACGTATAACGCATAACGCATACCGTGTAACGCATAACGCATAACGCATAACGCATAACGCATAACACATAAAGCATAACGCATAACGCATAACGCATAACGCATAACGCATAACGCATAACGCATAACGCATAACGCATAACGCATAACGCATAAAGCATAACGCATAACGCATAACGCAAACGTATAACGCACAACGCATAACGCATACCGTATAACGCATAATGCATAACGCATAACGCATAACGCATAACGCATAACTTGTAACGCATAACGCATAACGCATAACGCATAACGCATAACACATAAAGCATAACGCATAACGCATAACGCATAACGCATAACGCATAACGCATAACGCATAACGCATAACGCATAACGCATAACGCATAACGCATAACGCATAATGCATAACGCATAACGCATAACGCATAACGCATAACGCATAACGCATAACGCATAACGCATAACGCATAACGCATAACGCATAACGCATAACGCATAACGCATAACGCATAACGCATAACTTATAACTCATTACTCATAACGAATAACGCATAACGCATAACGCATAACGCATACCGTATAACGCATAACGCATAACGCATAACGCAAACGTATAGCGCACAACGCATAATGCATAAACCATAACCCTTACTTCATAACGCATAACGCATAATGCACAACGCATAACGAACACCGGAAAACCCATAACGCCTAACGCATAACGGATCACGAATAACGCATAATGCATAACGCATAAAGCATAACGCATAACGCATAACGCATAACGCATAACGCATAACGCATAACGCATAACGCATAACGCATAACGCATAACGCATAACGCATAACGCATAACGCATAACGGATCACGCATAACGCATAACGCATGACGCATAACGCATAACGCATAACGCATAACGCATAACGCATAACTTGTAACGCATAACGCATAACGCATAACGCATAACGCATAACACATAAAGCATAACGCATAACGCATAACGCATAACGCATAACGCATAACGCATAACGCATAACGCATAACGCATAACGCATAAGGCATAACGCATAACGCATAACGCATAACGCATAACGCATAACGCATAACGCATAACGCATAACGCATAACGCATAACGCATAACGCATAACGCATAACGCATAACGCATAACGCATAACTTATAACTCATTACTCATAACGAATAACGCATAACGCATAACGCATAACGCATACCGTATAACGCATAACGCATAACGCAAACGTATAGCGCACAACGCATAATGCATAAACCATAACCCTTACTTCATAACGCATAACGCATAATGCACAACGCATAACGAACACCGGAAAACCCATAACGCCTAACGCATAACGGATCACGAATAACGCATAATGCATAACGCATAAAGCATAACGCATAACGCATAACGCATAACGCATAACGCATAACGCATAACGCATAACGCATAACGCATAACGCATAACGCATAACGCATAACGCATAACGGATCACGCATAACGCATAACGCATGACGCATAACGCATAACGCATAACGCATAACGCATAACGCATAACGCATAACGCATAACGCGTAACGCATAACGCAAACGTATAACGCACAACGCATAACGCATAACGCATAACGCATAACGCATAACGCATACCGTATAACGCATAACGCATAACGCATAACGCATAACGCATAACGCATAACACATAACGCAGAACGCATAACGCATAACGCATAACGCATAACGCATAACGCATAACGCATAACACATAACGCATAACGCATAACGCATAACGCATAACGCATAACGCATAACGTGTAACTCATAACGCATAACGCATAACGCATAACGCATAACGCATAACGCATAACGCATAACGCATAACCATAACGCATAACGCATAACCCATAACGCATAACGCACAACGCATAACGTATAACGCATAACGCATAACGCATACCGTATAACGCATAATGCATAACGCATAAAGCATAACGCATAACGCATAACGCATAACGCATAACGCATAACGCATAACGCATAACGCATAACGCATAACGCATAACGCACAACGCATAACGCATAACGCATAACGCATAACGCATAACGCATAACGCATAAAGCATAACGCATAACGCATAACGCATAAAGCAAAACGCATTACGCAAACGTATAACGCACAACGCATAACGCATAACGCATAACGCATAACGCATAACGCATAACACATAACGCATAACGTATAACGCATAACGCATAACGCATAACGCATAACGCATAACGCATAACGCATAACGCATAACGCATAACGGATAACGCATAACCATAACGCATAACGCATAACCCATAACGCATAACGCACAACGCATAAAGCATAACGCGTAACGCATAACGCAAACGTATAACGCACAACGTATAACGCATAACGCATAACGCATAACGCATAACGCACAACGCATAACGCATAACGCATAACGCATAACGCATAACACATAACGCATAACGTATAACGCATAACGCATAACGCATAACGCATAACGCATAACGCATAACGCATAACGCATAACGCATAACGCATAACGCATAACGCATAACGCATAACGCATAACGCATAACGCATAACGCATAAAGCATAACGCGTAACGCATAACGCAAACGTATAACGCACAACGCATAACGCATAACGCATAACGCATAACGCATACCGTATAACGCATAACGCATAACGCATAACGCATAACGCATAACGCATAACGCATAACACATAACGCAGAACGCATAACGCATAACGCATAACGCATAACGCATAACGCATAACGCATAACACATAACGCATAACGCATAACGCATAACGCATAACCCATAACGCATAACGTGTAACTCATAACGCATAACGCATAACGCATAACGCATAACGCATAACGCATAACGCATAACGCATAACGCATAACGCATAACCATAACGCATAACGCATAACCCATAACGCATAACGCACAACGCATAACGTATAACGCATAACGCATAACGCATACCGTATAACGCATAATGCATAAGGCATAAAGCATAACGCATAACGCATAACGCATAACGCATAACGCATAACGCATAACGCATAACGCATAACGCATAACGCACAACGCATAACGCATAACGCATAACGCATAACGCATAACGCATAACGCATAACGCATAACGCATAAAGCAAAACGCATTACGCAAACGTATAACGCACAACGCATAACGCATAACGCATAACGCATAACGCATAACGCATAACACATAACGCATAACGTATAACGCATAACGCATAACGCATAACGCATAACGCATAACGCATAACGCATAACGCATAACGCATAACGCATAACCATAACGCATAACGCATAACCCATAACGCATAACGCATAATGCATAACGCATAACGCACAACGCATAACGCATAACGCACAACGCATAACGCATAACGCATAACGCATAACATATAACGCATAACGCATAACACATAACGCATAACGCATAACGCATAACGCATATCGCACAACGCATAACGCATAACGTATAACGCATAACGCATACCGTATAACGCATAACGCATAACGCATAACGCAAACGTATAAGGCACAACGCATAACGCAAACGTATAAGGCACAACGCATAACGCATAACGCATAATATATAACGCATAACGCATAACGCATAACGCACAACGCATAACGCATAACGCATAACGCATAACATATAACGCATAACGCATACCGTGTAACGCATAACGCATAACGCATAAAGCATAACGCATAACACATAAAGCATAACGCATAACGCATAACGCAAAACGCATAACGCATAACGCATAACGCATAACGCATAACGCATAACGCATAACGCATAACGCATAACGCATAACGCATAACGCAAACGTATAACGCACAACGCATAACGCATAACGCATAACGCATAACGCATAACGCATACCGTATAACGCATAACGCATAACGCATAACGCATAACGCATAACGCATATCGCATAACACATAACGCAGAACGCATAACGCATAACGCATAACGCATAACGCATAACGCATAACACATAACGCATAACGCATAACGCATAACGCATAACGCATAACGTGTAACTCATAACGCATAACGCATAACGCATAAAGCATAACGCATAACGCATAACGCATAACGCATATCGCATAACGCATAATACTTAACGTATAACGCACAACGCATAACGCATAACGCATAACGCATAACGCACAACGCATAACGCAAAACGCATAACGCATAACGCATAACGCATATCGCATACCGTATAACGCATAACGATTAACGCATAACGCAAACGTATAACGCACAACGCATAACGCATAACGCATAACGCATAACATATAACGCGTAACGCATAACGCATAACGCATAACGCATAACGCATAACGCATAACGCATAACGCATAACGCATAAAGCATAACGCGTAACGCATAACGCATAACGCATAACGCATAACGCATAACGCATAACGCATAACGCATAACATATAACGCATAACGCATAACGCATAACGCATAACGCATAACGCATAACGCATAACGCATAACGTGTAACTCATAACGCATAACGCATAATGCATAACGCATAACGCATAACGCATAACGCATATCGCATAACGCATAATACATAACGTATAACGCATAACGCATACCGTATAACGCATAACGCATAACGCATAACGCATAACGCATAACGCATAACGCATAACGCATAACGCATAACGCATAACGCATAACGCATAACGCATAACGCACAACGCATAACGCATAACGCATAACGCATAACATATAACGCATAACGCATAACACATAACGCATAACGCATAACGCATAACGCATAACGCATATCGCACAACGCATAACGCATAACGTATAACGCATAACGCATACCGTATAATGCATAACGCATAACGCATAACGCAAACGTATAAGGCACAACGCATAACGCAAACGTATAAGGCACAACGCATAACGCATAACGCATAATATATAACGCATAACGCATAACGCATAACGCACAACGCATAACGCATAACGCATAACGCATAACATATAACGCATAACGCATACCGTGTAACGCATAACGCATAACGCATAACGCATAACGCATAACACATAAAGCATAACGCATAACGCATAACGCATAACGCATAACGCATAACGCATAACGCATAACGCATAACGCATAACGCATAACGCATAACGCATAACGCATAACGCATAACGCATAACGCATAACGCATAAAGCATAACGCGTAACGCATAACGCAAACGTATAACGCACAACGCATAACGCATAACGCATAACGCATAACGCATAACGCATACCGTATAACGCATAACGCATAACGCATAACGCATAACGCATAACACATAACGCAGAACGCATAACGCATAACGCATAACGCATAACGCATAACGCATAACGCATAACACATAACGCATAACGCATAACGCATAACGTGTAACTCATAACGCATAACGCATAACGCATAACGCATAACGCATAACGCATAACCATAACGCATAACGCATAACCCATAACGCATAACGCACAACGCATAACGTATAACGCATAACGCATAACGCATACCGTATAACGCATAATGCATAACGCATAAAGCATAACGCATAACGCATAACGCATAACGCATAACGCATAACGCATAACGCATAACGCATAACGCACAACGCTTAACGCATAACGCATAACGCATAACGCATAACGCATAACGCATAACGCATAACGCATAACGCATAACGCATAACGCATAAAGCAAAACGCATTACGCAAACGTATAACGCACAACGCATAACGCATAACGCATAACTCATAACGCATAACACATAACGCATAACGTATAACGCATAACGCATAACGCATAACGCATAACGCATAACGCATAACGCATAACGCATAACGCATAACGCATAACGCATAACGCATAACCATAACGCATAACGCATAACCCATAACGCATAACGCACAACGCATAAAGCATAACGCGTAACGCGTAACGCATAACGCAAACGTATAACGCACAACGCATAACGCATAACGCATAACGCATAACGCACAACGCATAACGCATAACGCATAACGCATAACGCATAACGCATAACACATAACGCATAACGTATAACGCATAACGCATAACGCATAACGCATAACGCATAACGCATAACGCATAACGCATAACGCATAACGCATAACGCATAACGCATAACGCATAACGCATAACGCATAACGCATAAAGCATAACGCGTAACGCATAACGCAAACGTATAACGCACAACGCATAACGCATAACGCATAACGCATAACGCATAACACATAACGCAGAACGCATAACGCATAACGCATAACGCATAACGCATAACGCATAACGCATAACGCATAACGCATAACGCATAACACATAACGCATAAAGCATTGCATAACGCATAACGCATAACGCATAACGTGTAACTCATAACGCATAACGCATAACGCATAACGCATAACGCATAACGCATAACGCATAACGCATAACGCATAACGCATAACCATAACGCATAACGCATAACCCATAACGCATAACGCACAACGCATAACGTATAACGCATAACGCATAACGCATACCGTATAACGCATAATGCATAACGCATAAAGCATAACGCATAACGCATAACGCATAACGCATAACGCATAACGCATAACGCATAACGCATAACGCACAACGCATAACGCATAACGCATAACGCATAACGCATAACGCATAACGCATAACGCATAACGCATAAAGCAAAACGCATTACGCAAACGTATAACGCACAACGCATAACGCATAACGCATAACGCATAACGCATAACACATAACGCATAACGTATAACGCATAACGCATAACGCATTACGCATAACGCATAACGCATAACGCATAACGCATAACGCATAACGCATAACGCATAACGCATAACCATAACGCATAACGCATAACCCATAACGCATAACGCACAACGCATAACGCATAACGCATAATGCATAACGCATAACGCATAACGCATAACGCATATCGCATAACGCATAATACATAACGTATAACGCATAACGCATACCGTATAACGCATAACGCATAACGCATAACGCATAACGCATAACATATAACGCATAACGCATAACGCATAACGCATAACGCATAACGCATAACGCATAACGCATAACGCATAACGCACAACGCATAACGCATAACGCATAACGCATAACATATAACGCATAACGCATAACACATAACGCATAACGCATAACGCATAACGCATATCGCACAACGCATAACGCATAACGTATAACGCATAACGCATACCGTATAACGCATAACGCATAACGCATAACGCAAACGTATAAGGCACAACGCATAACGCAAACGTATAAGGCACAACGCATAACGCATAACGCATAATATTTAACGCATAACGCATAACGCATAACGCACAACGCATAACGCATAACGCATAACGCATAACATATAACGCATAACGCATACCGTGTAACGCATAACGCATAACGCATAACGCATAACGCATAACACATAAAGCATAACGCATAACGCATAACGCATAACGCATAACGCATAACGCATAACGCATAACGCATAACGCATAACGCATAACGCATAAAGCATAACGCATAACGCATAACGCAAACGTATAACGCACAACGCATAACGCATAACGCATAACGCATAACGCATAACGCATACCGTATAACGCATAACGCATAACGCATAACGCATATCGCATAACACATAACGCAGAACGCATAACGCATAACGCATAACGCATAACGCATAACGCATAACACATAACGCATAACGCATAACGCATAACGCATAACGCATAACGTGTAACTCATAACGCATAACGCATAACGCATAAAGCATAACGCATAACGCATAACGCATAACGCATATCGCATAACGCATAATACTTAACGTATAACGCACAACGCATAACGCATAACGCATAACGCATAACGCACAACGCATAACGCATAACGCAAAACGCATAACGCATAACGCATATCGCATACCGTATAACGCATAACGATTAACGCATAACGCAAACGTATAACGCACAACGCATAACGCATAACGCATAACGCATAACATATAACGCGTAACGCATAACGCATAACGCATATCGCATAACGCATAACCCATAACGTATAACGCATAACGCACACCGTATAACGCATAACGCATAACGCATAACGCATAACGCATAAAGCAAAACGCATAACGCAAACGTATAACGCACAACGCATAACGCATAACGCATAACGCATAACGCATAACGCATAACGCATAACGTATAACGCATAACGTATAACGCATAACGCATACCGTATAACACATAATGCATAACGCATAACGCATAACGCATAACGCATAACGCATAACGTATAACGCATAACGCATACCGTATAACGCATAACGCATAACGAACACCGGAAAACCCATAACGCCTAACGCATAACGGATCACGAATAACGCATAATGCATAACGCATAAAGCATAACGCATAACGCATAACGCATAACGCATAACGCATAACGCATAACGCATAACGCATAACGCATAACGCATAACGCATAACGCATAACGCATAACGCATAACGCATAACGCATAACGCATAACGCATAACGCATAACGCATAACGCATAACGCATAACGCATAACGCATAACGCATAACGCATAACGCATAACGCATAACGCATAACGCATAACGCAAAACGCATAACGTTAACGCATAACCCATAACCCATAAGGCTTGATGCATGACGCATATCGCATATCGCATAACGCATAACGCATAACGCATATCGCATAAAACATACGCATAACGCATAAGGCATAACGCATTACGCATAACTTTTAACTCATAACTCATAACGAATAATGCATAACGCAAAATGAATAACGCATAACGCATAACGCATAACGCATAACGCATAACGCATAACGCATAACGCATATCGCACAACGCATAACGCATAACGTATAACGCATAACGCATACCGTGTAACGCATAACGCATAACGCATAACGCATAACGCATAACACATAAAGCATAACGCATAACGCATAACGCATAACGCATAACGCATAACGCATAACGCATAACGCATAACGCATAACGCATAACGCATAACGCATAACGCATAACGCATAACGCATAAAGCATAACGCATAACGCATAACGCAAACGTATAACGCACAACGCATAACGCATAACGCATAACGCATAACGCATAACGCATAACGCATACCGTATAACGCATAACGCATAACGCATAACGCATAACGCATAACGCATAACACATAACGCAGAACGCATAACGCATAACGCATAACGCATAACGCATAACGCATAACGCATAACGCATAACGCATAACGCATAACGCATAACGCATAACGTGTAACTCATAACGCATAACGCATAACGCATAAAGCATAACGCATAACGCATAACGCATAACGCATATCGCATAACGCATAATACTTAACGTATAACGCACAACGCATAACGCATAACGCATAACGCATAACGCATAACGCACAACGCATAACGCATAACGCATAACGCATAACGCATATCGCATACCGTATAACGCATAACGCATAACGCATAACGCAAACGTATAACGCACAACGCATAACGCATAACGCATAACGCATAACATATAACGCATAACGCATAACGCATAACGCATAACGCATAACGCATATCGCATAACGCATAACCCATAACGTATAACGCATAACGCACACCGTATAACGCATAACGCATAACGCATAACGCATAACGCAAACGTATAACGCACAACGCATAACGCATAACGCATAACGCATAACATACAACGCATAACGCATAACGCATAACGCATAACGCATAACGCATAACGCATAACGCATATCGCATAACGCATAATACTTAACGTATAACGCACAAAGCATAACGCATAACGCATAACGCATAACGCATAACGCATAACGCATAACGCATAACGCATAACGCATAACGCATATCGCATACCGTATAACGCATAACGCATAACGCAAACGTATAACGCACAACGCATAACGCATAACGCATAACGCATAACATATAACGCATAACGCATAACGCATAACGCATAACGCATAACGCATAACGCATAACGCATAACGCATAACGCATAACGCATAACGCATAACTCATAACGCATAACGCATAAAGCATAACGCATAACGCATAACGCAAACGTATAACGCACAACGCATAACGCATAACGCATAACTCATAACGCATAACGTATAACGCATAACGCATAACGCATAACGCATAACGCATAACGCATAACGCATAACGCATAACGCATAACGCATAACGCATAACGTATAACGCATAACGCATACCGTATAACGCATAACGCATAACGAACACCGGAAAACCCATAACGCCTAACGCATAACGGATCACGAATAACGCATAATGCATAACGCATAAAGCATGTCGCATAACGCATAACGCATAACGCATAACGCATAACGCATAACGCATAACGCATAACGCATAACGCATAACGCATAACGCATAACGCATAACGCATAAAGCATAACGCATAACGAATAACGCATAACGCATAACGCATAATGCATAAAGCATAACGCATAACGCATAACTTATAACTCATTGCTCATAACGAATAACGCATAACGCATAACGCATACCGTATAACGCATAACGCATAACGCATAACGCAAACGTATAGCGCACAACGCATAATGCATAAACCATAACCTTTACTTCATAACGCATAATGCACAACGCATAACGAACACCGGAAAACCCATAACGCCTAACGCATAACGGAAATACGAATAACGCATAATGCATAACGCATAAAGCATAACGCATAACGCATAACGCATAACGCATAACGCATAACGCATAACGCATAACGCATAACGCATAACGCATAACGCATAACGCATAACGCATAACGCATAACGCATAACGCATAACGCATAACGCATAACGCATAACGCATAACGCATAACGCATAACGCATAACGCAAAACGCATAACGTTAACGCATAACCCATAACGCATAAAGCAAAACGCATAACGCAAACGTATAACGCACAACGCATAACGCATAACGCATAACGCATAACGCATAACGCATAACGCATAACGTATAACGCATAACGCATAACGCATAACGCTTAACGCATAACGCATAACGCATAACCATAACGCATAACGCATAACCCATAACGCATAACGCATAACGCATAACGTATAACGCATAACGCATACCGTATAACGCATAATGCATAACGCATAACGCATAACGCATAACGAACACCGGAAAACCCATAACGCCTAACGCATAAAGGATCACGAATAACGCATAATGCATAACGCATAAAGCATAACGCATAACGCATAACGCATAACGCATAACGCATAACGCATAACGCATAACGCATAACGCATAACGCATAACGCATAACGCATAACGCATAACGCATAACGCATAACGCAAACGTATAGCGCACAACTCATAATGCATAAACCATAATCCTTACTTCATAAAGCATAACGCATAATGCACAACGCATAACGAACACCGGAAAACCCATAACGCCTAACGCATAAAGGATCACGAATAACGCATAATGCATAACGCATAAAGCATAACGCATAACGCATAACGCATAACGCATAACGCATAACGCATAACGCATAACGCATAACGCATAACGCATAACGCATAACGCATAACGCATAACGCATAACGCATAACGCATAAAGCATAACGCAAAACGCATAACGTTAACGCATAACCCATAACGCATAAAGCAAAACGCATAACGCAAACGTATAACGCACAACGCATAACGCATAACGCATAACGCATAACGCATAACGCATAACGTATAACGCATAACGCATAACGCATAACGCTTAACGCATAACGCATAACGCATAACCATAACGCATAACGCATAACCCATAACGCATAACGCATAACGCATAACGTATAACGCATAACGCATACCGTATAACGCATAATGCATAACGCATAACGCATAACGCATAACGAACACCGGAAAACCCATAACGCCTAACGCATAACGGATCACGAATAACGCATAATGCATAACGCATAAAGCATAACGCATAACGCATAACGCATAACGCATAACGCATAACGCATAACGCATAACGCATAACGCATAACGCATAACGCATAACGCATAACGCATAACGCATAACGCATAACGCATAACGCAAACGTATAGCGCACAACTCATAATGCATAAACCATAATCCTTACTTCATAAAGCATAACGCATAATGCACAACGCATAACGAACACCGGAAAACCCATAACGCCTAACGCATAAAGGATCACGAATAACGCATAATGCATAACGCATAAAGCATAACGCATAACGCATAACGCATAACGCATAACGCATAACGCATAACGCATAACGCATAACGCATAACGCATAACGCATAACGCATAACGCATAACGCATAACGCATAAAGCATAACGCATAACGCATAACGCAAACGTATAACGCACAACGCATAACGCATAACGCATAACGCATAACGCATAACGCATAACGCATAACTCATAACGCATAACGCATAACGCACACCGTATAACGCATAACGCACAACGCATAACGCATAACGCATAACGCATAACGCATAACGCATAACGCATAACGCATAACGCATAACGCATAACGCATAACGCATAACGCATAACGCATAACGCATAACGCATAACGCAAATCGCATAACGCATAAATCATAACCCATAACGCACAACGCATAACGCATAATGCACAACGCATAACGAATACCGCAAAACGCATAACGCATAACGCATAACGCATAACGCATAACTCATAACGCATAACGCATAACGCATAACGCACACCGTATAACGCAT
The DNA here is from genome assembly GCA_916610235.2 of Lasioglossum morio. Taxonomy (NCBI): domain Eukaryota; kingdom Metazoa; phylum Arthropoda; class Insecta; order Hymenoptera; family Halictidae; genus Lasioglossum; species Lasioglossum morio. The sequence goes on along the minus strand of CAKAJA020000323.1, from coordinate 5,405,472 downwards.
AACGCATAACGCATAACTCATAACCCATAAAGCATAACGCATAACGCATAACGCATAATGCAAACGTATAACGTCCAACGCATAAAGCATAACGAACAACGCATAACTTATAACTCATTGCTCATAACGAATAACGCATAACGCATAACGCATACCGTATAACGCATAACGCATAACGCAAACGTATAGCGCACAACGCATAATGCATAAACCATAACCTTTACTTCATAACGCATAACGCATAATGCACAACGCATAACGAACACCGGAAAACCCATAACGCCTAACGCATAACGGATCACGAATAACGCATAATGCATAACGCATAAAGCATAACGCATAACGCATAACGCATAACGCATAACGCATAACGCATAACGCATAACGCATAACGCATAACGCATAACGCATAACGCATAACGCATAACGCATAACGTATAACGCATAACGCATAACGCATAACGCTTAACGCATAACGCATAACGCATAACCATAACGCATAACGCATAACCCATAACGCATAACGCATAACGCATAACGTATAACGCATAACGCATACCGTATAACGCATAATGCATAACGCATAACGCATAACGCATAACGCATAACGTATAACGCATAACGCATACCGTATAACGCATAACGCATAACCCATAACGCAAACGTATAGCGCACAACTCATAATGCATAAACCATAATCCTTACTTCATAAAGCATAACGCATAATGCACAACGCATAACGAACACCGGAAAACCCATAACGCCTAACGCATAAAGGATCACGAATAACGCATAATGCATAACGCATAAAGCATAACGCATAACGCATAACGCATAACGCATAACGCATAACGCATAACGCATAACGCATAACGCATAACGCATAACGCATAACGCATAACGCATAACGCATAACGCATAACGCATAAAGCATAACGCATAACGCATAACGCAAACGTATAACGCACAACGCATAACGCATAACGCACACCGTATAACGCATAACGCATAACGCATAACGCATAACGCATAACGCACAAAGCAAAACGCATAACGCAAACGTATAACGCACAACGCATAACGCATAACGCATAACGCATAACGCATAACGCATAACGCATAACGCATAACGCATAACGCATAACGCATAACGCATAACGCATAACGCATAACCATAACGCATAACGCATAACCCATAACGCATAACGCATAACGCATAACGTATAACGCATAACGCATAACGCATAACACATAAAGCATAACGCATAACGCATAACGCATAACGCATAACGCATAACGCATAACGTATAACGCATAACGCATACCGTATAACGCATAACGCATAACGAACACCGGAAAACCCATAACGCCTAACGCATAACGGATCACGAATAACGCATAATGCATAACGCATAAAGCATAACGCATAACGCATAACGCATAACGCATAACGCATAACGCATAACGCATAACGCATAACGCATAACGCATAACGCATAACGCATAACGCATAACGCATAACGCATAACGCAAACGTATAGCGCACAACTCATAATGCATAAACCATAATCCTTACTTCATAAAGCATAACGCATAATGCACAACGCATAACGAACACCGGAAAACCCATAACGCCTAACGCATAAAGGATCACGAATAACGCATAATGCATAACGCATAAAGCATAACGCATAACGCATAACGCATAACGCATAACGCATAACGCATAACGCATAACGCATAACGCATAACGCATAACGCATAACGCATAACGCATAACGCATAACGCATAACGCATAACGCATAACGCATAACGCATAACGCATAAAGCATAACGCATAACGCATAACGCAAACGTATAACGCACAACGCATAACGCATAACGCACACCGTATAACGCATAACGCATAACGCATAACGCACAAAGCAAAACGCATAACGCAAACGTATAACGCACAACGCATAACGCATAACGCATAACGCATAACGCATAACGCATAACGCATAACGTATAACGCATAACGCATAACGCATAACGCATAACGCATAACGCATAACGCATAACCATAACGCATAACGCATAACCCATAACGCATAACGCATAACGCATAACGTATAACGCATAACGCATAACGCATAACACATAAAGCATAACGCATAACGCATAACGCATAACGCATAACGCATAACGCATAACGTATAACGCATAACGCATACCGTATAACGCATAACGCATAACGAACACCGGAAAACCCATAACGCCTAACGCATAACGGATCACGAATAACGCATAATGCATAACGCATAAAGCATAACGCATAACGCATAACGCATAACGCATAACGCATAACGCATAACGCATAACGCATAACGCATAACGCATAACGCATAACGCATAACGCATAACGCATAACGCATAACGCATAACGCATAACGCATAACGCATAACGCATAACGCATAACGCATAACGCATAACGCATAACGCAAAACGCATAACGTTAACGCATAACCCATAACGCATAAGGCTTGATGCATGACGCATATCGCATATCGCATAACGCATAACGCATAACGCATATCGCATAAAACATACGCATAACGCATAAGGCATAACGCATTACGCATAACTTTTAACTCATAACTCATAACGAATAATGCATAACGCAAAATGAATAACGCATAAAGCATAACGCATAACCCATAACCCTTAACGCATAACGCATAACGCATAATGCACAACGCTTAACGAATACCGCAAATCGCATAACGCCTAACGCATAACGGATCACGCATGACGCATAAAGCATAACGCATAACGCATAACGCATAACGCATAACGCATAACGCATATCGCATAACGCATAAATCATAACCCATAACGCACAACGCATAACGCATAATGCACAACGCATAACGAATACCGCAAAACGCATAACGCATAACGCATAACTCATAACGCATAACGCATAACGCATAACACATAAAGCATAACGCATAACGCATAACGCATAACGCATAACGCATAACGCATATCGCATAACGCATAACGCATAACGCATAACGCATAAAGCATAACGCATAACGCATAACGCAAACGTATAACGCACAACGCATAACGCATAACGCATAACGCATAACGCATAACGCATAACGCATACCGTATAACGCATAACGCATAACGCATAACGCATAACGCAGAACGCATAACGCATAACGCATAACGCATAACGCATAACGCATAACGCATAACACATAACGCATAACGCATAACGCATAACGCATAACGCATAACGCATAATGCATTACGCATAACGCATAACGCATAACGCATAACGCATAACGCATAACCATAACGCATAACGCATAACCCATAACGCATAACGCACAACGCATAACGTATAACGCATAACGCATAACGCATACCGTATAACGCATAATGCATAACGCATAAACCATAAAGCATAACGCATAACGCATAACGCATAACGCATAACGCATAACGCATAACGCATAACGCATAACGCATAACGCATAACGCACAACGCATAACGCATAACGCATAACGCATAACGCATAACGCATAACGCATAACGCATAACGCATAAAGCAAAACGCATTACGCAAACGTATAACGCACAACGCATAACGCATAACGCATACCGCATAACGCATAACCATAACGCATAACGCATAACCCATAACGCATAACGCACAACGCATAACGTATAACGCATAACGCATAACGCATAACGCATAACGCATAACGCATAACGCATAACGCATAACGCATAACGCATAACGCATAACGCAAAACGCATAACGTTAACGCATAACCCATAACGCATAAAGCAAAACGCATAACGCAAACGTATAACGCACAACGCATAACGCATAACGCATAACGCATAACGCATAACGCATAACGCATAACGTATAACGCATAACGCATAACGCATAACGCATAACGTATAACGCATAACGCATACCGTATAACGCATAACGCATAACGAACACCGGAAAACCCATAACGCCTAACGCATAACGGATCACGAATAACGCATAATGCATAACGCATAAAGCATAACGCATAACGCATAACGCATAACTCATAACGCATAACGCATAACGCATAACGCATAACGCATAACGCATAACGCATAACGCATAACGCATAACGCATAACGCATAACGCATAACGCATAACGCATAACGCATAACGCATAACGCAAAACGCATAACGTTAACGCATAACCCATAACGCATAAGGCTTGATGCATGACGCATATCGCATATCGCATAACGCATAACGCATAACGCATAACGCATAACGCATAACGCATAAGGCATAACGCATTACGCATAACTTTTAACTCATAACTCATAACGAATAATGCATAACGCAAAATGAATAACGCATAAAGCATAACGCATAACCCATAACCCTTAACGCATAACGCATAACGCATAATGCACAACGCTTAACGAATACCGCAAATCGCATAACGCCTAACGCATAACGGATCACGCATGACGCATAAAGCATAACGCATAACGCATAACGCATAACGCATAACGCATATCGCATAACGCATAAATCATAACCCATAACGCACAACGCATAACGCATAATGCACAACGCATAACGAATACCGCAAAACGCATAACGCATAACGCATAACTCATAACGCATAACGCATAACGCATAACACATAAAGCATAACGCATAACGCATAACGCATAACGCATAACGCATAACGCATAACGCATATCGCATAACGCATAACGCATAACGCATAACGCATAAAGCATAACGCATAACGCATAACGCAAACGTATAACGCACAACGCATAACGCATAACGCATAACGCATAACGCATAACGCATAACGCATAACACATAACGCATAACGCATAACGCATAACGCATAACGCATAACGCATAACGCATAACGCATAACGCATAACGCATAACGAACACCGGAAAACCCATAACGCCTAACGCATAAAGGATCACGAATAACGCATAATGCATAACGCATAAAGCATAACGCATAACGCATAACGCATAACGCATAACGCATAACGCATAACGCATAACGCATAACGCATAACGCATAACGCATAACGCATAACGCATAACGCATAACGCATAACGCATAAAGCATAACGCATAACGCATAACGCAAACGTATAACGCACAACGCATAACGCATAACGCACACCGTATAACGCATAACGCATAACGCATAACGCACAAAGCAAAACGCATAACGCAAACGTATAACGCACAACGCATAACGCATAACGCATAACGCATAACGCATAACGCATAACGCATAACGCATAACGTATAACGCATAACGCATAACGCATAACGCATAACGCATAACGCATAACGCATAAAGCATAACGCATAACGCATAACGCAAACGTATAACGCACAACGCATAACGCATAACGCATAACGCATAACGCATAACGCATATCGCATAACGCATAAGGCATAACGCATAATACATAACGTATAACGCATTATGCATAACGCATAACGCATAACGCATAACGCATAACGCATATCGCATAACACATACGCATAACGCATAAGGCATAACGCATTACGCATAACTTTTAACTCATAACTCATAACGAATAATGCATAACGCAAAATGAATAACGCATAAAGCATAACGCATAACCCATAACCCTTAACGCATAACGCATAACGCATAATGCACAACGCTTAACGAATACCGCAAATCGCATAACGCCTAACGCATAACGGATCACGCATGACGCATAAAGCATAACGCATAACGCATAACGCATAACGCATAACGCATATCGCATAACGCATAAATCATAACCAATAACGCACAACGCATAACGCAAAATGCACAACGCATTAACGAATCCCGCAAAACGCATAACGCATAACGCATAACGCATAACTCATAACGCATAACGCATAACGCATAACGCATAACGCATAACGCATAACACATAACGCATAACGCATAACGCATAACGCATAACGCATAACGCATAACGTGTAACTCATAACGCATAACGCATAATGCATAACGCATAACGCATAACGCATAACGCATATCGCATAACGCATAATACATAACGTATAACGCATAACGCATACCGTATAACGCATAACGCATAACGCATAACGCATAACGCATAACGCATAACGCATAACGCATAACGCATAACGCATAACGCATAACGCATAACGCATAACGCATAACGCATAACGCAAACGTATAACGCACAACGCATAACGCATAACGCATAACGCATAACGCATAACGCATACCGTATAACGCATAACGCATAACGCATAACGCATAACGCATAACGCATAACACATAACGCAGAACGCATAACGCATAACGCATAACGCATAACGCATAACGCATAACGCATAACACATAACGCATAACGCATAACGCATAACGCATAACGCATATCGCATAACGCATAAATCATAACCAATAACGCATAACGCATAACGCATAACGCATAACGCATAACGCATAACGCATAACGCATAATACTTAACGTATAACGCACAACGCATGACGCATAACGCATAACGCATAACGCATAACGCATAACGCATAACGCATAACGCATAACGCATAACGCATATCGCATACCGTATAACGCATAACGCATAACGCAAAACGCAAACGTATAACGCACAACGCATAACGCATAACGCATAACGCATAACATATAACGCGTAACGCATAACGCATAACGCATATCGCATAACGCATAACCCATAACGTATAACGCATAACGCACACCGTATAACGCATAACGCATAACGCATAACGCATAACGCATAACGCATAAATCAAAACACATAACGCAAACGTATAACGCACAACGCATAACGCATAACGCATAACGCATAACGCATAACGTATAACGCATAACGCATAACGCATAACGCATAACGCATAACGCATAACGCATAACGCATAACGCATAACCATAACGCATAACGCATAACCCATAACGCATAACGCATAACGCATAACGTATAACGCATAACGCATACCGTATAACGCATAATGCATAACGCATAACGCATAACGCATAACGCATAACGCATAACGCATAACGCAAAACGCATAACGTTAACGCATAACCCATAACGCATAAGGCTTGATGCATGACGCATATCGCATATCGCATAACGCATAAGGCTTGATGCATGACGCATATCGCATAACGCATAAGGCATAACGCATAATACATAACGTATAACGCATAACGCATAACGCATAACGCATAACGCATAACGCATAACACATAACGCATAACGCATAACGCATAACGCATAACGCATAACGTGTAACTCATAACGCATAACGCATAACGCATAAAGCATAACGCATAACGCATAACGCATAACGCATATCGCATAACGCATAATACTTAACGTATAACGCACAACGCATAACGCATAACGCATAACGCATAACGCATAACGCACAACGCATAACGCATAACGCATAACGCATAACGCATAACGCATACCGTATAACGCATAACGCATAACGCAAAACGCAAACGTATAACGCACAACGCATAACGCATAACGCATAACGCATAACATATAACGCGTAACGCATAACGCATAACGCATATCGCATAACGCATAACCCATAACGTATAACGCATAACGCACACCGTATAACGCATAACGCATAACGCATAACGCATAACGCATAACGCATAAAGCAAAACGCATAACGCAAACGTATAACGCACAACGCATAACGCATAACGCATAACGCATAACGCATAACGCATAACGTATAACGCATAACGCATAACGCATAACGCATAACGCATAACGCATAACGCATAACGCATAACCATAACGCATAACGCATAACCCATAACGCATAACGCATAACGCATAACGTATAACGCATAACGCATACCGTATAACGCATAATGCATAACGCATAACGCATAACGCATAACGCATAACGCATAACGCAAAACGCATAACGTTAACGCATAACCCATAACGCATAAGGCTTGATGCATGACGCATATCGCATATCGCATAACGCATAAGGCTTGATGCATGACGCATATCGCATAACGCATAAGGCATAACGCATAATACATAACGTATAACGCATTATGCATAACGCATAACGCATAACGCATAAAGCATAACTCATAACCCATAACCCTTAACGCATAACGCATAACGCATAATGCACAACGCTTAACGAATACCGCAAATCGCATAACGCCTAACGCATAAAGGATCACGCATGACGCATAAAGCATAACGCATAACGCATAACGCATAACGCATAACGCAAATCGCATAACGCATAAATCATAACCCATAACGCACAACGCATAACGCATAACGCATAACGCATAACGCATAACGCATAACGCATAACGCATAACGCATAAAGCATAACGCATAACGCATAACGCAAAACGCATAACGCATATCGCATAACGCATAAATCATAACCAATAACGCACAACGCATAACGCAAAATGCACAACGCATTAACGAATCCCGCAAAACGCATAACGCATAACGCATAACGCATAACTCATAACGCATAACGCATAACGCATAACGCATAACGCATAACGCATAACACATAACGCATAACGCATAACGCATAACGCATAACGCATAACGCATAACGTGTAACTCATAACGCATAACGCATAATGCATAACGCATAACGCATAACGCATAACGCATATCGCATAACGCATAATACATAACGTATAACGCATAACGCATACCGTATAACGCATAACGCATAACGCATAACGCATAACGCATAACATATAACGCATAACGCATAACGCATAAGGCATAACGCATAACATATAACGCATAACGCATACCGTGTAACGCATAACGCATAACGCATAACGCATAACGCATAACACATAAAGCATAACGCATAACGCATAACGCATAACGCATAACGCATAACGCATAACGCATAACGCATAACGCATAACGCATAACGCATAACGCATAACGCATAACGCATAACGCATAACGCATAACGCAAACGTATAACGCACAACGCATAACGCATAACGCATAACGCATAACGCATAACGCATACCGTATAACGCATAACGCATAACGCATAACGCATAACGCATAACGCATAACACATAACGCAGAACGCATAACGCATAACGCATAACGCATAACGCATAACGCATAACGCATAACACATAACGCATAACGCATAACGCATAACGCATAACGCATATCGCATAACGCATAAATCATAACCAATAACGCATAAAGCATAACGCATAACGCATAACGCATAACGCATATCGCATAACGCATAATACTTAACGTATAACGCACAACGCATGACGCATAACGCATAACGCATAACGCACAACGCATAACGCATAACGCATAACGCATAACGCATAACGCATATCGCATACCGTATAACGCATAACGCATAACGCAAAACGCAAACGTATAACGCACAACGCATAACGCATAACGCATAACGCATAACATATAACGCGTAACGCATAACGCATAACGCATATCGCATAACGCATAACCCATAACGTATAACGCATAACGCACACCGTATAACGCATAACGCATAACGCATAACGCATAACGCATAACGCATAAATCAAAACACATAACGCAAACGTATAACGCACAACGCATAACGCATAACGCATAACGCATAACGCATAACGTATAACGCATAACGCATAACGCATAACGCATAACGCATAACGCATAACGCATAACGCATAACCATAACGCATAACGCATAACCCATAACGCATAACGCATAACGCATAACGTATAACGCATAACGCATAACGCATAACGCATAACGCATAACGCATAACGCATAACGCAAAACGCATAACGTTAACGCATAACCCATAACGCATAAGGCTTGATGCATGACGCATATCGCATATCGCATAACGCATAAGGCTTGATGCATGACGCATATCGCATAACGCATAAGGCATAACGCATAATACATAACGTATAACGCATAACGCATAACGCATAACGCATAACGCATAACGCATAACACATAACGCATAACGCATAACGCATAACGCATAACGCATAACGTGTAACTCATAACGCATAACGCATAACGCATAAAGCATAACGCATAACGCATAACGCATAACGCATAACGCATAACGCATAATACTTAACGTATAACGCACAACGCATAACGCATAACGCATAACGCATAACGCATAACGCACAACGCATAACGCATAACGCATAACGCATAACGCATAACGCATAACGCATATCGCATACCGTATAACGCATAACGCATAACGCAAAACGCAAACGTATAACGCACAACGCATAACGCATAACGCATAACGCATAACATATAACGCGTAACGCATAACGCATAACGCATATCGCATAACGCATAACCCATAACGTATAACGCATAACGCATACCGTATAACGCATAACGCATAACGCATAACGCATAACGCATAAAGCAAAACGCATAACGCAAACGTATAACGCACAACGCATAACGCATAACGCATAACGCATAACGCATAACGCATAACGTATAACGCATAACGCATAACGCATAACGCATAACGCATAACGCATAACGCATAACGCATAACCATAACGCATAACGCATAACCCATAACGCATAACGCATAACGCATAACGCATAACGTATAACGCATAACGCATACCGTATAACGCATAATGCATAACGCATAACGCATAACGCATAACGCATAACGCATAACGCATAACGCAAAACGCATAACGTTAACGCATAACCCATAACGCATAAGGCTTGATGCATGACGCATATCGCATATCGCATAACGCATAAGGCTTGATGCATGACGCATATCGCATAACGCATAAGGCATAACGCATAATACATAACGTATAACGCATTATGCATAACGCATAACGCATAACGCATAAAGCATAACGCATAACCCATAACCCTTAACGCATAACGCATAACGCATAACGCATAATGCACAACGCTTAACGAATACCGCAAATCGCATAACGCCTAACGCATAAAGGATCACGCATGACGCATAAAGCATAACGCATAACGCATAACGCATAACGCATAACGCAAATCGCATAACGCATAAATCATAACCCATAACGCACAACGCATAACGCATAACGCATAACGCATAACGCATAACGCATAACGCATAACGCATAACGCATAAAGCATAACGCAAAACGCATAACGTTAACGCATAACCCATAACGCATAAGGCTTGATGCATGGCGCATATCGCATATCGCATAACGCATAAGGCTTGATGCATGACGCATATCGCATAACGCATAAGGCATAACGCATAATACATAACGTATAACGCATTATGCATAACGCATAACGCATAACGCATAATGCATAAAGCATAACGCATAACCCATAACCCTTAACGCATAACGCATAACGCATAATGCACAACGCTTAACGAATACCGCAAATCGCATAACGCCTAACGCATAACGGATCACGCATGACGCATAAAGCATAACGCATAACGCATAACGCATAACGCATAACTCATAACGCATAACGCATAACGCATAACGCACACCGTATAACGCATAACGCATAACGCATAACGCATAAAGCATAACGCATAACGCATAACGCATAATGCAAACGTATAACGTCCAACGCATAAAGCATAACGAACAACCCATAACGCATAATCCATAACGCATAACGCATAACGCATAACGCATAACGCATAACGCATAAAGTATAACTCATAACGCATAACGCATAACGCAAACTTATAGCGCACAACGCATAGCGCATAACGCATAACGCATAACGCATAACGCATAACGCATAACGCATAACGCATAACGCATAACGCATAACGCATAACGCATAACGCATAAGGCATAACGCATAACGGATCACGCATTACGCATAACGCATAACGCATAACGCATAACGCATAACGCATAAAGCATAACGCATAACGCATAACGCATAACGCATAAAGCATAACGCAAACGTATAACGCACAACGCATAACGCATAACGCATAACGCATAACATATAACGCATAACGCATAACGCATAACGCATAACGCATATCGCATAACGCATAACCCATAACGTATAACGCATAACGCACACCGTATAACGCATAACGCATAACGCATAACGCATAACGCATAACGCAAACGTATAACGCACAACGCATAACGCATAACGCATAACGCATAACATATAACGCATAACGCATAACGCATAACGTATAACGCATAACGCATAACGCATAAAGCATAACGCATAACGCATAACGCATAACGCATAACGCATAACGCATAACGCATAACGCATAACTCATAACGCATAACGCATAAAGCATAACGCATAACGCAAACGTATAACGCACAACGCATAACGCATAACGCATTACTCATAACGCATAACGTATAACGCATAACGCATAACGCATAACGCATAACGCATAACGCATAACGCATAAAGCATAACGCAAAACGCATAACGTTAACGCATAACCCATAACGCATAAGGCTTGATGCATGGCGCATATCGCATATCGCATAACGCATAAGGCTTGATGCATGACGCATATCGCATAACGCATAAGGCATAACGCATAATACATAACGTATAACGCATTATGCATAACGCATAACGCATAATGCATAAAGCATAACGCATAACCCATAACCCTTAACGCATAACGCATAACGCATAATGCACAACGCTTAACGAATACCGCAAATCGCATAACGCCTAACGCATAACGGATCACGCATGACGCATAAAGCATAACGCATAACGCATAACGCATAACTCATAACGCATAACGCATAACGCATAACGCACACCGTATAACGCATAACGCATAACGCATAACGCATAAAGCATAACGCATAACGCATAACGCATAATGCAAACGTATAACGTCCAACGCATAAAGCATAACGAACAACCCATAACGCATAATCCATAACGCATAACGCATAACGCATAACGCATAACGCATAACGCATAAAGTATAACTCATAACGCATAACGCATAACGCAAACTTATAGCGCACAACGCATAGCGCATAACGCATAACGCATAACGCATAACGCATAACGCATAACGCATAACGCAGAACGCATAACGCATAACGCATAACGCATAACGCATAACGGATCACGCATAACGCATAACGCATAACGCATAACGCATAACGCATAACGCCTAAAGCATAACGCATAACGCATAACACATAACGCATAAAGCATAACGCATAACGCATAACGCATAACGTGTAACGCATAACGCATAACGCATAACGCATAACGCATAACGCATAACACATAAAGCATAACGCATAACGCATAACGCATAACGCATAACGCATAACGCATAACGCATAACGCATAACGCATAACGCATAACGCATAACGCATAACGCATAACGCATAACGCATAACGCATAACGCATAACGCATAGCGCATAAAGCATAACGCATAACGCATAACGCAAACGTATAACGCACAACGCATAACGCATAACGCATAACGCATAACGCATAACGCATAACGCATAACGCATACCGTATAACGCATAACGCATAACGCATAACGCATAACGCATAACGCATAACGCATAACACATAACGCAGAACGCATAACGCATAACGCATAACGCATAACGCATAACGCATAACGCATAACGCATAACACATAACGCATAACGCATAACGCATAACGCATAACGCATAACGCATAACGTGTAACTCATAACGCATAACGCATAAAGCATAACACATAACGCATAACGCATAACGCAAACGTATAACGCACAACGCATAACGCATAACGCATAACGCATAACATATAACGCATAACGCATAACGCATAACGCATAACGCATATCGCATAACGCATAACCCATAACGTATAACGCATAACGCACACCGTATAACGCATAACGCATAACGCATAACGCATAACGCAAACGTATAACGCACAACGCATAACGCATAACGCATAACGCATAACATATAACGCATAACGCATAACGCATAACGCATAACGCATAACTCATAACGCATAACGCATAACGCAAACTTATAGCGCACAACGCATAGCGCATAACGCATAACGCATAACGCATAACGCATAACGCATAACGCATAACGCATAACGCATAACGCATAACGCATAACGCATAACGCATAACGGATCACGCATAACGCATAACATATAACGCATAACGCATAACGCATAACGCATAACGCATAAAGCATAACGCATAACGCATAACGCATAACGCAAACGTATAACGCACAACGCATAACGCATAACGCATAACTCATAACGCATAACGTATAACGCATAACGCATAACGCATAACGCATAACGCATAACGCATAACGCATAACGCATAACGCACAACGCATAACCATAACGCATAACGCATAACCCATAACGCATAACGCACAACGCATAACGTATAACGCATAACGCATAACGCATACCGTATAACGCATAATGCATAACGCATAAAGCATAACGCATAACGCATAACGCATAACGCATAACGCATAACGCATAACGCATAACGCATAACGCATAACGCATAACGCACAACGCACAACGCATAACGCATAACGCATAACGCATAACGCATAACGCATATCGCATAACGCATAACGCATAAAGCAAAACGCATAACGCAAACGTATAACGCACAACGCATAACGCATAACGCATAACGCATAACGCATAACGCATAACGTATAACGCATAACGCATAACGCATAACGCATAACGCATAACGCATAACGCATAACGCATAACGCATAACCATAACGCATAACGCATAACCCATAACGCATAACGCATAACGCATAACGTATAACGCATAACGCATACCGTATAACGCATAACGCATAACGCATAACGCATAACGCATAACTCATAACGCATAACGCATAACGTATAACGCATAACGCATACCGTATAACGCATAACGCATAACGAACACCGGAAAACCCATAACGCCTAACGCATAACGGATCACGAATAACGCATAATGCATAACGCATAAAGCATAACGCATAACGCATAACGCATAACGCATAACGCATAACGCATAACGCATAACGCATAACGCATAACGCATAACGCATAACGCATAACGCATAACGCATAACATATAACGCATAACGCATAACGCATAACGCATAACGCATAACGCATAACGCATAACGCATAACGCACAACGCATAACGCATACCGTGTAACGCATAACGCATAACGCATAACGCATAACGCATAACACATAAAGCATAACGCATAACGCATAACGCATAACGCATAACGCATAACGCATAACGCATAACGCATAACGCATAACGCATAACGCATAACGCATAACGCATAACGCATAAAGCATAACGCATAACGCATAACGCAAACGTATAACGCACAACGCATAACGCATACCGTATAACGCATAACGCATAACGCATAACGCATAACGCATAACGCATAACGCATAACGTATAACGCATAACGCATACCGTATAACGCATAACGCATAACGAACACCGGAAAACCCATAACGCCTAACGAATAACGGATCACGAATAACGCATAATGCATAACGCATAAAGCATAACGCATAACGCATAACGCATAACCCATAACGCATAACGCATAACGCATAACGCATAACGCATAACGCATAACGCATAACGCATAACGCATAACGCATAACGCATAACGCATAACGCATAACGCATAACGCATAACGCATAACGCAAAACGCATAACGTTAACGCATAACCCATAACGCATAAGGCTTCATGCATGACGCATATCGCATATCGCATAACGCATAAGGCTTGATGCATGACGCAAATCGCATAACGCATAAGGCATAACGCATAATACATAACGTATAACGCATTATGCATAACGCATAACGCATAACGCATAACGCATAACGCATAACGCATAACGCATAACGCATAACGCATAACGCATAAAGCATAACGCATAACGCATAACGCAAACGTATAACGCACAACGCATAACGCATACCGTATAACGCATAATGCATAACGCATAACGCATAACGCATAACGCATAACGCATAACGTATAACGCATAACGCATACCGTATAACGCATAACGCATAACGAACACCGGAAAACCCATAACGCCTAACGAATAACGGATCACGAATAACGCATAATGCATAACGCATAAAGCATAACGCATAACGCATAACGCATAACCCATAACGCATAACGCATAACGCATAACGCATAACGCATAACGCATAACCATAACGCATAACGCATAACGCATAACGCATAACGCATAACGCATAACGCATAACGCATAACGCATAACGCATAACGCATAACGCATAAAGCATAACGCAAAACGCATAACGTTAACGCATAACCCATAACGCATAAGGCTTGATGCATGGCGCATATCGCATATCGCATAACGCATAAGGCTTGATGCATGACGCATATCGCATAACGCATAAGGCATAACGCATAATACATAACGTATAACGCATTATGCATAACGCATAACGCATAATGCATAAAGCATAACGCATAACCCATAACCCTTAACGCATAACGCATAACGCATAATGCACAACGCTTAACGAATACCGCAAATCCCATAACGCCTAACGCATAACGGATCACGCATGACGCATAAAGCATAACGCATAACGCATAACGCATAACTCATAACGCATAACGCATAACTCATAACGCACACCGTATAACGCATAACGCATAACGCATAACGCATAAAGCATAACGCATAACGCATAACGCATAATGCAAACGTATAACGTCCAACGCATAAAGCATAACGAACAACCCATAACGCATAATCCATAACGCATAACGCATAACGCATAACGCATAACGCATAACGCATAAAGTATAACTCATAACGCATAACGCATAACGCAAACTTATAGCGCACAACGCATAGCGCATAACGCATAACGCATAACGCATAACGCATAACGCATAACGCAGAACGCATAACGCATAACGCATAACGCATAACGCATAACGGATCACGCATAACGCATAACGCATAACGCATAACGCATAACGCATAACGCCTAAAGCATAACGCATAACGCATAACACATAACGCATAAAGCATAACGCATAACGCATAACGCATAACGTGTAACGCATAACGCATAACGCATAACGCATAACGCATAACGCATAACACATAAAGCATAACGCATAACGCATAACGCATAACGCATAACGCATAACGCATAACGCATAACGCATAACGCATAACGCATAACGCATAACGCATAACGCATAACGCATAACGCATAACGCATAACGCATAGCGCATAAAGCATAACGCATAACGCATAACGCAAACGTATAACGCACAACGCATAACGCATAACGCATAACGCATAACGCATAACGCATAACGCATAACGCATACCGTATAACGCATAACGCATAACGCATAACGCATAACGCATAACGCATAACGCATAACACATAACGCAGAACGCATAACGCATAACGCATAACGCATAACGCATAACGCATAACGCATAACGCATAACACATAACGCATAACGCATAACGCATAACGCATAACGCATAACGCATAACGTGTAACTCATAACGCATAACGCATAAAGCATAACGCATAACGCATAACGCATAACGCAAACGTATAACGCACAACGCATAACGCATAACGCATAACGCATAACATATAACGCATAACGCATAACGCATAACGCATAACGCATATCGCATAACGCATAACCCATAACGTATAACGCATAACGCACACCGTATAACGCATAACGCATAACGCATAACGCATAACGCAAACGTATAACGCACAACGCATAACGCATAACGCATAACGCATAACGCATAACATATAACGCATAACGCATAACGCATAACGCATAACGCATAACTCATAACGCATAACGCATAACGCAAACTTATAGCGCACAACGCATAGCGCATAACGCATAACGCATAACGCATAACGCATAACGCATAACGCATAACGCATAACGCATAACGCATAACGCATAACGCATAACGGATCACGCATAACGCATAACATATAACGCATAACGCATAACGCATAACGCATAACGCATAAAGCATAACGCATAACGCATAACGCATAACGCAAACGTATAACGCACAACGCATAACGCATAACGCATAACTCATAACGCATAACGTATAACGCATAACGCATAACGCATAACGCATAACGCATAACGCATAACGCATAACGCACAACGCATAACCATAACGCATAACGCATAACCCATAACGCATAACGCACAACGCATAACGTATAACGCATAACGCATAACGCATACCGTATAACGCATAATGCATAACGCATAAAGCATAACGCATAACGCATAACGCATAACGCATAACGCATAACGCATAACGCATAACGCATAACGCATAACGCATAACGCATAACGCATAACGCACAACGCACAACGCATAACGCATAACGCATAACGCATAACGCATAACGCATAACGCATAACGCATAACGCATAAAGCAAAACGCATAACGCAAACGTATAACGCACAACGCATAACGCATAACGCATAACGCATAACGCATAACGCATAACGTATAACGCATAACGCATAACGCATAACGCATAACGCATAACGCATAACGCATAACGCATAACGCATAACCATAACGCATAACGCATAACCCATAACGCATAACGCATAACGCATAACGTATAACGCATAACGCATACCGTATAACGCATAATGCATAACGCATAACGCATAACGCATAACGCATAACGCATAACGCATAACGTATAACGCATAACGCATACCGTATAACGCATAACGCATAACGAACACCGGAAAACCCATAACGCCTAACGCATAACGGATCACGAATAACGCATAATGCATAACGCATAAAGCATAACGCATAACGCATAACGCATAACGCATAACGCATAACGCATAACGCATAACGCATAACGCATAACGCATAACGCATAACGCATAACGCATAACATATAACGCATAACGCATAACGCATAACGCATAACGCATAACGCATAACGCATAACGCATAACGCACAACGCATAACGCATACCGTGTAACGCATAACGCATAACGCATAACGCATAACGCATAACACATAAAGCATAACGCATAACGCATAACGCATAACGCATAACGCATAACGCATAACGCATAACGCATAACGCATAACGCATAACGCATAACGCATAACGCATAAAGCATAACGCATAACGCATAACGCAAACGTATAACGCACAACGCATAACGCATACCGTATAACGCATAATGCATAACGCATAACGCATAACGCATAACGCATAACGCATAACGTATAACGCATAACGCATACCGTATAACGCATAACGCATAACGAACACCGGAAAACCCATAACGCCTAACGAATAACGGATCACGAATAACGCATAATGCATAACGCATAAAGCATAACGCATAACGCATAACGCATAACCCATAACGCATAACGCATAACGCATAACGCATAACGCATAACGCATAACGCATAACGCATAACGCATTACGCAAACGTATAACGCACAACGCATAACGCATAACGCATAATGCATAACGCATAACGCATAACGCATAACGCATAACGCATAACGTATAACGCATAACGCATACCGTATAACGCATAACGCATAACGAACACCGGAAAACCCATAACGCCTAACGAATAACGGATCACGAATAACGCATAATGCATAACGCATAAAGCATAACGCATAACGCATAACGCATAACCCATAACGCATAACGCATAACGCATAACGCATAACGCATAACGCATAACGCATAACGCATAACGCATAACGCATAACGCATAACGCATAACGCATAACGCATAACGCATAACGCATAACGCATAACGCAAAACGCATAACGTTAACGCATAACCCATAACGCATAAGGCTTCATGCATGACGCATATCGCAATCGCATAACGCATAAGGCTTGATGCATGACGCATATCGCATAACGCATAAGGCATAACGCATAATACATAACGTATAACGCATTATGCATAACGCATAACGCATAACGCATAACGCATAACGCATAACGCATAACGCATAACGTATAACGCATAACGCATACCGTATAACGCATAACGCATAACGAACACCGGAAAACCCATAACGCCTAACGAATAACGGATCACGAATAACGCATAATGCATAACGCATAAAGCATAACGCATAACGCATAACGCATAACCCATAACGCATAACGCATAACGCATAACGCATAACGCATAACGCATAAAGCATAACGCATAACGCATAACGCAAACGTATAACGCACAACGCATAACGCATAACGCATAACGCATAACGCATAACGCATAACGCATACCGTATAACGCATAACGCATAACGCATAACGCATAACGCAGAACGCATAACGCATAACGCATAACGCATAACGCATAACGCATAACGCATAACGCATAACGCATAACGCATAACGCATAACGCATAAAGCATAACGCATAACGCATAACGCAAACGTATAACGCACAACGCATAACGCATACCGTATAACGCATAATGCATAACGCATAACGCATAACGCATAACGCATAACGCATAACGTATAACGCATAACGCATACCGTATAACGCATAACGCATAACGAACACCGGAAAACCCATAACGCCTAACGAATAACGGATCACGAATAACGCATAATGCATAACGCATAAAGCATAACGCATAACGCATAACGCATAACCCATAACGCATAACGCATAACGCATAACGCATAACGCATAACGCATAACGCATAACGCATAACGCATAACGCATAACGCATAACGCATAACGCATAACGCATAACGCATAACGCATAACGTATAACGCATAACGCAAAACGCATAACGTTAACGCATAACCCATAACGCATAAGGCTTGATGCATGACGCATATCGCATATCGCATAACGCATAAGGCTTGATGCATGACGCAAATCGCATAACGCATAAGGCATAACGCATAATACATAACGTATAACGCATTATGCATAACGCATAACGCATAACGCATAACGCATAACGCATAACGCATAACGTGTAACTCATAACGCATAACGCATAATGCATAACGCATAACGCATAACGCATAACGCATAACGCATAACGCATAACGCATAATACATAACGTATAACGCATAACGCATACCGTATAACGCATAACGCATAATGCATATCGCATAACGCATAATACATAACGTATAACGCATAACGCATACCGTATAACGCATAACGCATAATGCATAACGCATAACGCATAACATATAACGCATAACGCATAACGCATAACGCATAACGCATAACGCATAACGCATAACGCATAACGCATAACGCATAACGCATAACGCATAACACATAAAGCATAACGCATAACGCATAACGCATAACGCATAACGCATAACGCATAACGCATAACGCATAACGCGTAACGCATAACGCATAACGCATAACGCATAACGCATAAAGCATAACGCATAACGCATAACGCAAACGTATAACGCACAACGCATAACGCATACCGTACAACGCATAATGCATAACGCATAACGCATAACGCATAACGCATAACGCATAACGTATAACGCATAACGCATACCGTATAACGCATAACGCATAACGAACACCGGAAAACCCATAACGCCTAACGAATAACGGATCACGAATAACGCATAATGCATAACGCATAAAGCATAACGCATAACGCATAACGCATAACCCATAACGCATAACGCATAACGCATAACGCATAACGCATAACGCATAACGCATAACGCATAACGCATAACGCATAACGCATAACGCATAACGCATAACGCATAACGCATAACGCATAACGCATAACGCAAAACGCATAACGTTAACGCATAACCCATAACGCATAAGGCTTCATGCATGACGCATATCGCATATCGCATAACGCATAAGGCTTGATGCATGACGCAAATCGCATAACGCATAAGGCATAACGCATAATACATAACGTATAACGCATTATGCATAACGCATAACGCATAACGCATAACGCATAACGCATAACGCATAACGTGTAACTCATAACGCATAACGCATAATGCATAACGCATAACGCATAACGCATAACGCATATCGCATAACGCATAATACATAACGTATAACGCATAACGCATACCGTATAACGCATAACGCATAATGCATATCGCATAACGCATAATACATAACGTATAACCCATAACGCATACCGTATAACGCATAACGCATAATGCATAACGCATAACGCATAACATATAACGCATAACGCATAACGCATAACGCATAACGCATAACGCATAACGCATAACGCATAACGCATAACGCACAACGCATAACGCATAACGCATAACGCATAACGCATACCGTGTAACGCATAACGCATAACGCATAACGCATAACGCATAACACATAAAGCATAACGCATAACGCATAACGCATAACGCATAACGCATAACGCATAACGCATAACGCATAACGCATAACGCATAAAGCATAACGCATAACGCATAACGCAAACGTATAACGCACAACGCATAACGCATACCGTATAACGCATAATGCATAACGCATAACGCATAACGCATAACGCATAACGCATAACGTATAACGCATAACGCATACCGTATAACGCATAACGCATAACGAACACCGGAAAACCCATAACGCCTAACGAATAACGGATCACGAATAACGCATAATGCATAACGCATAAAGCATAACGCATAACGCATAACGCATAACCCATAACGCATAACGCATAACGCATAACGCATAACGCATAACGCATAACGCATAACGCATAACGCATAACGCATAACGCATAACGCATAACGCATAACGCATAACGCATAACGCATAACGCATAACGCATAACGCATAACGCAAAACGCATAACGTTAACGCATAACCCATAACGCATAAGGCTTCATGCATGACGCATATCGCATATCGCATAACGCATAAGGCTTGATGCATGACGCATATCGCATAACGCATAAGGCATAACGCATAATACATAACGTATAACGCATTATGCATAACGCATAACGCATAACGCATAACGCATAACGCATAACGCATAACGCATAACGTATAACGCATAACGCATACCGTATAACGCATAACGCATAACGAACACCGGAAAACCCATAACGCCTAACGAATAACGGATCACAAATAACGCATAATGCATAACGCATAAAGCATAACGCATAACGCATAACGCATAACCCATAACGCATAACGCATAACGCATAACGCATAACGCATAACGCATAAAGCATAACGCATAACGCATAACGCAAACGTATAACGCACAACGCATAACGCATAACGCATAACGCATAACGCATAACGCATAACGCATACCGTATAACGCATAACGCATAACGCATAACGCATAACGCATAACGCAGAACGCATAACGCATAACGCATAACGCATAATACATAACGTATAACGCATAACGCATACCGTATAACGCATAACGCATAATGCATATCGCATAACGCATAATACATAACGTATAACGCATAACGCATACCGTATAACGCATAACGCATAATGCATAACGCATAACGCATAACATATAACGCATAACGCATAACGCATAACGCATAACGCATAACGCATAACGCATAACGCATAACGCATAACGCATAACGCATAACGCATAACGCATAACGCATAACGCATACCGTGTAACGCATAACGCATAACGCATAACGCATAACGCATAACACATAAAGCATAACGCATAACGCATAACGCATAACGCATAACGCATAACGCATAACGCATAACGCATAACGCATAACGCATAAAGCATAACGCATAACGCATAACGCAAACGTATAACGCACAACGCATAACGCATACCGTATAACGCATAATGCATAACGCATAACGCATAACGCATAACGCATAACGCATAACGTATAACGCATAACGCATACCGTATAACGCATAACGCATAACGAACACCGGAAAACCCATAACGCCTAACGAATAACGGATCACGAATAACGCATAATGCATAACGCATAAAGCATAACGCATAACGCATAACGCATAACCCATAACGCATAACGCATAACGCATAACGCATAACGCATAACGCATAACGCATAACGCATAACGCATAACGCATAACGCATAACGCATAACGCATAACGCATAACGCATAACGCATAACGCATAACGCATAACGCAAAACGCATAACGTTAACGCATAACCCATAACGCATAAGGCTTCATGCATGACGCATATCGCAATCGCATAACGCATAAGGCTTGATGCATGACGCATATCGCATAACGCATAAGGCATAACGCATAATACATAACGTATAACGTATTATGCATAACGCATAACGCATAACGCATAACGCATAACGCATAACGCATAACGCATAACGTATAACGCATAACGCATACCGTATAACGCATAACGCATAACGAACACCGGAAAACCCATAACGCCTAACGAATAACGGATCACGAATAACGCATAATGCATAACGCATAAAGCATAACGCATAACGCATAACGCATAACCCATAACGCATAACGCATAACGCATAACGCATAACGCATAACGCATAACGCATAAAGCATAACGCATAACGCATAACGCAAACGCATAACGCATAACGCATAACGCATAACGCATAACGCATAACGCATAACGCATAACGCATAACACATAACGCATAACGCATAACGCATAACGCATAACGCATAACGCATAACGCATAACGCATAACGCATAACGCATAACGCATAACGCATAACGCATAACCATAACGCATAACGCATAACCCATAACGCATAACGCATAACGCATAACGTATAACGCATAACGCATACCGTATAACGCATAATGCATAACGCATAACGCATAACGCATAACGCATAACGCATAACGTATAACGCATAACGCATACCGTATAACGCATAACGCATAACGAACACCGGAATACCCATAACGCCTAACGAATAACGGATCACGAATAACGCATAATGCATAACGCATAAAGCATAACGCATAACGCATAACGCATAACGCATTTCGCATAACGCATAACGAATAACGCATAACGCATAACGCATAACGCATAACGCATAACGCATAACGCATAACGCATAACGCATAACGCATAACGCATAACGCATAACGCATAACGCATAACGCATAACGCATAACGCATAACGCAAAACGCATAACGTTAACGCATAACCCATAACGCATAAGGCTTGATGCATGACGCATATCGCATATCGCATAACGCATAAGGCTTGATGCATGACGCATATCGCATAACGCATAAGGCATAACGCATAATACATAACGTATAACGCATTATGCATAACGCATAACGCATAACGCATAACGCATAACGCATATCGCATAACACATACGCATAACGCATAAGGCATAACGCATTACGCATAACTTTTAACTCATAACTCATAACGAATAATGCATAACGCAAAATGAATAACGCATAAAGCATAACGCATAACCCTTAACCCTTAACGCATAACGCATAACGCATAATGCACAACGCTTAACGAATACCGCAAATCGCATAACGCCTAACGCATAACGGATCACGCATGACGCATAAAGCATAACGCATAACGCATAACGCATAACGCATAACGCATAACGCATATCGCCTAACGCATAAATCATAACCCATAACGCACAACGCATAACGCATAATGCACATCGCATAACGAATACCGCAAAACGCATAACGCATAACGCATAACGCATAACGCATAACTCATAACGCATAACGCATAACGCATAACGCATAACGCATAACACATAACGCATAACGCATAACGCATAACGCATAACGCATAACGCATAACGCATAACGCATAACGTGTAACTCATAACGCATAACGCATAATGCATAACGCATAACGCATAACGCATAACGCATATCGCATAACGCATAATACATAACGTATAACGCATAACGCATACCGTATAACGCATAACGCATAATGCATAACGCATAACGCATAACATATAACGCATAACGCATAACGCATAACGCATAACGCATAACGCATAACGCATAACGCATAACGTATAACGCATAACGCATACCGTATAACGCATAACGCATAACGAACACCGGAAAACCCATAACGCCTAACGAATAACGGATCACGAATAACGCATAATGCATAACGCATAAAGCATAACGCATAACGCATAACGCATAACCCATAACGCATAACGCATAACGCATAACGCATAACGCATAACGCATAACGCATAACGCATAACGCATAACGCATAACGCATAACGCATAACGCATAACGCATAACGCATAACGCATAACGCATAACGCATAACGTATAACGCATAACGCATACCGTATAACGCATAACGCATAACGAACACCGGAAAACCCATAACGCCTAACGAATAACGGATCACGCATAACGCATAATGCATAACGCATAAAGCATAACGCATAACGCATAACGCATAACCCATAACGCATAACGCATAACGCATAACGCATAACGCATAACGCATAACGCATAACGCATAACGCATAACGCATAACGCATAACGCATAACGCATAACGCATAACGCATAACGCATAACGCATAACGCATAACGCATAACGCATAACGCAAAACGCATAACGTTAACGCATAACCCATAACGCATAAGGCTTCATGCATGACGCATATCGCATATCGCATAACCCATAAGGCTTGATGCATGACGCATATCGCATAACGCATAAGGCATAACGCATAATACATAACGTATAACGCATTATGCATAACGCATAACGCATAACGCATAACGCATAACGCATAACGCATAACGTATAACGCATAACGCATAACGAACACCGGAAAACCCATAACGCCTAACGAATAACGGATCACGAATAACGCATAATGCATAACGCATAAAGCATAACGCATAACGCATAACGCATAACGCATTTCGCATAACGCATAACGCATAACGCATAACGCATAACGCATAACGCATAACGCATAACGCATAACGCATAACGCATAACGCATAACGCATAACGCATAACGCATAACGCATAACCATAACGCATAACGCATAACGTATAACGCATAACGCATACCGTATAACGCATAACGCATAACGAACACCGGAAAACCCATAACGCCTAACGAATAACGGATCACGAATAACGCATAATGCATAACGCATAAAGCATAACGCATAACGCATAACGCATAACGCATTTCGCATAACGCATAACGCATAACGCATAACGCATAACGCATAACGCATAACGCATAACGCATAACGCATAACGCATAACGCATAACGCATAACGCATAACGCATAACGCATAACGCATAACGCATAACGCATAACGCATAACGCATAACGCAAAACGCATAACGTTAACGCATAACCCATAACGCATAAGGCTTGATGCAAGACGCATATCGCATATCGCATAACGCATAAGGCTTGATGCATGACGCATATCGCATAACGCATAAGGCATAACGCATAATACATAACGTATAACGCATTATGCATAACGCATAACGCATAACGCATAACGCATAACGCATAACGCATATCGCATAACACATACGCATAACGCATAAGGCATAACGCATTACGCATAACTTTTAACTCATAACTCATAACGAATAATGCATAACGCAAAATGAATAACGCATAAAGCATAACGCATAACCCTTAACCCTTAACGCATAACGCATAACGCATAATGCACAACGCTTAACGAATACCGCAAATCGCATAACGCCTAACGCATAACGGATCACGCATGACGCATAAAGCATAACGCATAACGCATAACGCATAACGCATAACGCATATCGCCTAACGCATAAATCATAACCCATAACGCACAACGCATAACGCATAATGCACAACGCATAACGAATACCGCAAAACGCATAACGCATAACGCATAACGCATAACGCATAACGCATAACTCATAACGCATAACGCATAACGCATAACGCATAACGCATAACACATAACGCATAACGCATAACGCATAACGCATAACGCATAACGCATAACGCATAACGCATAACGTGTAACTCATAACGCATAACGCATAATGCATAACGCATAACGCATAACGCATAACGCATATCGCATAACGCATAATACATAACGTATAACGCATAACGCATACCGTATAACGCATAACGCATAATGCATAACGCATAACGCATAACGCATAACGCATAACGCATAACGCATAACGCATAACGCATAACGCATAACGCATAACGCATAACGCAAAACGCATAACGTTAACGCATAACCCATAACGCATAAGGCTTGATGCATGACGCATATCGCATATCGCATAACGCATAAGGCTTGATGCATGACGCATATCGCATAACGCATAAGGCATAACGCATAATACATAACGTATAACGCATTATGCATAACGCATAACGCATAACGCATAACGCATAACGCATAACGCATATCGCATAACACATACGCATAACGCATAAGGCATAACGCATTACGCATAACTTTTAACTCATAACTCATAACGAATAATGCATAACGCAAAATGAATAACGCATAACGCATAACGCATAACGCATAACGCATAACGCACAACGCATAACGCATAACGCATAACGCATAACATATAACGCATAACGCATAACACATAACGCATAACGCATAACGCATAACGCATATCGCACAACGCATAACGCATAACGTATAACGCATAACGCATACCGTATAACGCATAACGCATAACGCATAACGCAAACGTATAAGGCACAACGCATAACGCAAACGTATAAGGCACAACGCATAACGCATAACGCATAACGCACAACGCATAACGCATAACGCATAACGCATAACATATAACGCATAACGCATAACGCATAACGCATAACGCATAACGCATAACGCATAACGCATAACGCATAACGCATAACGCATAACGCATAACGCATAACGCATAACGCATATCGCACAACGCATAACGCATAACGTATAACGCATAACGCATACCGTGTAACGCATAACGCATAACGCATAACGCATAACGCATAACACATAAAGCATAACGCATAACGCATAACGCATAACGCATAACGCATAACGCATAACGCATAACGCATAACGCATAACGCATAAAGCATAACGCATAACGCATAACGCAAACGTATAACGCACAACGCATAACGCATAACGCATAACGCATAACGCATAACGCATAACGCATAACGCATACCGTATAACGCATAACGCATAACGCATAACGCATAACGCAGAACGCATAACGCATAACGCATAACGCATAACGCATAACGCATAACGCATAACACATAACGCATAACGCATAACGCATAACGCATAACGCATAACGCATAACGCATAACGCATAACGCATAACGCATAACGCATAACGCATAACCATAACGCATAACGCATAACCCATAACGCATAACGCACAACGCATAACGTATAACGCATAACGCATAACGCATACCGTATAACGCATAATGCATAACGCATAAAGCATAACGCATAACGCATAACGCATAACGCATAACGCATAACGCATAACGCATAACGCATAACGCATAACGCATAACGCACAACCCATAACGCATAACGCATAACGCATAACGCATAACGCATAACGCATAACGCATAAAGCAAAACGCATAACGCAAACGTATAACGCACAACGCATAACGCATAACGCATAACGCATAACGCATAACACATAACGCATAACGTATAACGCATAACGCATAACGCATAACGCATAACGCATAACGCATAACGCATAACGCATAACGCATAACCATAACGCATAACGCATAACCCATAACGCATAACGCACAACGCATAACGTATAACGCATAACGCATAACGCATACCGTATAACGCATAATGCATAACGCATAAAGCATAACGCATAACGCATAACGCATAACGCATAACGCATAACGCATAACGCATAACCATAACGCATAACGCATAACCCATAACGCATAACGCATAACGCATAACGTATAACGCATAACGCATACCGTATAACGCATAATGCATAACGCATAACGCATAACGCATAACGCATAACGCATAACGTATAACGCATAACGCATACCGTATAACGCATAACGCATAACGAACACCGGAAAACCCATAACGCCTAACGAATAACGGATCACGAATAACGCATAATGCATAACGCATAAAGCATAACGCATAACGCATAACGCATAACGCATTTCGCATAACGCATAACGCATAACGCATAACGCATAACGCATAACGCATAACGCATAACGCATAACGCATAACGCATAACGCATAACGCATAACGCATAACGCATAACGCATAACGCATAACGCAAAACGCATAACGTTAACGCATAACCCATAACGCATAAGGCTTGATGCATGACGCATATCGCATATCGCATAACGCATAAGGCTTGATGCATGACGCATATCGCATAACGCATAAGGCATAACGCATAATACATAACGTATAACGCATTATGCATAACGCATAACGCATAACGCATAACGCATAACGCATATCGCATAACACATACGCATAACGCATAAGGCATAACGCATTACGCATAACTTTTAACTCATAACTCATAACGAATAATGCATAACGCAAAATGAATAACGCATAAAGCATAACGCATAACCCTTAACCCTTAACGCATAACGCATAACGCATAATGCACAACGCTTAACGAATACCGCAAATCGCATAACGCCTAACGCATAACGGATCACGCATGACGCATAAAGCATAACGCATAACGCATAACGCATAACGCATAACGCATAACGCATATCGCCTAACGCATAAATCATAACCCATAACGCACAACGCATAACGCATAATGCACATCGCATAACGAATACCGCAAAACGCATAACGCATAACGCATAACGCATAACGCATAACTCATAACGCATAACGCATAACGCATAACGCATAACGCATAACACATAACGCATAACGCATAACGCATAACGCATAACGCATAACGCATAACGCATAACGCATAACGCATAACGTGTAACTCATAACGCATAACGCATAATGCATAACGCATAACGCATAACGCATAACGCATATCGCATAACGCATAATACATAACGTATAACGCATAACGCATACCGTATAACGCATAACGCATAATGCATAACGCATAACGCATAACATATAACGCATAACGCATAACGCATAACGCATAACGCATAACGCATAACGCATAACGCATAACGCATAACGCATAACGCACAACGCATAACGCATAACGCATAACGCATAACGCATACCGTGTAACGCATAACGCATAACGCATAACGCATAACACATAAAGCATAACGCATAACGCATAACGCATAACGCATAACGCATAACGCATAACGCATAACGCATAACGCATAACGCATAACGCATAACGCATAACGCATAAAGCATAACGCATAACGCATAACGCAAACGTATAACGCACAACGCATAACGCATACCGTATAACGCATAATGCATAACGCATAACGCATAACGCATAACGTATAACGCATAACGCATACCGTATAACGCATAACGCATAACGAACACCGGAAAACCCATAACGCCTAACGAATAACGGATCACGAATAACGCATAATGCATAACGCATAAAGCATAACGCATAACGCATAACGCATAACCCATAACGCATAACGCATAACGCATAACGCATAACGCATAACGCATAACGCATAACGCATAACGCATAACGCATAACGCATAACGCATAACGCATAACGCATAACGCATAACGCATAACGCATAACGCATAACGCAAAACGCATAACGTTAACGCATAACCCATAACGCATAAGGCTTCATGCATGACGCATATCGCATATCGCATAACCCATAAGGCTTGATGCATGACGCATATCGCATAACGCATAAGGCATAACGCATAATACATAACGTATAACGCATTATGCATAACGCATAACGCATAACGCATAACGCATAACGCATAACGCATAACGTATAACGCATAACGCATACCGTATAAGGCATAACGCATAACGCATAACGCATAACGCATAACACATAAAGCATAACGCATAACGCATAACGCATAACGCATAACGCATAACGCATAACGCATAACGCATAACGCATAACGCATAACGCATAACGCATAAAGCATAACGCATAACGCATAACGCAAACGTATAACGCACAACGCATAACGCATAACGCATAACGCATAACGCATAACGCATAATGCATACCGTATAACGCATAACGCATAACGCATAACGCATAACGCAGAACGCATAACGCATAACGCATAACGCATAACGCATAACGCATAACGCATAACACATAACGCATAACGCATAACGCATAACGCATAACGCATAACGCATAACGCATAACGCATAACGCATAACGCATAACGCATAACGCATAACCATAACGCATAACGCATAACGTATAACGCATAACGCATACCGTATAACGCATAACGCATAACGAACACCGGAAAACCCATAACGCCTAACGAATAACGGATCACGAATAACGCATAATGCATAACGCATAAAGCATAACGCATAACGCATAACGCATTTCGCATAACGCATAACGCATAACGCATAACGCATAACGCATAACGCATAACGCATAACGCATAACGCATAACGCATAACGCATAACGCATAACGCATAACGCATAACGCATAACGCATAACGCATAACGCATAACGCAAAACGCATAACGTTAACGCATAACCCATAACGCATAAGGCTTGATGCATGACGCATATCGCATATCGCATAACGCATAAGGCTTGATGCATGACGCATATCGCATAACGCATAAGGCATAACGCATAATACATAACGTATAACGCATTATGCATAACGCATAACGCATAACGCATAACGCATAACGCATAACGCATATCGCATAACACATACGCATAACGCATAAGGCATAACGCATTACGCATAACTTTTAACTCATAACTCATAACGAATAATGCATAACGCAAAATGAATAACGCATAAAGCATAACGCATAACCCTTAACCCTTAACGCATAACGCATAACGCATAATGCACAACGCTTAACGAATACCGCAAATCGCATAACGCCTAACGCATAACGGATCACGCATGACGCATAAAGCATAACGCATAACGCATAACGCATAACGCATAACGCATAACGCATATCGCCTAACGCATAAATCATAACCCATAACGCACAACGCATAACGCATAATGCACAACGCATAACGAATACCGCAAAACGCATAACGCATAACGCATAACGCATAACGCATAACGCATAACTCATAACGCATAACGCATAACGCATAACGCATAACGCATAACACATAACGCATAACGCATAACGCATAACGCATAACGCATAACGCATAACGTGTAACTCATAACGCATAACGCATAATGCATAACGCATAACGCATAACGCATAACGCATATCGCATAACGCATAATTCATAACGTATAACGCATAACGCATACCGTATAACGCATAACGCATAATGCATAACGCATAACGCATAACATATAACGCATAACGCATAACGCATAACGCATAACGCATAACGCATAACGCATAACGCATAACGCACAACGCATAACGCATAACGCATAACGCATAACATATAACGCATAACGCATAACACATAACGCATAACTCATAACGCATAACGCATATCGCACAACGCATAACGCATAACGTATAACGCATAACGCATACCGTATAACGCATAACGCATAACGCATAACGCAAACGTATAAGGCACAACGCATAACGCAAACGTATAAGGCACAACGCATAACGCATAACGCATAACGCACAACGCATAACGCATAACGCATAACGCATAACATATAACGCATAACGCATAACGCATAACGCATAACGCATAACGCATAACGCATAACGCATAACGCATAACGCATAACGCATAACGCATAACGCATAACGCATAACGCATATCGCACAACGCATAACGCATAACGTATAACGCATAACGCATACCGTGTAACGCATAACGCATAACGCATAACGCATAACGCATAACACATAAAGCATAACGCATAACGCATAACGCATAACGCATAACGCATAACGCATAACGCATAACGCATAACGCATAACGCATAAAGCATAACGCATAACGCATAACGCAAACGTATAACGCACAACGCATAACGCATAACGCATAACGCATAACGCATAACGCATAACGCATAACGCATAACGCATACCGTATAACGCATAACGCATAACGCATAACGCATAACGCAGAACGCATAACGCATAACGCATAACGCATAACGCATAACGCATAACGCATAACACATAACGCATAACGCATAACGCATAACGCATAACGCATAACGCATAACGCATAACGCATAACGCATAACGCATAACGCATAACGCATAACCATAACGCATAACGCATAACCCATAACGCATAACGCACAACGCATAACGTATAACGCATAACGCATAACGCATACCGTATAACGCATAATGCATAACGCATAAAGCATAACGCATAACGCATAACGCATAACGCATAACGCATAACGCATAACGCATAACGCATAACGCATAACGCACAACCCATAACGCATAACGCATAACGCATAACGCATAACGCATAACGCATAACGCATAAAGCAAAACGCATTACGCAAACGTATAACGCACAACGCATAACGCATAACGCATAACGCATAACGCATAACACATAACGCATAACGTATAACGCATAACGCATAACGCATAACGCATAACGCATAACGCATAACGCATAACGCATAACGCATAACGCATAACCATAACGCATAACGCATAACCCATAACGCATAACGCACAACGCATAACGTATAACGCATAACGCATAACGCATACCGTATAACGCATAATGCATAACGCATAAAGCATAACGCATAACGCATAACGCATAACGCATAACGCATAACGCATAACGCATAACGCATAACGCATAACGCACAACGCATAACGAATAACGCATAACGCATAACGCATAACGCATAACGCATAACGCATAACGCATAAAGCAAAACGCATAACGCAAACGTATAACGCACAACGCATAACGCATAACGCATAACGCATAACGCATAACGTATAACGCATAACGCATAACGCATAACGCATAACGCATAACGCATAACGCATAACCATAACGCATAACGCATAACCCATAACGCATAACGCATAACGCATAACGTATAACGCATAACGCATACCGTATAACGCATAATGCATAACGCATAACACATAACGCATAACGCATAACGCATAACGTATAACGCATAACGCATACCGTATAACGCATAACGCATAACGAACACCGGAAAACCCATAACGCCTAACGCATAACGGATCACGAATAACGCATAATGCATAACGCATAAAGCATAACGCATAACGCATAACGCATATCGCCTAACGCATAACGGATCACGCATGACGCATAAAGCATAACGCATAACGCATAACGCATAACGCATAACGCATAACGCATAACGCATAACGCATAACGCATAACGCATAACGCATAACGCATAACGCATAACGCATAACGCATAAGGCATAACGCATAACGCATAACGCATAACGCATAACGCATAACGCATAACGCATAACGCATAACGCATAACGCATAACGCATAACGCATAACGCATAACGCATAACGCATAACGCATAACGCATAACGCATAACGCAAAACGCATAACGTTAACGCATAACCCATAACGCATAAGGCTTGATGCATGACGCATATCGCATATCGCATAACGCATAAGGCTTGATGCATGACGCATATCGCATAACGCATAAGGCATAACGCATAATACATAACGTATAACGCATTATGCATAACGCATAACGCATAACGCATAACGCATAACGCATATCGCATAACACATACGCATAACGCATAAGGCATAACGCATTACGCATAACTTTTAACTCATAACTCATAACGAATAATGCATAACGCAAAATGAATAACGCATAAAGCATAACGCATAACCCATAACCCTTAACGCATAACGCATAACGCATAATGCACAACGCTTAACGAATACCGCAAATCGCATAACGCCTAACGCATAACGGATCACGCATGACGCATAAAGCATAACGCATAACGCATAACGCATAACGCATAACGCATAACGCATATCGCATAACGCATAAATCATAACCCATAACGCACAACGCATAACGCAAAATGCACAACGTATAACGAATACCGCAAAACGCATAACGCATAACGCATAACGCATAACTCATAACGCATAACGCATAACGCATAACGCATAACGCATAACGCATAACGCATAACGCATAACGCATAACGCATAACGCATAACGCATAACGCATAACGTGTAACTCATAACGCATAACGCATAATGCATAACGCATAACGCATAACGCATAACGCATATCGCATAACGCATAATACATAACGTAT
This sequence comes from Lasioglossum morio, assembly GCA_916610235.2. Taxonomy (NCBI): domain Eukaryota; kingdom Metazoa; phylum Arthropoda; class Insecta; order Hymenoptera; family Halictidae; genus Lasioglossum; species Lasioglossum morio. The sequence continues at coordinate 5,368,593 of CAKAJA020000323.1, read as the reverse complement.
AACGCATAACGCATACCGTATAACGCATAACGCATAACGCATAACGCATAACGCATAACATATAACGCATAACGCATAACGCATAACGCATAACGCATAACGCATAACGCATAACGCACAACGCATAACGCATAACGCATAACATATAACGCATAACGCATAACACATAACGCATAACGCATAACGCATAACGCATATCGCACAACGCATAACGCATAACGTATAACGCATAACGCATACCGTATAATGCATAACGCATAACGCATAACGCAAACGTATAAGGCACAACGCATAACGCAAACGTATAAGGCACAACGCATAACGCATAACGCATAATATATAACGCATAACGCATAACGCATAACGCATAACGCATAACGCATAACGCATAACGCATAACGCATAACGCATAACGCATAACGCATAACGCATAACGCATAACGCATAACGCATAACGCATAACGCATAACGCATAACGCATAAAGCAAAACGCCTTACGCAAACGTATAACGCACAACGCATAACGCATAACGCATAACGCATAACGCATAACACATAACGCATAACGTATAACGCATAACGCATAACGCATAACGCATAACGCATAACGCATAACGCATAACGCATAACGCATATCGCATAACGCATAATACATAACGTATAACGCATAACGCATACCGTATAACGCATAACGCATAACGCATAACGCATAACGCATAACGCATAACGCATAACGCATAACGCATAACGCATAACGCATAACGCAAACGTATAAGGCACAACGCATAACGCATAACGCATAATATATAACGCATAACGCATAACGCATAACGCACAACGCATAACGCATAACGCATAACGCATAACATATAACGCATAACGCATACCGTGTAACGCATAACGCATAACGCATAACGCATAACGCATAACACATAAAGCATAACGCATAACGCATAACGCATAACGCATAACGCATAACGCATAACGCATAACGCATAACGCATAACGCATAACGCATAACGCATAAAGCATAACGCATAACGCATAACGCAAACGTATAACGCACAACGCATAACGCATAACGCATAACGCATAACGCATAACGCATAACGCATACCGTATAACGCATAACGCATAACGCATAACGCATAACGCATAACATATAACGCATAACGCATAACGCATAACGCATAACGCATAACGCATAACGCATAACGCACAACGCATAACGCATAACGCATAACGCATAACATATAACGCATAACGCATAACACATAACGCATAACGCATAACGCATATCGCACAACGCATAACGCATAACGTATAACGCATAACGCATACCGTATAACGCATAACGCATAACGCATAACGCAAACGTATAAGGCACAACGCATAACGCAAACGTATAAGGCACAACGCATAACGCATAACGCATAATATATAACGCATAACGCATAACGCATAACGCACAACGCATAACGCATAACGCATAACGCATAACATATAACGCATAACGCATACCGTGTAACGCATAACGCATAACGCATAACGCATAACGCATAACACATAAAGCATAACGCATAACGCATAACGCATAACGCATAACGCATAACGCATAACGCATAACGAATAACGCATAACGCATAACGCATAACGCATAAAGCATAACGCATAACGCATAACGCAAACGTATAACGCACAACGCATAACGCATAACGCATAACGCATAACGCATAACGCATAACGCATACCGTATAACGCATAACGCATAACGCATAACGCATAACGCATATCGCATAACACATAACGCAGAACGCATAACGCATAACGCATAACGCATAACGCATAACGCATAACACATAACGCATAACGCATAACGCATAACGCATAACGCATAACGTGTAACTCATAACGCATAACGCATAACGCATAAAGCATAACGCATAACGCATAACGCATAACGCATATCGCATAACGCATAATACTTAACGTATAACGCACAACGCATAACGCATAACGCATAACGCATAACGCACAACGCATAACGCATAACGCATAACGCATAACGCATAACGCATATCGCATACCGTATAACGCATAACGATTAACGCATAACGCAAACGTATAACGCACAACGCATAACGCATAACGCATAACGCATAACATATAACGCGTAACGCATAACGCATAACGCATATCGCATAACGCATAACCCATAACGTATAACGCATAACGCACACCGTATAACGCATAACGCATAACGCATAACGCATAACGCATAAAGCAAAACGCATAACGCAAACGTATAACGCACAACGCATAACGCATAACGCATAACGCATAACGCATAACGCATAACGCATAACGCATAACGTATAACGCATAACGCATACCGTATAACGCATAATGCATAACGCATAACGCATAACGCATAACGCATAACGCATAACGTATAACGCATAACGCATACCGTATAACGCATAACGCATAACGAACACCGGAAAACCCATAACGCCTAACGCATAACGGATCACGAATAACGCATAATGCATAACGCATAAAGCATAACGCATAACGCATAACGCATAACGCATAACGCATAACGCATAACGCATAACGCATAACGCATAACGCATAACGCATAACGCATAACGCATAACGCATAACGCATAACGCATAACGCATAACGCATAACGCATAACGCATAACGCATAACGCATAACGCATAACGCATAACGCATAACGCATATCGCATAAAACATACGCATAACGCATAAGGCATAACGCATTACGCATAACTTTTAACTCATAACCCATAACGCACAACGCATAACGCATAATGCACAACGCATAACGAATACCGCAAAACGCATAACGCATAACGCATAACTCATAACGCATAACGCATAACGCATAACGCATAACGCATAACGCATAACACATAACGCATAACGCATAACGCATAACGCATAACGTGTAACTCATAACGCATAACGCATAATGCATAACGCATAACGCATAACGCATAACGCATATCACATAACGCATAATACATAACGTATAACGCATAACGCATACCGTATAACGCATAACGCATAACGCATAACGCATAACGCATAACATATAACGCATAACGCATAACGCATAACGCATAACGCATAACGCATAACGCACAACGCATAACGCATAACGCATAACGCATAACATATAACGCATAACGCATAACACATAACGCATAACGCATAACGCATAACGCATATCGCACAACGCATAACGCATAACATATAACGCGTAACGCATAACGCATAACGCATATCGCATAACGCATAACCCATAACGTATAACGCATAACGCACACCGTATAACGCATAACGCATAACGCATAACGCATAACGCATAACGCATAAAGCAAAACGCATAACGCAAACGTATAACGCACAACGCATAACGCATAACGCATAACGCATAACGCATAACGCATAACGTATAACGCATAACGTATAACGCATAACGCATACCGTATAACGCATAATGCATAACGCATAACGCATAACGCATAACGCATAACGCATAACGTATAACGCATAACGCATACCGTATAACGCATAACGCATAACGAACACCGGAAAACCCATAACGCCTAACGCATAACGGATCACGAATAACGCATAATGCATAACGCATAAAGCATAACGCATAACGCATAACGCATAACGCATAACGCATAACGCATAACGCATAACGCATAACGCATAACGCATAACGCATAACGCATAACGCATAACGCATAACGCATAACGCATAACGCATAACGCATAACGCATAACGCATAACGCATAACGCATAACGCATAACGCATAACGCATAACGCATAACGCATAACGCATAACGCATATCGCATAAAACATACGCATAACGCATAAGGCATAACGCATTACGCATAACTTTTAACTCATAACCCATAACGCACAACGCATAACGCATAATGCACAACGCATAACGAATACCGCAAAACGCATAACGCATAACGCATAACTCATAACGCATAACGCATAACGCATAACGCATAACGCATAACGCATAACACATAACGCATAACGCATAACGCATAACGCATAACGTGTAACTCATAACGCATAACGCATAATGCATAACGCATAACGCATAACGCATAACGCATATCACATAACGCATAATACATAACGTATAACGCATAACGCATACCGTATAACGCATAACGCATAACGCATAACGCATAACGCATAACATATAACGCATAACGCATAACGCATAACGCATAACGCATAACGCATAACGCATAACGCACAACGCATAACGCATAACGCATAACGCATAACATATAACGCATAACGCATAACACATAACGCATAACGCATAACGCATAACGCATATCGCACAACGCATAACGCATAACGTATAACGCATAACGCATAACGCATAACGCATAACGCATAACGCATAACGCACAACGCATAACGCATAACGCATAACGCATAACATATAACGCATAACGCATAACACATAACGCATAACGCATAACGCATAACGCATATCGCACAACGCATAACGCATAACGTATAACGCATAACGCATACCGTATAACGCATAACGCATAACGCATAACGCAAACGTATAAGGCACAACGCATAACGCAAACGTATAAGGCACAACGCATAACGCATAACGCATAATATATAACGCATAACGCATAACGCATAACGCACAACGCATAACGCATAACGCATAACGCATAACATATAACGCATAACGCATACCGTGTAACGCATAACGCATAACGCATAACGCATAACGCATAACACATAAAGCATAACGCATAACGCATAACGCATAACGCATAACGCATAACGCATAACGCATAACGAATAACGCATAACGCATAACGCATAACGCATAAAGCATAACGCATAACGCATAACGCAAACGTATAACGCACAACGCATAACGCATAACGCATAACGCATAACGCATAACGCATAACGCATACCGTATAACGCATAACGCATAACGCATAACGCATAACGCATATCGCATAACACATAACGCAGAACGCATAACGCATAACGCATAACGCATAACGCATAACGCATAACGCATAACGCATAACGCATAACGCATAACGCATAACGCATAACGTGTAACTCATAACGCATAACGCATAACGCATAAAGCATAACGCATAACGCATAACGCATAACGCATATCGCATAACGCATAATACTTAACGTATAACGCACAACGCATAACGCATAACGCATAACGCATAACGCACAACGCATAACGCATAACGCATAACGCATAACGCATAACGCATAACGCATACCGTATAACGCATAACGATTAACGCATAACGCAAACGTATAACGCACAACGCATAACGCATAACGCATAACGCATAACATATAACGCGTAACGCATAACGCATAACGCATATCGCATAACGCATAACCCATAACGTATAACGCATAACGCACACCGTATAACGCATAACGCATAACGCATAACGCATAACGCATAAAGCAAAACGCATAACGCAAACGTATAACGCACAACGCATAACGCATAACGCATAACGCATAACGCATAACGCATAACGTATAACGCATAACGTATAACGCATAACGCATACCGTATAACGCATAATGCATAACGCATAACGCATAACGCATAACGCATAACGCATAACGTATAACGCATAACGCATACCGTATAACGCATAACGCATAACGAACACCGGAAAACCCATAACGCCTAACGCATAACGGATCACGAATAACGCATAATGCATAACGCATAAAGCATAACGCATAACGCATAACGCATAACGCATAACGCATAACGCATAACGCATAACGCATAACGCATAACGCATAACGCATAACGCATAACGCATAACGCATAACGCATAACGCATAACGCATAACGCATAACGCATAACGCATAACGCATAACGCATAACTCATAACGCATAACGCATAACGCATAACGCATAACGCATATCGCATAAAACATACGCATAACGCATAAGGCATAACGCATTACGCATAACTTTTAACTCATAACCCATAACGCACAACGCATAACGCATAATGCACAACGCATAACGAATACCGCAAAACGCATAACGCATAACGCATAACTCATAACGCATAACGCATAACGCATAACGCATAACGCATAACGCATAACACATAACGCATAACGCATAACGCATAACGCATAACGTGTAACTCATAACGCATAACGCATAATGCATAACGCATAACGCATAACGCATAACGCATATCACATAACGCATAATACATAACGTATTACGCATAACGCATACCGTATAACGCATAACGCATAACGCATAACGCATAACGCATAACATATAACGCATAACGCATAACGCATAACGCATAACGCATAACGCATAACGCACAACGCATAACGCATAACGCATAACGCATAACATATAACGCATAACGCATAACACATAACGCATAACGCATAACGCATAACGCATATCGCACAACGCATAACGCATAACGTATAACGCATAACGCATACCGTATAACGCATAACGCATAACGCATAACGCAAACGTATAAGGCACAACGCATAACGCATAACGCATAATATATAACGCATAACGCATAACGCATAACGCACAACGCATAACGCATAACGCATAACGCATAACATATAACGCATAACGCATAACGCATAACGCATAACGCATAACGCATAACGCATAACGCATATCGCACAACGCATAACGCATAACGTATAACGCATAACGCATACCGTGTAACGCATAACGCATAACGCATAACGCATAACGCATAACACATAAAACATAACGCATAACGCATAACGCATAACGCATAACGCATAACGCATAACGCATAACGCATAACGCATAACGCATAAAGCATAACGCATAACGCATAACGCAAATGTATAACGCACAACGCATAACGCATAACGCATAACGCATAACGCATAAAGCATACCGTATAACGCATAACGCATAACGCATAACGCATAACGCATAACGCATAACACATAACGCAGAACGCATAACGCATAACGCATAACGCATAACGCATAACGCATAACGCATAACGCATAACACATAACGCATAACGCATAACGCATAACGCATAACGCATAACGCATAACGCATAACACATAACGCATAACGCATAACGCATAACGCATATCGCATAACGCATAACGCATAACGCATAACGCATAACGCATAACGCATAACGCATAACGCATAACGCATAACGCATAACGCAAAACGCATAACGTTAACGCATAACCCATAACGCATAAGGCTTGATGCATGACGCATATCGCATATCGCATAACGCATAAGGCTTGATGCATGACGCATATCGCATAACGCATAAGGCATCATGCATAATACATAACGTATAACGCATTATGCATAACGCATAACGCATAACGCATAACGCATATCGCATAAAACATAACGCATAACGCATAACGCATAACGCATAACGCATATCGCATAACGCATAAATCATAACCCATAACGCACAACGCATAACGCATAATGCACAACGCATAACGAATAACGCAAAACGCATAACGCATAACGCATAACTCATAACGCATAACGCATAACGCATAACGCATAACGCATAACGCATAACACATAACGCATAACGCATAACGCATAACGCATAACGTGTAACTCATAACGCATAATGCATAACGCATAACGCATAACGCATAACGCATATCGCATAACGCATAATACATAACGTATAACGCATAACGCATACCGTATAACGCATAACGCATAACGCATAACGCATAACGCATAACGCATAACATATAACGCATAACGCATAACGCATAACGCATAACGCATAACGCATAACGCATAACGCACAACGCATAACGCATAACGCATAACGCATAACATATAACGCATAACGCATAACACATAACGCATAACGCATAACGCATAACGCATATCGCACAACGCATAACGCATAACGTATAACGCATAACGCATACCGTATAACGCATAACGCATAACGCATAACGCAAACGTATAAGGCACAACGCATAACGCATAACGCATAATATATAACGCATAACGCATAACGCATAACGCATAACGCATAACGCATAACGCATAACGCATAACGCATAACATATAACGCATAACGCATAACGCATAACGCATAACGCATAACGCATAACGCATAACGCATAACGCATAACGCATATCGCACAACGCATAACGCATAACGTATAACGCATAACGCATACCGTGTAACGCATAACGCATAACGCATAACGCATAACGCATAACACATAAAGCATAACGCATAACGCATAACGCATAACGCATAACGCATAACGCATAACGCATAACGCATAACGCATAACGCATAACGCATAACGCATAACGCATAACACATAAAGCATAACGCATAACGCATAACGCAAACGTATAACGCACAACGCATAACGAATAACGCATAACGCATAACGCATAACGCATAACGCATAACGCATAACGCATAACGCATAACGCATAACGCATAACGCATAACGCATAACACATAACGCAGAACGCATAACGCATAACGCATAACGCATAACGCATAACGCATAACGCATAACACATAACGCATAACGCATAACGCATAACGCATAACGCATAACGTGTAACTCATAACGCATAACGCATAACGCATAAATCATAACGCATAACGCATAACGCATAACGCATATCGCATAACGCATAATACTTAACGTATAACGCACAACGCATAACGCATAACGCATAACGCATAACGCATAACGCATAACGCATAACGCATAACGCATAACGCATAACGTATAACGCATATCGCATACCGTATAACGCATAACGCATAACGCATAACGCAAACGTATAACGCACAACGCATAACGCATAACGCATAACGCATAACATATAACGCATAACGCATAACGCATAACGCATAACGCATAACGCATATCGCATAACGCATAACCCATAACGTATAACGCATAACGCACACCGTATAACGCATAACGCATAACGCATAACGCATAACGCAAACGTATAACGCACAACGCATAACGCATAACGCATAACGCATAACATACAACGCATAACGCATAACGCATAACGCATAACGCATAACGCATAACGCATAACGCATAACGCATAAAGCATAACGCATAACGCATAACGCATAACGCATAACGCATAACGCATAACGCATAACGCATAACGCATAACTCATAACGTATAACGCATAAAGCATAACGCATAACGCATAACGCAAACGTATAACGCACAACGCATAACGCATAACGCATAACTCATAACGCATAACGTATAACGCATAACGCATAACGCATAACGCATAACGCATAACGCATAACGCATAACGCGTAACGCATAACGCATAACGCATAACGCTAACGCATAACGCATAACGCATAACGCATAACGCATACCGTATAACGCATAACGCATAACGAACACCGGAAAACCCATAACGCCTAACGCATAACGGATCACGAATAACGCATAATGCATAACGCATAAAGCATGTCGCATAACGCATAACGCATAACGCATAACGCATAACGCATAACGCATAACGCATAACGCATAACGCATAACGCATAACGCATACCGCTTAACGCATAACGCATAACGCATAACGCATAACGCATAACGCATAACGCATAACGCATAACGCATAACGCATAACGCATAACGCATAACGCAAAACGCATAACGTTAACGCATAACCCATAACGCATAAGGCTTGATGCATGACGCATATCGCATATCGCATAACGCATAAGGCTTGATGCATGACGCATATCGCATAACGCATAACGCATAACGCATAACGCACAACGCATAACGCATAACGCATAACGCATAACGCATATCGCATACCGTATAACGCATAACGATTAACGCATAACGCAAACGTATAACGCACAACGCATAACGCATAACGCATAACGCATAACATATAACGCGTAACGCATAACGCATAACGCATATCGCATAACGCATAACCCATAACGTATAACGCATAACGCACACCGTATAACGCATAACGCATAACGCATAACGCATAACGCATAAAGCAAAACGCATAACGCAAACGTATAACGCACAACGCATAACGCATAACGCATAACGCATAACGCATAACGCATAACGTATAACGCATAACGTATAACGCATAACGCATACCGTATAACGCATAATGCATAACGCATAACGCATAACGCATAACGCATAACGCATAACGCATAACGCATAACGCATACCGTATAACGCATAACGCATAACGAACACCGGAAAACCCATAACGCCTAACGCATAACGGATCACGAATAACGCATAATGCATAACGCATAAAGCATAACGCATAACGCATAACGCATAACGCATAACGCATAACGCATAACGCATAACGCATAACGCATAACGCATAACGCATAACGCATAACGCATAACGCATAACGCATAACGCATAACGCATAACGCATAACGCATAACGCATAACGCATAACGCATAACGCATAACGCATATCGCATAACACATACGCATAACGCATAACGCATAACGCATTACGCATAACTTTTAACTCATAACCCATAACGCACAACGCATAACGCATAATGCACAACGCATAACGAATACCGCAAAACGCATAACGCATAACGCATAACTCATAACGCATAACGCATAACGCATAACGCATAACGCATAACGCATAACACATAACGCATAACGCATAACGCATAACGCATAACGTGTAACTCATAACGCATAACGCATAATGCATAACGCATAACGCATAACGCATAACGCATATCACATAACGCATAATACATAACGTATAACGCATAACGCATACCGTATAACGCATAACGCATAACGCATAACGCATAACGCATAACATATAACGCATAACGCATAACGCATAACGCATAACGCATAACGCATAACGCACAACGCATAACGCATAACGCATAACGCATAACATATAACGCATAACGCATAACACATAACGCATAACGCATAACGCATAACGCATATCGCACAACGCATAACGCATAACGTATAACGCATAACGCATACCGTATAACGCATAACGCATAACGCATAACGCAAACGTATAAGGCACAACGCATAACGCATAACGCATAATATATAACGCATAACGCATAACGCATAACGCACAACGCATAACGCATAACGCATAACGCATAACATATAACGCATAACGCATAACGCATAACGCATAACGCATAACGCATAACGCATAACGCATATCGCACAACGCATAACGCATAACGAATAACGCATAACGCATACCGTATAACGCATAACGCATAACGCATAACGCATAACGCATAACACATAAAACATAACGCATAACGCATAACGCATAACGCATAACGCATAACGCATAACGCATAACGCATAACGCATAACGCATAACGCATAAAGCATAACGCATAACGCATAACGCAAATGTATAACGCACAACGCATAACGCATAACGCATAACGCATAACGCATAAAGCATACCGTATAACGCATAACGCATAACGCATAACGCATAACGCATAACGCATAACACATAACGCAGAACGCATAACGCATAACGCATAACGCATAACGCATAACGCATAACGCATAACGCATAACACATAACGCATAACGCATAACGCATAACGCATAACGCATAACGCATAACGCATAACACATAACGCATAACGCATAACGCATAACGCATATCGCATAACGCATAACGCATAACGCATAACGCATAACGCATAACGCATAACGCATAACGCATAACGCATAACGCATAACGCAAAACGCATAACGTTAACGCATAACCCATAACGCATAAGGCTTGATGCATGACGCATATCGCATATCGCATAACGCATAAGGCTTGATGCATGACGCATATCGCATAACGCATAAGGCATCATGCATAATACATAACGTATAACGCATTATGCATAACGCATAACGCATAACGCATAACGCATAACGCATATCGCATAAAACATAACGCATAACGCATAACGCATAACGCATAACGCATATCGCATAACGCATAAATCATAACCCATAACGCACAACGCATAACGCATAATGCACAACGCATAACGAATAACGCAAAACGCATAACGCATAACGCATAACTCATAACGCATAACGCATAACGCATAACGCATAACGCATAACGCATAACACATAACGCATAACGCATAACGCATAACGCATAACGTGTAACTCATAACGCATAATGCATAACGCATAACGCATAACGCATAACGCATATCGCATAACGCATAATACATAACGTATAACGCATAACGCATACCGTATAACGCATAACGCATAACGCATAACGCATAACGCATAACGCATAACATATAACGCATAACGCATAACGCATAACGCATAACGCATAACGCATAACGCATAACGCACAACGCATAACGCATAACGCATAACGCATAACATATAACGCATAACGCATAACGCATAACGCATAACGCATAACGCATAACGCATAACGCATAACGCATAACGCATAACGTATAACGCATAACGCATACCGTATAACGCATAACGCATAACGCATAACGCAAACGTATAAGGCACAACGCATAACGCATAACGCATAATATATAACGCATAACGCATAACGCATAACGCATAACGCACAACGCATAACGCATAACGCATAACGCATAACATATAACGCATAACGCATAACGCATAACGCATAACGCATAACGCATAACGCATAACGCATAACGCATAACGCATATCGCACAACGCATAACGCATAACGTATAACGCATAACGCATACCGTGTAACGCATAACGCATAACGCATAACGCATAACGCATAACACATAAAGCATAACGCATAACGCATAACGCATAACGCATAACGCATAACGCATAACGCATAACGCATAACGCATAACGCATAACGCATAACGCATAACGCATAACGCATAACACATAAAGCATAACGCATAACGCATAACGCAAACGTATAACGCACAACGCATAACGAATAACGCATAACGCATAACGCATAACGCATAACGCATACCGTATAACGCATAACGCATAACGCATAACGCATAACGCATAACGCATAACACATAACGCAGAACGCATAACGCATAACGCATAACGCATAACGCATAACGCATAACGCATAACACATAACGCATAACGCATAACGCATAACGCATAACGCATAACGTGTAACTCATAACGCATAACGCATAACGCATAAAGCATAACGCATAACGCATAACGCATAACGCATATCGCATAACGCATAATACTTAACTTATAACGCACAACGCATAACGCATAACGCATAACGCATAACGCATAACGCACAACGCATAACGCATAACGCATAACGCATAACGTATAACGCATATCGCATACCGTATAACGCATAACGCATAACGCATAACGCAAACGTATAACGCACAACGCATAACGCATAACGCATAACGCATAACATATAACGCATAACGCATAACGCATAACGCATAACGCATAACGCATATCGCATAACGCATAACCCATAACGTATAACGCATAACGCACACCGTATAACGCATAACGCATAACGCATAACGCATAACGCAAACGTATAACGCACAACGCATAACGCATAACGCATAACGCATAACATACAACGCATAACGCATAACGCATAACGCATAACGCATAACGCATAACGCATAACGCATAACGCATAAAGCATAACGCATAACGCATAACGCATAACGCATAACGCATAACGCATAACGCATAACGCATAACGCATAACTCATAACGTATAACGCATAAAGCATAACGCATAACGCATAACGCAAACGTATAACGCACAACGCATAACGCATAACGCATAACTCATAACGCATAACGTATAACGCATAACGCATAACGCATAACGCATAACGCATAACGCATAACGCATAACGCGTAACGCATAACGCATAACGCATAACGCTAACGCATAACGCATAACGTATAACGCATAACGCATACCGTATAACGCATAACGCATAACGAACACCGGAAAACCCATAACGCCTAACGCATAACGGATCACGAATAACGCATAATGCATAACGCATAAAGCATGTCGCATAACGCATAACGCATAACGCATAACGCATAACGCATAACGCATAACGCATAACGCATAACGCATAACGCATAACGCATACCGCTTAACGCATAACGCATAACGCATAACGCATAACGCATAACGCATAACGCATAACGCATAACGCATAACGCATAACGCAAAACGCATAACGTTAACGCATAACCCATAACGCATAAGGCTTGATGCATGACGCATATCGCATATCGCATAACGCATAAGGCTTGATGCATGACGCATATCGCATAACGCATAAGGCATAACGCATAATACATAACGTATAACGCATAACGCATAACGCATAACGCATAACGCATATCGCATAACACATACGCATAACGCATAAGGCATAACGCATTACGCATAACTTTTAACTCATAACTCATAACGAATAACGCATAACGCAAAATGAATAACGCATAACGCATAACGCATAACCCATAACCCTTAACGCATAACGCATAACGCATAACGCATAATGCACAACGCTTAACGAATACCGCAAATCGCTTAACGCCTAACGCATAACGGATCACGCATGACGCATAAAGCATAACGCATAACGCATAACGCATAACGCATAACGCATAACGCATAACGCATAACGCATAACGCATAACGCATAACGCATAACGCATAACGCATAACGCATAACGCATAACGCATAAAGCATAACGCATAACGCATAACGCAAACGTATAACGCACAACGCATAACGCATAACGCATAACGCATAACGCATAACGCATAACGCATAACGCATACCGTATAACGCATAACGCATAACGCATAACGCATAACGCAGAACGCATAACGCATAACGCATAACGCATAACGCATAACGCATAACGCATAACACATAACGCATAACGCATAACGCATAACGCATAACGCATAACGCATAACGCATAACGCATAACGCATAACGCATAACGCATAACGCATAACCATAACGCATAACGCATAACCCATAACGCATAACGCATAACGCATAACGTATAACGCATAACGCATACCGTATAACGCATAATGCATAACGCATAACGCATAACGCATAACGCATAACGCATAACGTATAACGCATAACGCATACCGTATAACGCATAACGCATAACGAACACCGGAAAACCCATATCGCCTAACGAATAACGGATCACGAATAACGCATAATGCATAACGCATAAAGCATAACGCATAACGCATAACGCATAACGCATTTCGCATAACGCATAACGCATAACGCATAACGCATAACGCATAACGCATAACGCATAACGCATAACGCATAACGCATAACGCATAACGCATAACGCATAACGCATAACGCATAACGCATAACGCATAACGCATAACGCAAAACGCATAACGTTAACGCATAACCCATAACGCATAAGGCTTGATGCATGACGCATATCGCATATCGCATATCGCATAAGGCTTGATGCATGACGCATATCGCATAACGCATAAGGCATAACGCATAATACATAACGTATAACGCATTATGCATAACGCTTAACGCATAACGCATAACGCATAACGCATAACGCATATCGCATAACGCCTAACGCATAACGGATCACGCATAACGCATAACGCATAACGCATATCGCACAACGCATAACGCATAACGCATAACGCATACCGTGTAACGCATAACGCATAACGCATAACGCATAACGCATAATGCACAACGCTTAACGAATACCGCAAATCGCATAACGCCTAACGCATAACGGATCACGCATGACGCATAAAGCATAACGCATAACGCATAACGCATAACGCATAACGCATAACGCATAACGCATATCGCCTAACGCATAAATCATAACCCATAACGCACAACGCATAACGCATAATGCACAACGCATAACGAATACCGCAAAACGCATAACGCATAACGCATAACGCATAACGCATAACTCATAACGCATAACGCATAACGCATAACGCATAACGCATAACACATAACGCATAACGCATAACGCATAACGCATAACGCATAACGCATAACGCATAACGCATAACGCATAACGTATAACGCATAACGCATAACGCATAACGCATATCGCACAACGCATAACGCATAACGTATAACGCATAACGCATACCGTGTAACGCATAACGCATAACGCATAACGCATAACGCATAACACATAAAGCATAACGCATAACGCATAACGCATAACGCATAACGCATAACGCATAACGCATAACGCATAACGCATAACGCATAACGCATAACGCATAACGCATAACGCATAACGCATAACGCATAACGCATAACGCATAACGCATAACGCATAACGCATAAAGCATAACGCATAACGCATAACGCAAACGTATAACGCACAACGCATAACGCATAACGCATAACGCATAACGCATAACGCATAACGCATAACGCTTAACGCATAACGCATAACGCATAACGCATAACGCATAACGCATAACGCATAACGCATAACGCATAACGCAAAACGCATAACGTTAACGCATAACCCATAACGCATAAGGCTTGATGCATGACGCATATCGCATATCGCATAACGCATAAGGCTTGATGCATGACGCATATCGCATAACGCATAAGGCATAACGCATAATACATAACGTATAACGCATTATGCATAACGCAAAACGCATAACGTTAACGCATAACCCATAACGCATAAGGCTTGATGCATGACGCATATCGCATATCGCATAACGCATAAGGCTTGATGCATGACGCATATCGCATAACGCATAAGGCATAACGCATAATACATAACGTATAACGCATTATGCATAACGCATAACGCATAACGCATAACGCATAACGCATAACGCATATCGCATAACACATACGCATAACGCATAAGGCATAACGCATTACGCATAACTTTTAACTCATAACTCATAACGAATAATGCATAACGCAAAATGAATAACGCATAAAGCATAACGCATAACCCATAACCCTTAACGCATAACGCATAACGCATAACGCATAATGCACAACGCTTAACGAATACCGCAAATCGCTTAACGCCTAACGCATAACGGATCACGCATGACGCATAAAGCATAACGCATAACGCATAACGCATAACGCATAACGCATAACGCATAACGCATATCGCATAACGCATAAATCATAACCCATAACGCACAACGCATAACGCATAACGCATAACGCATAACGCATAACGCATAACGCATAACGCATAACGCATAACGCATAACGCATAACGCATAACGCATAACGCATAACGCATAACGCATAACGCATAACGCATAAAGCATAACGCATAACGCATAACGCAAACGTATAACGCACAACGCATAACGCATAACGCATAACGCATAACGCATACCGTATAACGCATAACGCATAACGCATAACGCATAACGCAGAACGCATAACGCATAACGCATAACGCATAACGCATAACGCATAACGCATAACACATAACGCATAACGCATAACGCATAACGCATAACGCATAACGCATAACGCATAACGCATAACGCATAACGCATAACGCATAACGCATAACGCATAACCATAACGCATAACGCATAACCCATAACGTATAACGCATAACGCATAACGTATAACGCATAACGCATACCGTATAACGCATAACGCATAACGCATAACGCATAACGCATAACGCATAACGCATAACGTATAACGCATAACGCATACCGTATAACGCATAACGCATAACGAACACCGGAAAACCCATAACGCCTAACGAATAACGGATCACGAATAACGCATAATGCATAACGCATAAAGCATAACGCATAACGCATAACGCATAACGCATTTCGCATAACGCATAACGGATAACGCATAACGCATAACGCATAACGCATAACGCATAACGCATAACGCATAACGCATAACGCATAACGCATAACGCATAACGCATAACGCATAACGCATAACGCATAACGCATAACATATAACGCATAACGCATACCGTGTAACGCATAACGCATAACGCATAACGCATAACGCATAACACATAAAGCATAACGCATAACGCATAACGCATAACGCATAACGCATAACGCATAACGCATAACGCATAACGCATAACGCATAACGCATAAAGCATAACGCATAACGCATAACGCAAACGTATAACGCACAACGCATAACGCATAACCCATAACGCATAACGCATAACGCATACCGTATAACGCATAACGCATAACGCATAACGCATAACGCATATCGCATAACACATAACGCATAACGCATAACGCATAAAGCATAACGCATAACGCATAACGCATATCGCATAACGCATAATACTTAACGTATAACGCACAACGCATAACGCATAACGCATAACGCATAACGCATAACGCATAACGCATAACGCATAACGCATATCGCATAACGCATAAATCATAACCCATAACGCACAACGCATAACGCAAAATGCACAACGCATAACGAATACCGCAAAACGCATAACGCATAACGCATAACGCATAACTCATAACGCATAACGCATAACGCATAACGCATAACGCATAACGCATAACGCATAACGCATAACGCATAACGCATAACGCATAACGCATAACGTGTAACTCATAACGCATAACGCATAATGCATAACGCATAACGCATAACGCATAACGCATAACGCATAACGCATATCGCATAACGCATAATACATAACGTATAACGCATAACGCATACCGTATAACGCATAACTTATAACGCATAACGCATAACGCATAACATATAACGCATAACGCATAACGCATAACGCATAACGCATAACGCATAACGCATAACGCACAACGCATAACGCATAACGCATAACGCATAACATATAACGCATAACGCATAACACATAACGCATAACGCATAACGCATAACGCATATCGCACAACGCATAACGCATAACGTATAACGCATAACGCATACCGTATAATGCATAACGCATAACGCATAACGCAAACGTATAAGGCACAACGCATAACGCAAACGTATAAGGCACAACGCATAACGCATAACGCATAATATATAACGCATAACGCATAACGCATAACGCACAACGCATAACGCATAACGCATAACGCATAACATATAACGCATAACGCATACCGTGTAACGCATAACGCATAACGCATAACGCATAACGCATAACGCATAACACATAAAGCATAACGCATAACGCATAACGCATAACGCATAACGCATAACGCATAACGCATAACGCATAACGCATAACGCATAACGCATAACGCATAAAGCATAACGCGTAACGCATAACGCAAACGTATAACGCACAACGCATAACGCATAACGCATAACGCATAACGCATAACGCATACCGTATAACGCATAACGCATAACGCATAACGCATAACGCATAACGCATAACACATAACGCAGAACGCATAACGCATAACGCATAACGCATAACGCATAACGCATAACGCATAACACATAACGCATAACGCATAACGCATAACGCATAACGCATAACGCATAACGTGTAACTCATAACGCATAACGCATAACGCATAACGCATAACGCATAACGCATAACGCATAACGCATAACGCATAACGCATAACCATAACGCATAACGCATAACCCATAACGCATAACGCACAACGCATAACGTATAACGCATAACGCATAACGCATACCGTATAACGCATAATGCATAACGCATAAAGCATAACGCATAACGCATAACGCATAACGCATAACGCATAACGCATAACGCATAACGCATAACGCATAACGCATAACGCATAACGCATAACGCATAACGCATAACGCACAACGCATAACGCATAACGCATAACGCATAACGCATAACGCATATCGCATACCGTATAACGCATAACGCATAACGCAAAACGCAAACGTATAACGCACAACGCATAACGCATAACGCATAACGCATAACATATAACGCGTAACGCATAACGCATAACGCATATCGCATAACGCATAACCCATAACGTATAACGCATAACGCACACCGTATAACGCATAACGCATAACGCATAACGCATAACGCATAACGCATAAATCAAAACACATAACGCAAACGTATAACGCACAACGCATAACGCATAACGCATAACGCATAACGCATAACGTATAACGCATAACGCATAACGCATAACGCATAACGCATAACGCATAACGCATAACGCATAACCATAACGCATAACGCATAACCCATAACGCATAACGCATAACGCATAACGTATAACGCATAACGCATAACGCATAACGCATAACGCATAACGCATAACGCATAACGCATAACGCATAACGCATAACCATAACGCATAACGCATAACCCATAACGCATAACGCATAACGCATAACGTATAACGCATAACGCATAACGCATAACGCATAACGCATAACGCATAACGCATAACGCAAAACGCATAACGTTAACGCATAACCCATAACGCATAAGGCTTGATGCATGACGCATATCGCATATCGCATAACGCATAAGGCTTGATGCATGACGCATATCGCATAACGCATAAGGCATAACGCATAATACATAACGTATAACGCATAACGCATAACGCATAACGCATAACGCATAACGCATAACACATAACGCATAACGCATAACGCATAACGCATAACGTGTAACTCATAACGCATAACGCATAACGCATAAAGCATAACGCATAACGCATAACGCATAACGCATATCGCATAACGCATAATACTTAACGTATAACGCACAACGCATAACGCATAACGCATAACGCATAACGCATAACGCACAACGCATAACGCATAACGCATAACGCATAACGCATAACGCATATCGCATACCGTATAACGCATAACGCATAACGCAAAACGCAAACGTATAACGCACAACGCATAACGCATAACGCATAACGCATAACATATAACGCGTAACGCATAACGCATAACGCATATCGCATAACGCATAACCCATAACGTATAACGCATAACGCACACCGTATAACGCATAACGCATAACGCATAACGCATAACGCATAAAGCAAAACGCATAACGCAAACGTATAACGCACAACGCATAACGCATAACGCATAACGCATAACGCATAACGCATAACGTATAACGCATAACGCATAACGCATAACGCATAACGCATAACGCATAACGCATAACGCATAACCATAACGCATAACGCATAACCCATAACGCATAACGCATAACGCATAACGCATAACGTATAACGCATAACGCATACCGTATAACGCATAATGCATAACGCATAACGCATAACGCATAACGCATAACGCATAACGCATAACGCAAAACGCATAACGTTAACGCATAACCCATAACGCATAAGGCTTGATGCATGACGCATATCGCATATCGCATAACGCATAAGGCTTGATGCATGACGCATATCGCATAACGCATAAGGCATAACGCATAATACATAACGTATAACGCATTATGCATAACGCATAACGCATAACGCATAAAGCATAACGCATAACCCATAACCCTTAACGCATAACGCATAACGCATAATGCACAACGCTTAACGAATACCGCAAATCGCATAACGCCTAACGCATAAAGGATCACGCATGACGCATAAAGCATAACGCATAACGCATAACGCATAACGCATAACGCAAATCGCATAACGCATAAATCATAACCCATAACGCACAACGCATAACGCATAACGCATAACGCATAACGCATAACGCATAACGCATAACGCATAACGCATAAAGCATAACGCAAAACGCATAACGTTAACGCATAACCCATAACGCATAAGGCTTGATGCATGGCGCATATCGCATATCGCATAACGCATAAGGCTTGATGCATGACGCATATCGCATAACGCATAAGGCATAACGCATAATACATAACGTATAACGCATTATGCATAACGCATAACGCATAACGCATAATGCATAAAGCATAACGCATAACCCATAACCCTTAACGCATAACGCATAACGCATAATGCACAACGCTTAACGAATACCGCAAATCGCATAACGCCTAACGCATAACGGATCACGCATGACGCATAAAGCATAACGCCTAACGCATAACGGATCACGCATGACGCATAAAGCATAACGCATAACGCATAACGCATAACGCATAACGCATAACGCATAACGCATAACGCATAACGCATAAAGTATAACTCATAACGCATAACGCATAACGCAAACTTATAGCGCACAACGCATAGCGCATAACGCATAACGCATAACGCATAACGCATAACGCATAACGCATAACGCATAACGCATAACGCATAACGCATAACGCATAACGCATAACGCATAAGGCATAACGCATAACGGATCACGCATTACGCATAACGCATAACGCATAACGCATAACGCATAACGCATAAAGCATAACGCATAACGCATAACGCATAACGCATAAAGCATAACGCAAACGTATAACGCACAACGCATAACGCATAACGCATAACGCATAACATATAACGCATAACGCATAACGCATAACGCATAACGCATATCGCCTAACGCATAACCCATAACGTATAACGCATAACGCACACCGTATAACGCATAACGCATAACGCATAACGCATAACGCATAACGCAAACGTATAACGCACAACGCATAACGCATAACGCATAACGCATAACATATAACGCATAACGCATAACGCATAACGTATAACGCATAACGCATAACGCATAAAGCATAACGCATAACGCATAACGCATAACGCATAACGCATAACGCATAACGCATAACGCATAACGCATAACTCATAACGCATAACGCATAAAGCATAACGCATAACGCAAACGTATAACGCACAACGCATAACGCATAACGCATTACTCATAACGCATAACGTATAACGCATAACGCATAACGCATAACGCATAACGCATAACGCATAACGCATAAAGCATAACGCAAAACGCATAACGTTAACGCATAACCCATAACGCATAAGGCTTGATGCATGGCGCATATCGCATATCGCATAACGCATAAGGCTTGATGCATGACGCATATCGCATAACGCATAAGGCATAACGCATAATACATAACGTATAACGCATTATGCATAACGCATAACGCATAATGCATAAAGCATAACGCATAACCCATAACCCTTAACGCATAACGCATAACGCATAATGCACAACGCTTAACGAATACCGCAAATCGCATAACGCCTAACGCATAACGGATCACGCATGACGCATAAAGCATAACGCATAACGCATAACGCATAACTCATAACGCATAACGCATAACGCATAACGCACACCGTATAACGCATAACGCATAACGCATAACGCATAAAGCATAACGCATAACGCATAACGCATAATGCAAACGTATAACGTCCAACGCATAAAGCATAACGAACAACCCATAACGCATAATCCATAACGCATAACGCATAACGCATAACGCATAACGCATAACGCATAAAGTATAACTCATAACGCATAACGCATAACGCAAACTTATAGCGCACAACGCATAGCGCATAACGCATAACGCATAACGCATAACGCATAACGCATAACGCATAACGCAGAACGCATAACGCATAACGCATAACGCATAACGCATAACGGATCACGCATAACGCATAACGCATAACGCATAACGCATAACGCATAACGCCTAAAGCATAACGCATAACGCATAACACATAACGCATAAAGCATAACGCATAACGCATAACGCATAACGTGTAACGCATAACGCATAACGCATAACGCATAACGCATAACGCATAACACATAAAGCATAACGCATAACGCATAACGCATAACGCATAACGCATAACGCATAACGCATAACGCATAACGCATAACGCATAACGCATAACGCATAACGCATAACGCATAACGCATAACGCATAACGCATAGCGCATAAAGCATAACGCATAACGCATAACGCAAACGTATAACGCACAACGCATAACGCATAACGCATAACGCATAACGCATAACGCATAACGCATACCGTATAACGCATAACGCATAACGCATAACGCATAACGCATAACGCATAACGCATAACACATAACGCAGAACGCATAACGCATAACGCATAACGCATAACGCATAACGCATAACGCATAACGCATAACGCATAACGCATAACGCATAACGCATAACGCATAACGCATAACGCATAACGTGTAACTCATAACGCATAACGCATAAAGCATAACGCATAACGCATAACGCATAACGCAAACGTATAACGCACAACGCATAACGCATAACGCATAACGCATAACATATAACGCATAACGCATAACGCATAACGCATAACGCATATCGCATAACGCATAACCCATAACGTATAACGCATAACGCACACCGTATAACGCATAACGCATAACGCATAACGCATAACGCAAACGTATAACGCACAACGCATAACGCATAACGCATAACGCATAACATATAACGCATAACGCATAACGCATAACGCATAACGCATAACTCATAACGCATAACGCATAACGCAAACTTATAGCGCACAACGCATAGCGCATAACGCATAACGCATAACGCATAACGCATAACGCATAACGCATAACGCATAACGCATAACGCATAACGCATAACGGATCACGCATAACGCATAACATATAACGCATAACGCATAACGCATAACGCATAACGCATAAAGCATAACGCATAACGCATAACGCATAACGCAAACGTATAACGCACAACGCATAACGCATAACGCATAACGCATAACTCATAACGCATAACGTATAACGCATAACGCATAACGCATAACGCATAACGCATAACGCATAACGCATAACGCACAACGCATAACCATAACGCATAACGCATAACCCATAACGCATAACGCACAACGCATAACGTATAACGCATAACGCATAACGCATACCGTATAACGCATAATGCATAACGCATAAAGCATAACGCATAACGCATAACGCATAACGCATAACGCATAACGCATAACGCATAACGCATAACGCATAACGCACAACGCACAACGCATAACGCATAACGCATAACGCATAACGCATAACGCATAACGCATAACGCATAACGCATAAAGCAAAACGCATAACGCAAACGTATAACGCACAACGCATAACGCATAACGCATAACGCATAACGCATAACGCATAACGTATAACGCATAACGCATAACGCATAACGCATAACGCATAACGCATAACGCATAACGCATAACGCATAACCATAACGCATAACGCATAACCCATAACGCATAACGCATAACGCATAACGTATAACGCATAACGCATACCGTATAACGCATAATGCATAACGCATAACGCATAACGCATAACGCATAACGCATAACGCATAACGTATAACGCATAACGCATACCGTATAACGCATAACGCATAACGAACACCGGAAAACCCATAACGCCTAACGCATAACGGATCACGAATAACGCATAATGCATAACGCATAAAGCATAACGCATAACGCATAACGCATAACGCATAACGCATAACGCATAACGCATAACGCATAACGCATAACGCATAACGCATAACGCATAACGCATAACATATAACGCATAACGCATAACGCATAACGCATAACGCATAACGCATAACGCATAACGCATAACGCACAACGCATAACGCATACCGTGTAACGCATAACGCATAACGCATAACGCATAACGCATAACACATAAAGCATAACGCATAACGCATAACGCATAACGCATAACGCATAACGCATAACGCATAACGCATAACGCATAACGCATAACGCATAACGCATAACGCATAACGCATAACGCATAAAGCATAACGCATAACGCATAACGCAAACGTATAACGCACAACGCATAACGCATACCGTATAACGCATAATGCATAACGCATAACGCATAACGCATAACGCATAACGCATAACGTATAACGCATAACGCATACCGTATAACGCATAACGCATAACGAACACCGGAAAACCCATAACGCCTAACGAATAACGGATCACGAATAACGCATAATGCATAACGCATAAAGCATAACGCATAACGCATAACGCATAACCCATAACGCATAACGCATAACGCATAACGCATAACGCATAACGCATAACGCATAACGCATAACGCATAACGCATAACGCATAACGCATAACGCATAACGCATAACGCATAACGCATAACGCATAACGCAAAACGCATAACGATAACGCATAACCCATAACGCATAAGGCTTCATGCATGACGCATATCGCATATCGCATAACGCATAAGGCTTGATGCATGACGCAAATCGCATAACGCATAAGGCATAACGCATAATACATAACGTATAACGCATTATGCATAACGCATAACGCATAACGCATAACGCATAACGCATAACGCATAACGCATAACGCATAACGCATAACGCATAAAGCATAACGCATAACGCATAACGCAAACGTATAACGCACAACGCATAACGCATACCGTATAACGCATAATGCATAACGCATAACGCATAACGCATAACGCATAACGCATAACGTATAACGCATAACGCATACCGTATAACGCATAACGCATAACGAACACCGGAAAACCCATAACGCCTAACGAATAACGGATCACGAATAACGCATAATGCATAACGCATAAAGCATAACGCATAACGCATAACGCATAACCCATAACGCATAACGCATAACGCATAACGCATAACGCATAACGCATAACCATAACGCATAACGCATAACGCATAACGCATAACGCATAACGCATAACGCATAACGCATAACGTATAACGCATAACGCAAAACGCATAACGTTAACGCATAACCCATAACGCATAAGGCTTCATGCATGACGCATATCGCATATCGCATAACGCATAAGGCTTGAAGCATGACGCAAATCGCATAACGCATAAGGCATAACGCATAATACATAACGTATAACGCATTATGCATAACGCATAACGCATAACGCATAACGCATAACGCATAACGCATAACGTGTAACTCATAACGCATAACGCATAATGCATAACGCATAACGCATAACGCATAACGCATATCGCATAACGCATAATACATAACGTATAACGCATAACGCATACCGTATAACGCATAACGCATAATGCATATCGCATAACGCATAATACATAACGTATAACGCATAACGCATACCGTATAACGCATAACGCATAATGCATAACGCATAACGCATAACATATAACGCATAACGCATAACGCATAACGCATAACGCATAACGCATAACGCATAACGCATAACGCATAACGCATAACGCATAACGCATAACGCATAACACATAAAGCATAACGCATAACGCATAACGCATAACGCATAACGCATAACGCATAACGCATAACGCATAACGCATAACGCATAACGCATAACGCATAACGCATAACGCATAAAGCATAACGCATAACGCATAACGCAAACGTATAACGCACAACGCATAACGCATAACGAACAACGCATAATGCATAACGCATAACGCATAACGCATAACGCATAACGCATAACGTATAACGCATAACGCATACCGTATAACGCATAACGCATAACGAACACCGGAAAACCCATAACGCCTAACGAATAACGGATCACGAATAACGCATAATGCATAACGCATAAAGCATAACGCATAACGCATAACGCATAACCCATAACGCATAACGCATAACGCATAACGCATAACGCATAACGCATAACGCATAACGCATAACGCATAACGCATAACGCATAACGCATAACGCATAACGCATAACGCATAACGCATAACGCAAAACGCATAACGTTAACGCATAACCCATAACGCATAAGGCTTCATGCATGACGCATATCGCATATCGCATAACGCATAAGGCTTGATGCATGACGCAAATCGCATAACGCATAAGGCATAACGCATAATACATAACGTATAACGCATTATGCATAACGCATAACGCATAACGCATAACGCATAACGCATAACGCATAACGTGTAACTCATAACGCATAACGCATAACGCATAACGCATAACGCATAACGCATAACGCATAACGCATAACGCATAATACATAACGTATA
The DNA here is from genome assembly GCA_916610235.2 of Lasioglossum morio. Lineage (NCBI taxonomy): Eukaryota > Metazoa > Arthropoda > Insecta > Hymenoptera > Halictidae > Lasioglossum > Lasioglossum morio. The sequence goes on along the minus strand of CAKAJA020000323.1, from coordinate 5,340,184 downwards.
ACGCATAACGCATACCGTATAACGCATAACGCATAATGCATATCGCATAACGCATAATACATAACGTATAACCCATAACGCATACCGTATAACGCATAACGCATAATGCATAACGCATAACGCATAACATATAACGCATAACGCATAACGCATAACGCATAACGCATAACGCATAACGCATAACGCATAACGCATAACGCATAACGCATAACGCATAACGCATAACGCATAACGCATACCGTGTAACGCATAACGCATAACGCATAACGCATAACGCATAACACATAAAGCATAACGCATAACGCATAACGCATAACGCATAACGCATAACGCATAACGCATAACGCATAACGCATAACGCATAAAGCATAACGCATAACGCATAACGCAAACGTATAACGCACAACGCATAACGCATACCGTATAACGCATAATGCATAACGCATAACGCATAACGCATAACGCATAACGCATAACGTATAACGCATAACGCATACCGTATAACGCATAACGCATAACGAACACCGGAAAACCCATAACGCCTAACGAATAACGGATCACGAATAACGCATAATGCATAACGCATAAAGCATAACGCATAACGCATAACGCATAACCCATAACGCATAACGCATAACGCATAACGCATAACGCATAACGCATAACGCATAACGCATAACGCATAACGCATAACGCATAACGCATAACGCATAACGCATAACGCATAACGCATAACGCATAACGCATAACGCATAACGCATAACGCATAACGCAAAACGCATAACGTTAACGCATAACCCATAACGCATAAGGCTTCATGCATGACGCATATCGCATATCGCATAACGCATAAGGCTTGATGCATGACGCATATCGCATAACGCATAAGGCATAACGCATAATACATAACGTATAACGCATTATGCATAACGCATAACGCATAACGCATAACGCATAACGCATAACGCATAACGCATAACGCATAACGTATAACGCATAACGCATACCGTATAACGCATAACGCATAACGAACACCGGAAAACCCATAACGCCTAACGAATAACGGATCACGAATAACGCATAATGCATAACGCATAAAGCATAACGCATAACGCATAACGCATAACCCATAACGCATAACGCATAACGCATAACGCATAACGCATAACGCATAAAGCATAACGCATAACGCATAACGCAAACGTATAACGCACAACGCATAACGCATAACGCATAACGCATAACGCATAACGCATAACGCATACCGTATAACGCATAACGCATAACGCATAACGCATAACGCATAACGCAGAACGCATAACGCATAACGCATAACGCATAATACATAACGTATAACGCATAACGCATACCGTATAACGCATAACGCATAATGCATATCGCATAACGCATAATACATAACGTATAACGCATAACGCATACCGTATAACGCATAACGCATAATGCATAACGCATAACGCATAACATATAACGCATAACGCATAACGCATAACGCATAACGCATAACGCATAACGCATAACGCATAACGCACAACGCATAACGCATAACGCATAACGCATAACGCATACCGTGTAACGCATAACGCATAACGCATAACGCATAACGCATAACACATAAAGCATAACGCATAACGCATAACGCATAACGCATAACGCATAACGCATAACGCATAACGCATAACGCATAACGCATAACGCATAACGCATAAAGCATAACGCATAACGCATAACGCAAACGTATAACGCACAACGCATAACGCATACCGTATAACGCATAATGCATAACGCATAACGCATAACGCATAACGCATAACGCATAACGTATAACGCATAACGCATACCGTATAACGCATAACGCATAACGAACACCGGAAAACCCATAACGCCTAACGAATAACGGATCACGAATAACGCATAATGCATAACGCATAAAGCATAACGCATAACGCATAACGCATAACCCATAACGCATAACGCATAACGCATAACGCATAACGCATAACGCATAACGCATAACGCATAACGCATAACGCATAACGCATAACGCATAACGCATAACGCATAACGCATAACGCATAACGCATAACGCATAACGCAAAACGCATAACGTTAACGCATAACCCATAACGCATAAGGCTTCATGCATGACGCATATCGCAATCGCATAACGCATAAGGCTTGATGCATGACGCATATCGCATAACGCATAAGGCATAACGCATAATACATAACGTATAACGCATTATGCATAACGCATAACGCATAACGCATAACGCATAACGCATAACGCATAACGCATAACGTATAACGCATAACGCATACCGTATAACGCATAACGCATAACGAACACCGGAAAACCCATAACGCCTAACGAATAACGGATCACGAATAACGCATAATGCATAACGCATAAAGCATAACGCATAACGCATAACGCATAACCCATAACGCATAACGCATAACGCATAACGCATAACGCATAACGCATAAAGCATAACGCATAACGCATAACGCAAACGTATAACGCACAACGCATAACGCATAACGCATAACGCATAACGCATAACGCATAACGCATACCGTATAACGCATAACGCATAACGCATAACGCATAACGCAGAACGCATAACGCATAACGCATAACGCATAACGCATAACGCATAACGCATAACGCATAACACATAACGCATAACGCATAACGCATAACGCATAACGCATAACGCATAACGCATAACGCATAACGCATAACGCATAACGCATAACGCATAACGCATAACGCATAACGCATAACGCATAACGCATAACGCATAACGCATAACGCATAAAGCATAACGCATAACGCATAACGCAAACGTATAACGCACAACGCATAACGCATACCGTATAACGCATAATGCATAACGCATAACGCATAACGCATAACGCATAACGCATAACGTATAACGCATAACGCATACCGTATAACGCATAACGCATAACGAACACCGGAAAACCCATAACGCCTAACGAATAACGGATCACGAATAACGCATAATGCATAACGCATAAAGCATAACGCATAACGCATAACGCATAACCCATAACGCATAACGCATAACGCATAACGCATAACGCATAACGCATAACGCATAACGCATAACGCATAACGCATAACGCATAACGCATAACGCATAACGCATAACGCAAAACGCATAACGTTAACGCATAACCCATAACGCATAAGGCTTCATGCATGACGCATATCGCATATCGCATAACGCATAAGGCTTGATGCATGACGCAAATCGCATAACGCATAAGGCATAACGCATAATACATAACGTATAACGCATTATGCATAACGCATAACGCATAACGCATAACGCATAACGCATAACGCATAACGCATAACGCATAACGCATAACGCATAAAGCATAACGCATAACGCATAACGCAAACGTATAACGCACAACGCATAACGCATAACGTATAACGCATAATGCATAACGCATAACGCATAACGCATAACGCATAACGCATACCGTATAACGCATAACGCATACCGTATAACGCATAACGCATAACGAACACCGGAAAACCCATAACGCCTAACGAATAACGGATCACGAATAACGCATAATGCATAACGCATAAAGCATAACGCATAACGCATAACGCATAACCCATAACGCATAACGCATAACGCATAACGCATAACGCATAACGCATAACGCATAACGCATAACGCATAACGCATAACGCATAACGCATAACGCATAACGCATAACGCATAACGCATAACGTATAACGCATAACGCAAAACGCATAACGTTAACGCATAACCCATAACGCATAAGGCTTGATGCATGACGCATATCGCATATCGCATAACGCATAAGGCTTGATGCATGACGCAAATCGCATAACGCATAAGGCATAACGCATAATACATAACGTATAACGCATTATGCATAACGCATAACGCATAACGCATAACGCATAACGCATAACGCATAACGTGTAACTCATAACGCATAACGCATAATGCATAACGCATAACGCATAACGCATAACGCATAACGCATATCGCATAACGCATAATACATAACGTATAACGCATAACGCATACCGTATAACGCATAACGCATAATGCATATCGCATAACGCATAATACATAACGTATAACGCATAACGCATACCGTACAACGCATAACGCATAATGCATAACGCATAACGCATAACATATAACGCATAACGCATAACGCATAACGCATAACGCATAACGCATAACGCATAACGCATAACGCATAACGCATAACGCATAACGCATAACACATAAAGCATAACGCATAACGCATAACGCATAACGCATAACGCATAACGCATAACGCATAACGCATAACGCATAACGCATAACGCATAACGCATAACGCATAAAGCATAACGCATAACGCATAACGCAAACGTATAACGCACAACGCATAACGCATACCGTACAACGCATAATGCATAACGCATAACGCATAACGCATAACGCATAACGCATAACGTATAACGCATAACGCATACCGTATAACGCATAACGCATAACGAACACCGGAAAACCCATAACGCCTAACGAATAACGGATCACGAATAACGCATAATGCATAACGCATAAAGCATAACGCATAACGCATAACGCATAACGCATAACGCATAACGCATAACGCATAACGCATAACGCATAACGCATAACGCATAACGCATAACGCATAACGCATAACGCATAACGCATAACGCATAACGCATAACGCATAACGCATAACGCATAACGCATAACGCAAAACGCATAACGTTAACGCATAACCCATAACGCATAAGGCTTCATGCATGACGCATATCGCATATCGCATAACGCATAAGGCTTGAAGCATGACGCAAATCGCATAACGCATAAGGCATAACGCATAATACATAACGTATAACGCATTATGCATAACGCATAACGCATAACGCATAACGCATAACGCATAACGCATAACGTGTAACTCATAACGCATAACGCATAATGCATAACGCATAACGCATAACGCATAACGCATATCGCATAACGCATAATACATAACGTATAACGCATAACGCATACCGTATAACGCATAACGCATAATGCATATCGCATAACGCATAATACATAACGTATAACCCATAACGCATACCGTATAACGCATAACGCATAATGCATAACGCATAACGCATAACATATAACGCATAACGCATAACGCATAACGCATAACGCATAACGCATAACGCATAACGCATAACGCACAACGCATAACGCATAACGCATAACGCATAACGCATACCGTGTAACGCATAACGCATAACGCATAACGCATAACGCATAACACATAAAGCATAACGCATAACGCATAACGCATAACGCATAACGCATAACGCATAACGCATAACGCATAACGCATAACGCATAAAGCATAACGCATAACGCATAACGCAAACGTATAACGCACAACGCATAACGCATACCGTATAACGCATAATGCATAACGCATAACGCATAACGCATAACGCATAACGCATAACGTATAACGCATAACGCATACCGTATAACGCATAACGCATAACGAACACCGGAAAACCCATAACGCCTAACGAATAACGGATCACGAATAACGCATAATGCATAACGCATAAAGCATAACGCATAACGCATAACGCATAACCCATAACGCATAACGCATAACGCATAACGCATAACGCATAACGCATAACGCATAACGCATAACGCATAACGCATAACGCATAACGCATAACGCATAACGCATAACGCATAACGCATAACGCATAACGCAAAACGCATAACGTTAACGCATAACCCATAACGCATAAGGCTTGATGCATGACGCATATCGCATATCGCATAACGCATAAGGCTTGATGCATGACGCATATCGCATAACGCATAAGGCATAACGCATAATACATAACGTATAACGCATTATGCATAACGCATAACGCATAACGCATAACGCATAACGCATAACGCATAACGCATAACGCATAACGTATAACGCATAACGCATACCGTATAACGCATAACGCATAACGAACACCGGAAAACCCATAACGCCTAACGAATAACGGATCACGAATAACGCATAATGCATAACGCATAAAGCATAACGCATAACGCATAACGCATAACGCATAACGCATAACGCATAACGCATAACGCATAACGCATAACGCATAAAGCATAACGCATAACGCATAACGCAAACGTATAACGCACAACGCATAACGCATAACGCATAACGCATAACGCATAACGCATAACGCATACCGTATAACGCATAACGCATAACGCATAACGCATAACGCATAACGCAGAACGCATAACGCATAACGCATAACGCATAATACATAACGTATAACGCATAACGCATACCGTATAACGCATAACGCATAATGCATATCGCATAACGCATAATACATAACGTATAACGCATAACGCATACCGTATAACGCATAACGCATAATGCATAACGCATAACGCATAACATATAACGCATAACGCATAACGCATAACGCATAACGCATAACGCATAACGCATAACGCATAACGCATAACGCACAACGCATAACGCATAACGCATAACGCATAACGCATACCGTGTAACGCATAACGCATAACGCATAACGCATAACGCATAACACATAAAGCATAACGCATAACGCATAACGCATAACGCATAACGCATAACGCATAACGCATAACGCATAACGCATAACGCATAACGCATAAAGCATAACGCATAACGCATAACGCAAACGTATAACGCACAACGCATAACGCATACCGTATAACGCATAATGCATAACGCATAACGCATAACGCATAACGCATAACGCATAACGTATAACGCATAACGCATACCGTATAACGCATAACGCATAACGAACACCGGAAAACCCATAACGCCTAACGAATAACGGATCACGAATAACGCATAATGCATAACGCATAAAGCATAACGCATAACGCATAACGCATAACCCATAACGCATAACGCATAACGCATAACGCATAACGCATAACGCATAACGCATATCGCATAACGCATAACGCATAACGCATAACGCATAACGCATAACGCATAACGCATAACGCATAACGCATAACGCAAAACGCATAACGTTAACGCATAACCCATAACGCATAAGGCTTCATGCATGACGCATATCGCAATCGCATAACGCATAAGGCTTGATGCATGACGCATATCGCATAACGCATAAGGCATAACGCATAATACATAACGTATAACGCATTATGCATAACGCATAACGCATAACGCATAACGCATGACGCATAACGCATAACGCATAACGTATAACGCATAACGCATACCGTATAACGCATAACGCATAACGAACACCGGAAAACCCATAACGCCTAACGAATAACGGATCACGAATAACGCATAATGCATAACGCATAAAGCATAACGCATAACGCATAACGCATAACCCATAACGCATAACGCATAACGCATAACGCATAACGCATAACGCATAAAGCATAACGCATAACGCATAACGCAAACGCATAACGCATAACGCATAACGCATAACGCATAACGCATAACGCATAACGCATAACACATAACGCATAACGCATAACGCATAACGCATAACGCATAACGCATAACGCATAACGCATAACGCATAACGCATAACGCATAACGCATAACGCATAACCATAACGCATAACGCATAACCCATAACGCATAACGCATAACGCATAACGAATAACGCATAACGCATACCGAATAACGCATAATGCATAACGCATAACGCATAACGCATAACGCATAACGCATAACGTATAACGCATAACGCATACCGTATAACGCATAACGCATAACGAACAACGGAATACCCATAACGCCTAACGAATAACGGATCACGAATAACGCATAATGCATAACACATAAAGCATAACGCATAACGCATAACGCATAACGCATTTCGCATAACGCATAACGCATAACGCATAACGCATAACGCATAACGCATAACGCATAACGCATAACGCATAACGCATAACGCATAACGCATAACGCATAACGCATAACGCATAACGCATAACGCATAACGCAAAACGCATAACGTTAACGCATAACCCATAACGCATAAGGCTTGATGCATGACGCATATCGCATATCGCATAACGCATAAGGCTTGATGCATGACGCATATCGCATAACGCATAAGGCATAACGCATAATACATAACGTATAACGCATTATGCATAACGCATAACGCATAACGCATAACGCATAACGCATATCGCATAACACATACGCATAACGCATAAGGCATAACGCATTACGCATAACTTTTAACTCATAACTCATAACGAATAATGCATAACGCAAAATGAATAACGCATAAAGCATAACGCATAACCCTTAACCCTTAACGCATAACGCATAACGCATAATGCACAACGCTTAACGAATACCGCAAATCGCATAACGCCTAACGCATAACGGATCACGCATGACGCATAAAGCATAACGCATAACGCATAACGCATAACGCATAACGCATAACGCATATCGCCTAACGCATAAATCATAACCCATAACGCACAACGCATAACGCATAATGCACATCGCATAACGAATACCGCAAAACGCATAACGCATAACGCATAACGCATAACGCATAACTCATAACGCATAACGCATAACGCATAACGCATAACGCATAACACATAACGCATAACGCATAACGCATAACGCATAACGCATAACGCATAACGCATAACGCATAACGTGTAACTCATAACGCATAACGCATAATGCATAACGCATAACGCATAACGCATAACGCATATCGCATAACGCATAATACATAACGCATAACGCATAACGCATAACGCATAACGCATATCGCCTAACGCATAAATCATAACCCATAACGCACAACGCATAACGCATAATGCACATCGCATAACGAATACCGCAAAACGCATAACGCATAACGCATAACGCATAACGCATAACGCATAATGCATAACGCATAACGCATAACGCATAACGCATAACGCATAACGTATAACGCATAACGCATACCGTATAACGCATAACGCATAACGAACACCGGAAAACCCATAACGCCTAACGAATAACGGATCACGAATAACGCATAATGCATAACGCATAAAGCATAACGCATAACGCATAACGCATAACCCATAACGCATAACGCATAACGCATAACGCATAACGCATAACGCATAACGCATAACGCATAACGCATAACGCATAACGCATAACGCATAACGCATAACGCATAACGCATAACGCATAACGCATAACGCATAACGCATAACGTATAACGCATAACGCATACCGTATAACGCATAACGCATAACGAACACCGGAAAACCCATAACGCCTAACGAATAACGGATCACGAATAACGCATAATGCATAACGCATAAAGCATAACGCATAACGCATAACGCATAACCCATAACGCATAACGCATAACGCATAACGCATAACGCATAACGCATAACGCATAACGCATAACGCATAACGCATAACGCATAACGCATAACGCATAACGCATAACGCATAACGCATAACGCATAACGCATAACGCAAAACGCATAACGTTAACGCATAACCCATAACGCATAAGGCTTCATGCATGACGCATATCGCATATCGCATAACCCATAAGGCTTGATGCATGACGCATATCGCATAACGCATAAGGCATAACGCATAATACATAACGTATAACGCATTATGCATAACGCATAACGCATAACGCATAACGCATAACGCATAACGCATAACGTATAACGCATAACGCATAACGAACACCGGAAAACCCATAACGCCTAACGAATAACGGATCACGAATAACGCATAATGCATAACGCATAAAGCATAACGCATAACGCATAACGCATAACGCATTTCGCATAACGCATAACGCATAACGCATAACGCATAACGCATAACGCATAACGCATAACGCATAACGCATAACGCATAACGCATAACGCATAACGCATAACGCATAACGCATAACCATAACGCATAACGCATAACGTATAACGCATAACGCATACCGTATAACGCATAACGCATAACGAACACCGGAAAACCCATAACGCCTAACGAATAACGGATCACGAATAACGCATAATGCATAACGCATAAAGCATAACGCATAACGCATAACGCATAACGCATTTCGCATAACGCATAACGCATAACGCATAACGCATAACGCATAACGCATAACGCATAACGCATAACGCATAACGCATAACGCATAACGCATAACGCATAACGCATAACGCATAACGCATAACGCATAACGCATAACGCATAACGCATAACGCATAACGCATAACGCAAAACGCATAACGTTAACGCATAACCCATAACGCATAAGGCTTGATGCATGACGCATATCGCATATCGCATAACGCATAAGGCTTGATGCATGACGCATATCGCATAACGCATAAGGCATAACGCATAATACATAACGTATAACGCATTATGCATAACGCATAACGCATAACGCATAACGCATAACGCATAACGCATATCGCATAACACATACGCATAACGCATAAGGCATAACGCATTACGCATAACTTTTAACTCATAACTCATAACGAATAATGCATAACGCAAAATGAATAACGCATAAAGCATATCGCATAACCCTTAACCCTTAACGCATAACGCATAACGCATAATGCACAACGCTTAACGAATACCGCAAATCGCATAACGCCTAACGCATAACGGATCACGCATGACGCATAAAGCATAACGCATAACGCATAACGCATAACGCATAACGCATAACGCATATCGCCTAACGCATAAATCATAACCCATAACGCACAACGCATAACGCATAATGCACAACGCATAACGAATACCGCAAAACGCATAACGCATAACGCATAACGCATAACGCATAACGCATAACTCATAACGCATAACGCATAACGCATAACACATAACGCATAACACATAACGCATAACGCATAACGCATAACGCATAACGCATAACGCATAACGCATAACGTGTAACTCATAACGCATAACGCATAACGCATAACGCATAACGCATAACGCATAACGCATAACGCATAACGCATAATACATAACGTATAACGCATAACGCATACCGTATAACGCATAACGCATAATGCATAACGCATAACGCATAACGCATAACGCATAACGCATAACGCATAACGCATAACGCATAACGCATAACGCATAACGCATAACGCATAACGCAAAACGCATAACGTTAACGCATAACCCATAACGCATAAGGCTTGATGCATGACGCATATCGCATATCGCATAACGCATAAGGCTTGATGCATGACGCATATCGCATAACGCATAAGGCATAACGCATAATACATAACGTATAACGCATTATGCATAACGCATAACGCATAACGCATAACGCATAACGCATAACGCATATCGCATAACACATACGCATAACGCATAAGGCATAACGCATTACGCATAACTTTTAACTCATAACTCATAACGAATAATGCATAACGCAAAATGAATAACGCATAACGCATAACGCATAACGCATAACGCATAACGCATAACGCACAACGCATAACGCATAACGCATAACGCATAACATATAACGCATAACGCATAACACATAACGCATAACTCATAACGCATAACGCATATCGCACAACGCATAACGCATAACGTATAACGCATAACGCATACCGTATAACGCATAACGCATAACGCATAACGCAAACGTATAAGGCACAACGCATAACGCAAACGTATAAGGCACAACGCATAACGCATAACGCATAACGCACAACGCATAACGCATAACGCATAACGCATAACATATAACGCATAACGCATAACGCATAACGCATAACGCATAACGCATAACGCATAACGCATAACGCATAACGCATAACGCATAACGCATAACGCATAACGCATAACGCATATCGCACAACGCATAACGCATAACGTATAACGCATAACGCATACCGTGTAACGCATAACGCATAACGCATAACGCATAACGCATAACACATAAAGCATAACGCATAACGCATAACGCATAACGCATAACGCATAACGCATAACGCATAACGCATAACGCATAACGCATAACGCATAAAGCATAACGCATAACGCATAACGCAAACGTATAACGCACAACGCATAACGCATAACGCATAACGCATAACGCATAACGCATAACGCATAACGCATAACGCATACCGTATAACGCATAACGCATAACGCATAACGCATAACGCATAACGCATAACGCATAACGCATAACGCATAACGCATAACGCATAACGCATAACACATAACGCATAACGCATAACGCATAACGCATAACGCATAACGCATAACGCATAACGCATAACGCATAACGCATAACGCATAACCATAACGCATAACGCATAACCCATAACGCATAACGCACAACGCATAACGTATAACGCATAACGCATAACGCATACCGTATAACGCATAATGCATAACGCATAAAGCATAACGCATAACGCATAACGCATAACGCATAACGCATAACGCATAACGCATAACGCATAACGCATAACGCACAACCCATAACGCATAACGCATAACGCATAACGCATAACGCATAACGCATAACGCATAAAGCAAAACGCATTACGCAAACGTATAACGCACAACGCATAACGCATAACGCATAACGCATAACGCATAACACATAACGCATAACGTATAACGCATAACGCATAACGCATAACGCATAACGCATAACGCATAACGCATAACGCATAACGCATAACCATAACGCATAACGCATAACCCATAACGCATAACGCACAACGCATAACGTATAACGCATAACGCATAACGCATACCGTATAACGCATAATGCATAACGCATAAAGCATAACGCATAACGCATAACGCATAACGCATAACGCATAACGCATAACGCATAACCATAACGCATAACGCATAACCCATAACGCATAACGCATAACGCATAACGTATAACGCATAACGCATACCGTATAACGCATAATGCATAACGCATAACGCATAACGCATAACGCATAACGCATAACGTATAACGCATAACGCATACCGTATAACGCATAACGCATAACGAACACCGGAAAACCCATAACGCCTAACGAATAACGGATCACGAATAACGCATAATGCATAACGCATAAAGCATAACGCATAACGCATAACGCATAACGCATTTCGCATAACGCATAACGCATAACGCATAACGCATAACGCATAACGCATAACGCATAACGCATAACGCATAACGCATAACGCATAACGCATAACGCATAACGCATAACGCATAACGCATAACGCAAAACGCATAACGTTAACGCATAACCCATAACGCATAAGGCTTGATGCATGACGCATATCGCATATCGCATAACGCATAAGGCTTGATGCATGACGCATATCGCATAACGCATAAGGCATAACGCATAATACATAACGTATAACGCATTATGCATAACGCATAACGCATAACGCATAACGCATAACGCATATCGCATAACACATACGCATAACGCATAAGGCATAACGCATTACGCATAACTTTTAACTCATAACTCATAACGAATAATGCATAACGCAAAATGAATAACGCATAAAGCATAACGCATAACCCTTAACCCTTAACGCATAACGCATAACGCATAATGCACAACGCTTAACGAATACCGCAAATCGCATAACGCCTAACGCATAACGGATCACGCATGACGCATAAAGCATAACGCATAACGCATAACGCATAACGCATAACGCATAACGCATATCGCCTAACGCATAAATCATAACCCATAACGCACAACGCATAACGCATAATGCACATCGCATAACGAATACCGCAAAACGCATAACGCATAACGCATAACGCATAACGCATAACTCATAACGCATAACGCATAACGCATAACGCATAACGCATAACACATAACGCATAACGCATAACGCATAACGCATAACGCATAACGCATAACGCATAACGCATAACGTGTAACTCATAACGCATAACGCATAAAGCATAACGCATAACGCATAACGCATAACGCATATCGCATAACGCATAATACATAACGTATAACGCATAACGCATACCGTATAACGCATAACGCATAATGCATAACGCATAACGCATAACATATAACGCATAACGCATAACGCATAACGCATAACGCATAACGCATAACGCATAACGCATAACGCATAACGCATAACGCACAACGCATAACGCATAACGCATAACGCATAACGCATACCGTGTAACGCATAACGCATAACGCATAACGCATAACACATAAAGCATAACGCATAACGCATAACGCATAACGCATAACGCATAACGCATAACGCATAACGCATAACGCATAACGCATAACGCATAACGCATAACGCATAAAGCATAACGCATAACGCATAACGCAAACGTATAACGCACAACGCATAACGCATACCGTATAACGCATAATGCATAACGCATAACGCATAACGCATAACGCATAACGCATAACGCATAACGCATAACGCATACCGTATAACGCATAACGCATAACGAACACCGGAAAACCCATAACGCCTAACGAATAACGGATCACGAATAACGCATAATGCATAACGCATAAAGCATAACGCATAACGCATAACGCATAACCCATAACGCATAACGCATAACGCATAACGCATAACGCATAACGCATAACGCATAACGCATAACGCATAACGCATAACGCATAACGCATAACGCATAACGCATAACGCATAACGCATAACGCATAACGCATAACGCAAAACGCATAACGTTAACGCATAACCCATAACGCATAAGGCTTCATGCATGACGCATATCGCATATCGCATAACCCATAAGGCTTGATGCATGACGCATATCGCATAACGCATAAGGCATAACGCATAATACATAACGTATAACGCATTATGCATAACGCATAACGCATAACGCATACCGTGTAACGCATAACGCATAACGCATAACGCATAACGCATAACACATAAAGCATAACGCATAACGCATAACGCATAACGCATAACGCATAACGCATAACGCATAACGCATAACGCATAACGCATAAAGCATAACGCATAACGCATAACGCAAACGTATAACGCACAACGCATAACGCATACCGTATAACGCATAATGCATAACGCATAACGCATAACGCATAACGCATAACGCAAACGTATAACGCACAACGCATAACGCATACCGTATAACGCATAATGCATAACGCATAACGCATAACGCATAACGCATAACGCATAACGCATAACGCATAACGCATAACGCATAACGCAAAACGCATAACGTTAACGCATAACCCATAACGCATAAGGCTTCATGCATGACGCATATCGCATATCGCATAACGCATAAGGCTTGATGCATGACGCAAATCGCATAACGCATAAGGCATAACGCATAATACATAACGTATAACGCATTATGCATAACGCATAACGCATAACGCATAACGCATAACGCATAACGCATAACGTGTAACTCATAACGCATAACGCATAATGCATAACGCATAACGCATAACGCATAACGCATATCGCATAACGCATAATACATAACGTATAACGCATAACGCATACCGTATAACGCATAACGCATAATGCATATCGCATAACGCATAATACATAACGTATAACCCATAACGCATACCGTATAACGCATAACGCATAATGCATAACGCATAACGCATAACATATAACGCATAACGCATAACGCATAACGCATAACGCATAACGCATAACGCATAACGCATAACGCATAACGCATAACGCATAACGCATAACGCATAACGCATAACGCATACCGTGTAACGCATAACGCATAACGCATAACGCATAACGCATAACACATAAAGCATAACGCATAACGCATAACGCATAACGCATAACGCATAACGCATAACGCATAACGCATAACGCATAACGCATAAAGCATAACGCATAACGCATAACGCAAACGTATAACGCACAACGCATAACGCATACCGTATAACGCATAATGCATAACGCATAACGCATAACGCATAACGCATAACGCATAACGTATAACGCATAACGCATACCGTATAACGCATAACGCATAACGAACACCGGAAAACCCATAACGCCTAACGAATAACGGATCACGAATAACGCATAATGCATAACGCATAAAGCATAACGCATAACGCATAACGCATAACCCATAACGCATAACGCATAACGCATAACGCATAACGCATAACGCATAACGCATAACGCATAACGCATAACGCATAACGCATAACGCATAACGCATAACGCATAACGCATAACGCATAACGCAAAACGCATAACGTTAACGCATAACCCATAACGCATAAGGCTTCATGCATGACGCATATCGCATATCGCATAACGCATAAGGCTTGATGCATGACGCATATCGCATAACGCATAAGGCATAACGCATAATACATAACGTATAACGCATTATGCATAACGCATAACGCATAACGCATAACGCATAACGCATAACGCATAACGCATAACGTATAACGCATAACGCATACCGTATAACGCATAACGCATAACGAACACCGGAAAACCCATAACGCCTAACGAATAACGGATCACGAATAACGCATAATGCATAACGCATAAAGCATAACGCATAACGCATAACGCATAACCCATAACGCATAACGCATAACGCATAACGCATAACGCATAACGCATAAAGCATAACGCATAACGCATAACGCAAACGTATAACGCACAACGCATAACGCATAACGCATAACGCATAACGCATAACGCATAACGCATACCGTATAACGCATAACGCATAACGCATAACGCATAACGCATAACGCAGAACGCATAACGCATAACGCATAACGCATAATACATAACGTATAACGCATAACGCATACCGTATAACGCATAACGCATAATGCATATCGCATAACGCATAATACATAACGTATAACGCATAACGCATACCGTATAACGCATAACGCATAATGCATAACGCATAACGCATAACATATAACGCATAACGCATAACGCATAACGCATAACGCATAACGCATAACGCATAACGCATAACGCATAACGCACAACGCATAACGCATAACGCATAACGCATAACGCATACCGTGTAACGCATAACGCATAACGCATAACGCATAACGCATAACACATAAAGCATAACGCATAACGCATAACGCATAACGCATAACGCATAACGCATAACGCATAACGCATAACGCATAACGCATAAAGCATAACGCATAACGCATAACGCAAACGTATAACGCACAACGCATAACGCATACCGTATAACGCATAATGCATAACGCATAACGCATAACGCATAACGCATAACGCATAACGTATAACGCATAACGCATACCGTATAACGCATAACGCATAACGAACACCGGAAAACCCATAACGCCTAACGAATAACGGATCACGAATAACGCATAATGCATAACGCATAAAGCATAACGCATAACGCATAACGCATAACCCATAACGCATAACGCATAACGCATAACGCATAACGCATAACGCATAACGCATAACGCATAACGCATAACGCATAACGCATAACGCATAACGCATAACGCATAACGCATAACGCATAACGCATAACGCAAAACGCATAACGTTAACGCATAACCCATAACGCATAAGGCTTCATGCATGACGCATATCGCAATCGCATAACGCATAAGGCTTGATGCATGACGCATATCGCATAACGCATAAGGCATAACGCATAATACATAACGTATAACGCATTATGCATAACGCATAACGCATAACGCATAACGCATGACGCATAACGCATAACGCATAACGTATAACGCATAACGCATACCGTATAACGCATAACGCATAACGAACACCGGAAAACCCATAACGCCTAACGAATAACGGATCACGAATAACGCATAATGCATAACGCATAAAGCATAACGCATAACGCATAACGCATAACCCATAACGCATAACGCATAACGCATAACGCATAACGCATAACGCATAAAGCATAACGCATAACGCATAACGCAAACGCATAACGCATAACGCATAACGCATAACGCATAACGCATAACGCATAACGCATAACACATAACGCATAACGCATAACGCATAACGCATAACGCATAACGCATAACGCATAACGCATAACGCATAACGCATAACGCATAACGCATAACGCATAACCATAACGCATAACGCATAACCCATAACGCATAACGCATAACGCATAACGTATAACGCATAACGCATACCGTATAACGCATAATGCATAACGCATAACGCATAACGCATAACGCATAACGCATAACGTATAACGCATAACGCATACCGTATAACGCATAACGCATAACGAACACCGGAATACCCATAACGCCTAACGAATAACGGATCACGAATAACGCATAATGCATAACGCATAAAGCATAACGCATAACGCATAACGCATAACGCATTTCGCATAACGCATAACGCATAACGCATAACGCATAACGCATAACGCATAACGCATAACGCATAACGCATAACGCATAACGCATAACGCATAACGCATAACGCATAACGCATAACGCATAACGCATAACGCATAACGCATAACGCAAAACGCATAACGTTAACGCATAACCCATAACGCATAAGGCTTGATGCATGACGCATATCGCATATCGCATAACGCATAAGGCTTGATGCATGACGCATATCGCATAACGCATAACGCATAACGCATAATACATAACGTATAACGCATTATGCATAACGCATAACGCATAACGCATAACGCATAACGCATATCGCATAACACATACGCATAACGCATAAGGCATAACGCATTACGCATAACTTTTAACTCATAACTCATAACGAATAATGCATAACGCAAAATGAATAACGCATAAAGCATAACGCATAACCCTTAACCCTTAACGCATAACGCATAACGCATAATGCACAACGCTTAACGAATACCGCAAATCGCATAACGCCTAACGCATAACGGATCACGCATGACGCATAAAGCATAACGCATAACGCATAACGCATAACGCATAACGCATAACGCATATCGCCTAACGCATAAATCATAACCCATAACGCACAACGCATAACGCATAATGCACATCGCATAACGAATACCGCAAAACGCATAACGCATAACGCATAACGCATAACGCATAACTCATAACGCATAACGCATAACGCATAACGCATAACGCATAACACATAACGCATAACGCATAACGCATAACGCATAACGCATAACGCATAACGCATAACGCATAACGTGTAACTCATAACGCATAACGCATAATGCATAACGCATAACGCATAACGCATAACGCATATCGCATAACGCATAATACATAACGTATAACGCATAACGCATACCGTATAACGCATAACGCATAATGCATAACGCATAACGCATAACATATAACGCATAACGCATAACGCATAACGCATAACGCATAACGCATAACGCATAACGCATAACGTATAACGCATAACGCATACCGTATAACGCATAACGCATAACGAACACCGGAAAACCCATAACGCCTAACGAATAACGGATCACGAATAACGCATAATGCATAACGCATAAAGCATAACGCATAACGCATAACGCATAACCCATAACGCATAACGCATAACGCATAACGCATAACGCATAACGCATAACGCATAACGCATAACGCATAACGCATAACGCATAACGCATAACGCATAACGCATAACGCATAACGCATAACGCATAACGCATAACGTATAACGCATAACGCATACCGTATAACGCATAACGCATAACGAACACCGGAAAACCCATAACGCCTAACGAATAACGGATCACGAATAACGCATAATGCATAACGCATAAAGCATAACGCATAACGCATAACGCATAACCCATAACGCATAACGCATAACGCATAACGCATAACGCATAACGCATAACGCATAACGCATAACGCATAACGCATAACGCATAACGCATAACGCATAACGCATAACGCATAACGCATAACGCATAACGCATAACGCATAACGCAAAACGCATAACGTTAACGCATAACCCATAACGCATAAGGCTTCATGCATGACGCATATCGCATATCGCATAACCCATAAGGCTTGATGCATGACGCATATCGCATAACGCATAAGGCATAACGCATAATACATAACGTATAACGCATTATGCATAACGCATAACGCATAACGCATAACGCATAACGCATAACGCATAACGTATAACGCATAACGCATAACGAACACCGGAAAACCCATAACGCCTAACGAATAACGGATCACGAATAACGCATAATGCATAACGCATAAAGCATAACGCATAACGCATAACGCATAACGCATTTCGCATAACGCATAACGCATAACGCATAACGCATAACGCATAACGCATAACGCATAACGCATAACGCATAACGCATAACGCATAACGCATAACGCATAACGCATAACGCATAACCATAACGCATAACGCATAACGTATAACGCATAACGCATACCGTATAACGCATAACGCATAACGAACACCGGAAAACCCATAACGCCTAACGAATAACGGATCACGAATAACGCATAATGCATAACGCATAAAGCATAACGCATAACGCATAACGCATAACGCATTTCGCATAACGCATAACGCATAACGCATAACGCATAACGCATAACGCATAACGCATAACGCATAACGCATAACGCATAACGCATAACGCATAACGCATAACGCATAACGCATAACGCATAACGCATAACGCATAACGCATAACGCATAACGCATAACGCATAACGCAAAACGCATAACGTTAACGCATAACCCATAACGCATAAGGCTTGATGCATGACGCATATCGCATATCGCATAACGCATAAGGCTTGATGCATGACGCATATCGCATAACGCATAAGGCATAACGCATAATACATAACGTATAACGCATTATGCATAACGCATAACGCATAACGCATAACGCATAACGCATAACGCATATCGCATAACACATACGCATAACGCATAAGGCATAACGCATTACGCATAACTTTTAACTCATAACTCATAACGAATAATGCATAACGCAAAATGAATAACGCATAAAGCATATCGCATAACCCTTAACCCTTAACGCATAACGCATAACGCATAATGCACAACGCTTAACGAATACCGCAAATCGCATAACGCCTAACGCATAACGGATCACGCATGACGCATAAAGCATAACGCATAACGCATAACGCATAACGCATAACGCATAACGCATATCGCCTAACGCATAAATCATAACCCATAACGCACAACGCATAACGCATAATGCACAACGCATAACGAATACCGCAAAACGCATAACGCATAACGCATAACGCATAACGCATAACGCATAACTCATAACGCATAACGCATAACGCATAACACATAACGCATAACACATAACGCATAACGCATAACGCATAACGCATAACGCATAACGCATAACGCATAACGTGTAACTCATAACGCATAACGCATAATGCATAACGCATAACGCATAACGCATAACGCATATCGCATAACGCATAATACATAACGTATAACGCATAACGCATACCGTATAACGCATAACGCATAATGCATAACGCATAACGCATAACGCATAACGCATAACGCATAACGCATAACGCATAACGCATAACGCATAACGCATAACGCATAACGCATAACGCAAAACGCATAACGTTAACGCATAACCCATAACGCATAAGGCTTGATGCATGACGCATATCGCATATCGCATAACGCATAAGGCTTGATGCATGACGCATATCGCATAACGCATAAGGCATAACGCATAATACATAACGTATAACGCATTATGCATAACGCATAACGCATAACGCATAACGCATAACGCATAACGCATATCGCATAACACATACGCATAACGCATAAGGCATAACGCATTACGCATAACTTTTAACTCATAACTCATAACGAATAATGCATAACGCAAAATGAATAACGCATAACGCATAACGCATAACGCATAACGCATAACGCACAACGCATAACGCATAACGCATAACGCATAACATATAACGCATAACGCATAACACATAACGCATAACTCATAACGCATAACGCATATCGCACAACGCATAACGCATAACGTATAACGCATAACGCATACCGTATAACGCATAACGCATAACGCATAACGCAAACGTATAAGGCACAACGCATAACGCAAACGTATAAGGCACAACGCATAACGCATAACGCATAACGCACAACGCATAACGCATAACGCATAACGCATAACATATAACGCATAACGCATAACGCATAACGCATAACGCATAACGCATAACGCATAACGCATAACGCATAACGCATAACGCATAACGCATAACGCATAACTCATAACGCATATCGCACAACGCATAACGCATAACGTATAACGCATAACGCATACCGTGTAACGCATAACGCATAACGCATAACGCATAACGCATAACGCATAACACATAAAGCATAACGCATAACGCATAACGCATAACGCATAACGCATAACGCATAACGCATAACGCATAACGCATAACGCATAAAGCATAACGCATAACGCATAACGCAAACGTATAACGCACAACGCATAACGCATAACGCATAACGCATAACGCATAACGCATAACGCATAACGCATAACGCATACCGTATAACGCATAACGCATAACGCATAACGCATAACGCAGAACGCATAACGCATAACGCATAACGCATAACGCATAACGCATAACGCATAACACATAACGCATAACGCATAACGCATAACGCATAACGCATAACGCATAACGCATAACGCATAACGCATAACGCATAACGCATAACCATAACGCATAACGCATAACCCATAACGCATAACGCACAACGCATAACGTATAACGCATAACGCATAACGCATACCGTATAACGCATAATGCATAACGCATAAAGCATAACGCATAACGCATAACGCATAACGCATAACGCATAACGCATAACGCATAACGCATAACGCATAACGCACAACCCATAACGCATAACGCATAACGCATAACGCATAACGCATAACGCATAACGCATAAAGCAAAACGCATTACGCAAACGTATAACGCACAACGCATAACGCATAACGCATAACGCATAACGCATAACACATAACGCATAACGTATAACGCATAACGCATAACGCATAACGCATAACGCATAACGCATAACGCATAACGCATAACCATAACGCATAACGCATAACCCATAACGCATAACGCACAACGCATAACGTATAACGCATAACGCATAACGCATACCGTATAACGCATAATGCATAACGCATAAAGCATAACGCATAACGCATAACGCATAACGCATAACGCATAACGCATAACGCATAACCATAACGCATAACGCATAACCCATAACGCATAACGCATAACGCATAACGTATAACGCATAACGCATACCGTATAACGCATAATGCATAACGCATAACGCATAACGCATAACGCATAACGCATAACGTATAACGCATAACGCATAACGCATAACGCATAACGCATAACGAACACCGGAAAACCCATAACGCCTAACGCATAACGGATCACGAATAACGCATAAAGCATAACGCATAAAGCATAACGCATAACGCATAACGCATAACGCATTTCGCATAACGCATAACGCATAACGCATAACGCATAACGCATAACGCATAACGCATAACGCATAACGCATAACGCATAACGCATAACGCATAACGCATAACGCATAACGCATAACGCATAACGCAAAACGCATAACGTTAACGCATAACCCATAACGCATAAGGCTTGATGCATGACGCATATCGCATATCGCATAACGCATAAGGCTTGATGCATGACGCATATCGCATAACGCATAAGGCATAACGCATAATACATAACGTATAACGCATTATGCATAACGCATAACGCATAACGCATAACGCATAACGCATATCGCATAACACATACGCATAACGCATAAGGCATAACGCATTACGCATAACTTTTAACTCATAACTCATAACGAATAATGCATAACGCAAAATGAATAACGCATAAAGCATAACGCATAACCCTTAACCCTTAACGCATAACGCATAACGCATAATGCACAACGCTTAACGAATACCGCAAATCGCATAACGCCTAACGCATAACGGATCACGCATGACGCATAAAGCATAACGCATAACGCATAACGCATAACGCATAACGCATAACGCATATCGCCTAACGCATAAATCATAACCCATAACGCACAACGCATAACGCATAATGCACATCGCATAACGAATACCGCAAAACGCATAACGCATAACGCATAACGCATAACGCATAACTCATAACGCATAACGCATAACGCATAACGCATAACGCATAACACATAACGCATAACGCATAACGCATAACGCATAACGCATAACGCATAACGCATAACGCATAACGTGTAACTCATAACGCATAACGCATAATGCATAACGCATAACGCATAACGCATAACGCATATCGCATAACGCATAATACATAACGTATAACGCATAACGCATACCGTATAACGCATAACGCATAATGCATAACGCATAACGCATAACATATAACGCATAACGCATAACGCATAACGCATAACGCATAACGCATAACGCATAACGCATAACGCATAACGCATAACGCACAACGCATAACGCATAACGCATAACGCATAACGCATACCGTGTAACGCATAACGCATAACGCATAACGCATAACACATAAAGCATAACGCATAACGCATAACGCATAACGCATAACGCATAACGCATAACGCATAACGCATAACGCATAACGCATAACGCATAACGCATAACGCATAAAGCATAACGCATAACGCATAACGCAAACGTATAACGCACAACGCATAACGCATACCGTATAACGCATAATGCATAACGCATAACGCATAACGCATAACGCATAACGCATAACGCATAACGCATAACGCATACCGTATAACGCATAACGCATAACGAACACCGGAAAACCCATAACGCCTAACGAATAACGGATCACGAATAACGCATAACGCATAACGCATAAAGCATAACGCATAACGCATAACGCATAACCCATAACGCATAACGCATAACGCATAACGCATAACGCATAACGCATAACGCATAACGCATAACGCATAACGCATAACGCATAACGCATAACGCATAACGCATAACGCATAACGCATAACGCATAACGCATAACGCAAAACGCATAACGTTAACGCATAACCCATAACGCATAAGGCTTCATGCATGACGCATATCGCATATCGCATAACCCATAAGGCTTGATGCATGACGCATATCGCATAACGCATAAGGCATAACGCATAATACATAACGTATAACGCATTATGCATAACGCATAACGCATAACGCATAACGCATAACGCATAACGCATAACGTATAACGCATAACGCATACCGTGTAACGCATAACGCATAACGCATAACGCATAACGCATAACACATAAAGCATAACGCATAACGCATAACGCATAACGCATAACGCATAACGCATAACGCATAACGCATAACGCATAACGCATAACGCATAAAGCATAACGCATAACGCATAACGCAAACGTATAACGCACAACGCATAACGCATAACGCATAACGCATAACGCATAACGCATAATGCATACCGTATAACGCATAACGCATAACGCATAACGCATAACGCAGAACGCATAACGCATAACGCATAACGCATAACGCATAACGCATAACGCATAACACATAACGCATAACGCATAACGCATAACGCATAACGCATAACGCATAACGCATAACGCATAACGCATAACGCATAACGCATAACGCATAACCATAACGCATAACGCATAACGTATAACGCATAACGCATACCGTATAACGCATAACGCATAACGAACACCGGAAAACCCATAACGCCTAACGAATAACGGATCACGAATAACGCATAATGCATAACGCATAAAGCATAACGCATAACGCATAACGCATAACGCATTTCGCATAACGCATAACGCATAACGCATAACGCATAACGCATAACGCATAACGCATAACGCATAACGCATAACGCATAACGCATAACGCATAACGCATAACGCATAACGCATAACGCATAACGCATAACGCATAACGCAAAACGCATAACGTTAACGCATAACCCATAACGCATAAGGCTTGATGCATGACGCATATCGCATATCGCATAACGCATAAGGCTTGATGCATGACGCATATCGCATAACGCATAAGGCATAACGCATAATACATAACGTATAACGCATTATGCATAACGCATAACGCATAACGCATAACGCATAACGCATAACGCATATCGCATAACACATACGCATAACGCATAAGGCATAACGCATTACGCATAACTTTTAACTCATAACTCATAACGAATAATGCATAACGCAAAATGAATAACGCATAAAGCATAACGCATAACCCTTAACCCTTAACGCATAACGCATAACGCATAATGCACAACGCTTAACGAATACCGCAAATCGCATAACGCCTAACGCATAACGGATCACGCATAACGCATAACGCAAACGTATAACGCACAACGCATAACGCATACCGTATAACGCATAATGCATAACGCATAACGCATAACGCATAACGCATAACGCATAACGTATAACGCATAACGCATACCGTATAACGCATAACGCATAACGAACACCGGAAAACCCATAACGCCTAACGAATAACGGATCACGAATAACGCATAATGCATAACGCATAAAGCATAACGCATAACGCATAACGCATAACCCATAACGCATAACGCATAACGCATAACGCATAACGCATAACGCATAACGCATAACGCATAACGCATAACGCATAACGCATAACGCATAACGCATAACGCATAACGCATAACGCATAACGCATAACGCATAACGCATAACGCAAAACGCATAACGTTAACGCATAACCCATAACGCATAAGGCTTCATGCATGACGCATATCGCATATCGCATAACCCATAAGGCTTGATGCATGACGCATATCGCATAACGCATAAGGCATAACGCATAATACATAACGTATAACGCATTATGCATAACGCATAACGCATAACGCATAACGCATAACGCATAACGCATAACGTATAACGCATAACGCATACCGTGTAACGCATAACGCATAACGCATAACGCATAACGCATAACACATAAAGCATAACGCATAACGCATAACGCATAACGCATAACGCATAACGCATTACGCATAACGCATAACGCATAACGCATAACGCATAAAGCATAACGCATAACGCATAACGCAAACGTATAACGCACAACGCATAACGCATAACGCATAACGCATAACGCATAACGCATAATGCATACCGTATAACGCATAACGCATAACGCATAACGCATAACGCAGAACGCATAACGCATAACGCATAACGCATAACGCATAACGCATAACGCATAACACATAACGCATAACGCATAACGCATAACGCATAACGCATAACGCATAACGCATAACGCATAACGCATAACGCATAACGCATAACGCATAACCATAACGCATAACGCATAACGTATAACGCATAACGCATACCGTATAACGCATAACGCATAACGAACACCGGAAAACCCATAACGCCTAACGCATAACGGATCACGAATAACGCATAATGCATAACGCATAAAGCATAACGCATAACGCATAACGCATAACGCATTTCGCATAACGCATAACGCATAACGCATAACGCATAACGCATAACGCATAACGCATAACGCATAACGCATAACGCATAACGCATAACGCATAACGCATAACGCATAACGCATAACGCATAACGCATAACGCATAACGCAAAACGCATAACGTTAACGCATAACCCATAACGCATAAGGCTTGATGCATGACGCATATCGCATATCGCATAACGCATAAGGCTTGATGCATGACGCATATCGCATAACGCATAAGGCATAACGCATAATACATAACGTATAACGCATTATGCATAACGCATAACGCATAACGCATAACGCATAACGCATAACGCATATCGCATAACACATACGCATAACGCATAAGGCATAACGCATTACGCATAACTTTTAACTCATAACTCATAACGAATAATGCATAACGCAAAATGAATAACGCATAAAGCATAACGCATAACCCTTAACCCTTAACGCATAACGCATAACGCATAATGCACAACGCTTAACGAATACCGCAAATCGCATAACGCCTAACGCATAACGGATCACGCATGACGCATAAAGCATAACGCATAACGCATAACGCATAACGCATAACGCATAACGCATAACGCATAACGCATAACACATAACGCATAACGCATAACGCATAACGCATAACGCATAACGCATAACGCATAACGTGTAACTCATAACGCATAACGCATAATGCATAACGCATAACGCATAACGCATAACGCATATCGCATAACGCATAATACATAACGTATAACGCATAACGCATACCGTATAACGCATAACGCATAATGCATAACGCATAACGCATAACATATAACGCATAACGCATAACGCATAACGCATAACGCATAACGCATAACGCATAACGCATAACGCACAACGCATAACGCATAACGCATAACGCATAACATATAACGCATAACGCATAACACATAACGCATAACTCATAACGCATAACGCATATCGCACAACGCATAACGCATAACGTATAACGCATAACGCATACCGTATAACGCATAACGCATAACGCATAACGCAAACGTATAAGGCACAACGCATAACGCAAACGTATAAGGCACAACGCATAACGCATAACGCATAACGCACAACGCATAACGCATAACGCATAACGCATAACATATAACGCATAACGCATAACGCATAACGCATAACGCATAACGCATAACGCATAACGCATAACGCATAACGCATAACGCATAACGCATAACGCATAACGCATAACGCATAACGCATATCGCACAACGCATAACGCATAACGTATAACGCATAACGCATACCGTGTAACGCATAACGCATAACGCATAACGCATAACGCATAACACATAAAGCATAACGCATAACGCATAACGCATAACGCATAACGCATAACGCATAACGCATAACGCATAACGCATAACGCATAACGCATAAAGCATAACGCATAACGCATAACGCAAACGTATAACGCACAACGCATAACGCATAACGCATAACGCATAACGCATAACGCATAACGCATAACGCATAACGCATACCGTATAACGCATAACGCATAACGCATAACGCATAACGCAGAACGCATAACGCATAACGCATAACGCATAACGCATAACGCATAACGCATAACACATAACGCATAACGCATAACGCATAACGCATAACGCATAACGCATAACGCATAACGCATAACGCATAACGCATAACGCATAACGCATAACGCATAACGCATAACCATAACGCATAACGCATAACCCATAACGCATAACGCACAACGCATAACGTATAACGCATAACGCATAACGCATACCGTATAACGCATAATGCATAACGCATAAAGCATAACGCATAACGCATAACGCATAACGCATAACGCATAACGCATAACGCATAACGCATAACGCATAACGCATAACGCACAACCCATAACGCATAACGCATAACGCATAACGCATAACGCATAACGCATAACGCATAAAGCAAAACGCATTACGCAAACGTATAACGCACAACGCATAACGCATAACGCATAACGCATAACGCATAACACATAACGCATAACGTATAACGCATAACGCATAACGCATAACGCATAACGCATAACGCATAACGCATAACGCATAACGCATAACGCATAACCATAACGCATAACGCATAACCCATAACGCATAACGCACAACGCATAACGTATAACGCATAACGCATAACGCATACCGTATAACGCATAATGCATAACGCATAAAGCATAACGCATAACGCATAACGCATAACGCATAACGCATAACGCATAACGCATAACGCATAACGCATAACGCACAACGCATAACGCATAACGCATAACGCATAACGCATAACGCATAACGCATAACGCATAACGCATAAAGCAAAACGCATAACGCAAACGTATAACGCACAACGCATAACGCATAACGCATAACGCATAACGCATAACGTATAACGCATAACGCATAACGCATAACGCATAACGCATAACGCATAACGCATAACCATAACGCATAACGCATAACCCATAACGCATAACGCATAACGCATAACGTATAACGCATAACGCATACCGTATAACGCATAATGCATAACGCATAACACATAACGCATAACGCATAACGCATAACGTATAACGCATAACGCATACCGTATAACGCATAACGCATAACGAACACCGGAAAACCCATAACGCCTAACGCATAACGGATCACGAATAACGCATAATGCATAACGCATAAAGCATAACGCATAACGCATAACGCATATCGCCTAACGCATAACGGATCACGCATGACGCATAAAGCATAACGCATAACGCATAACGCATAACGCATAACGCATAACGCATAACGCATAACGCATAACGCATAACGCATAACGCATAACGCATAACGCATAACGCATAACGCATAACGCATAAGGCATAACGCATAACGCATAACGCATAACGCATAACGCATAACGCATAACGCATAACGCATAACGCATAACGCATAACGCATAACGCATAACGCATAACGCATAACGCAAAACGCATAACGTTAACGCATAACCCATAACGCATAAGGCTTGATGCATGACGCATATCGCATATCGCATAACGCATAAGGCTTGATGCATGACGCATATCGCATAACGCATAAGGCATAACGCATAATACATAACGTATAACGCATTATGCATAACGCATAACGCATAACGCATAACGCATAACGCATATCGCATAACACATACGCATAACGCATAAGGCATAACGCATTACGCATAACTTTTAACTCATAACTCATAACGAATAATGCATAACGCAAAATGAATAACGCATAAAGCATAACGCATAACCCATAACCCTTAACGCATAACGCATAACGCATAATGCACAACGCTTAACGAATACCGCAAATCGCATAACGCCTAACGCATAACGGATCACGCATGACGCATAAAGCATAACGCATAACGCATAACGCATAACGCATAACGCATAACGCATATCGCATAACGCATAAATCATAACCCATAACGCACAACGCATAACGCAAAATGCACAACGTATAACGAATACCGCAAAACGCATAACGCATAACGCATAACGCATAACTCATAACGCATAACGCATAACGCATAACGCATAACGCATAACGCATAACACATAACGCATAACGCATAACGCATAACGCATAACGCATAACGCATAACGTGTAACTCATAACGCATAACGCATAATGCATAACGCATAACGCATAACGCATAACGCATATCGCATAACGCATAATACATAACGTATAACGCATAACGCATACCGTATAACGCATAACGCATAACGCATAACGCATAACGCATAACATATAACGCATAACGCATAACGCATAACGCATAACGCATAACGCATAACGCATAACGCACAACGCATAACGCATAACGCATAACATATAACGCATAACGCATAACACATAACGCATAACGCATAACGCATAACGCATATCGCACAACGCATAACGCATAACGTATAACGCATAACGCATACCGTATAATGCATAACGCATAACGCATAACGCAAACGTATAAGGCACAACGCATAACGCAAACGTATAAGGCACAACGCATAACGCATAACGCATAATATATAACGCATAACGCATAACGCATAACGCATAACGCATAACGCATAACGCATAACGCATAACGCACAACGCATAACGCATAACGCATAACGCATAACGCATAACGCATAACGCATAACGCATAACGCATAACGCATAACGCATAAAGCAAAACGCCTTACGCAAACGTATAACGCACAACGCATAACGCATAACGCATAACGCATAACGCATAACGCATAACGCATAACGTATAACGCATAACGCATAACGCATAACGCATAACGCATAACGCATAACGCATAACGCATAACGCATATCGCATAACGCATAATACATAACGTATAACGCATAACGCATACCGTATAACGCATAACGCATAACGCATAACGCATAACGCATAACATATAACGCATAACGCATAACGCATAACGCATAACGCATAACGCAAACGTATAAGGCACAACGCATAACGCATAACGCATAATATATAACGCATAACGCATAACGCATAACGCACAACGCATAACGCATAACGCATAACGCATAACATATAACGCATAACGCATACCGTGTAACGCATAACGCATAACGCATAACGCATAACGCATAACACATAAAGCATAACGCATAACGCATAACGCATAACGCATAACGCATAACGCATAACGCATAACGCATAACGCATAACGCATAACGCATAACGCATAAAGCATAACGCATAACGCATAACGCAAACGTATAACGCACAACGCATAACGCATAACGCATAACGCATAACGCATAACGCATAACGCATACCGTATAACGCATAACGCATAACGCATAACGCATAACGCATAACATATAACGCATAACGCATAACGCATAACGCATAACGCATAACGCATAACGCATAACGCACAACGCATAACGCATAACGCATAACGCATAACATATAACGCATAACGCATAACACATAACGCATAACGCATAACGCATAACGCATATCGCACAACGCATAACGCATAACGTATAACGCATAACGCATACCGTATAACGCATAACGCATAACGCATAACGCAAACGTATAAGGCACAACGCATAACGCAAACGTATAAGGCACAACGCATAACGCATAACGCATAATATATAACGCATAACGCATAACGCATAACGCACAACGCATAACGCATAACGCATAACGCATAACATATAACGCATAACGCATACCGTGTAACGCATAACGCATAACGCATAACGCATAACGCATAACACATAAAGCATAACGCATAACGCATAACGCATAACGCATAACGCATAACGCATAACGCATAACGAATAACGCATAAAGCATAACGCATAACGCATAAAGCATAACGCATAACGCATAACGCAAACGTATAACGCACAACGCATAACGCATAACGCATAACGCATAACGCATAACGCATAACGCATAACGCATACCGTATAACGCATAACGCATAACGCATAACGCATAACGCATATCGCATAACACATAACGCAGAACGCATAACGCATAACGCATAACGCATAACGCATAACGCATAACACATAACGCATAACGCATAACGCATAACGCATAACGCATAACGTGTAACTCATAACGCATAACGCATAACGCATAAAGCATAACGCATAACGCATAACGCATAACGCATATCGCATAACGCATAATACTTAACGTATAACGCACAACGCATAACGCATAACGCATAACGCATAACGCACAACGCATAACGCATAACGCATAACGCATAACGCATAACGCATATCGCATACCGTATAACGCATAACGATTAACGCATAACGCAAACGTATAACGCACAACGCATAACGCATAACGCATAACGCATAACATATAACGCGTAACGCATAACGCATAACGCATATCGCATAACGCATATCGCATAACGCATAACCCATAACGTATAACGCATAACGCACACCGTATAACGCATAACGCATAACGCATAACGCATAACGCATAAAGCAAAACGCATAACGCAAACGTATAACGCACAACGCATAACGCATAACGCATAACGCATAACGCATAACGCATAACGTATAACGCATAACGTATAACGCATAACGCATACCGTATAACGCATAATGCATAACGCATAACGCATAACGCATAACGCATAACGCATAACGTATAACGCATAACGCATACCGTATAACGCATAACGCATAACGAACACCGGAAAACCCATAACGCCTAACGCATAACGGATCACGAATAACGCATAATGCATAACGCATAAAGCATAACGCATAACGCATAACGCATAACGCATAACGCATAACGCATAACGCATAACGCATAACGCATAACGCATAACGCATAACGCATAACGCATAACGCATAACGCATAACGCATAACGCATAACGCATAACGCATAACGCATAACGCATAACGCATAACGCATAACGCATAACGCATAACGCATAACGCATAACGCATAACGCATATCGCATAAAACATACGCATAACGCATAAGGCATAACGCATTACGCATAACTTTTAACTCATAACCCATAACGCACAACGCATAACGCATAATGCACAACGCATAACGAATACCGCAAAACGCATAACGCATAACGCATAACTCATAACGCATAACGCATAACGCATAACGCATAACGCATAACGCATAACACATAACGCATAACGCATAACGCATAACGCATAACGTGTAACTCATAACGCATAACGCATAATGCATAACGCATAACGCATAACGCATAACGCATATCACATAACGCATAATACATAACGTATAACGCATAACGCATACCGTATAACGCATAACGCATAACGCATAACGCATAACGCATAACATATAACGCATAACGCATAACGCATAACGCATAACGCATAACGCATAACGCACAACGCATAACGCATAACGCATAACGCATAACATATAACGCATAACGCATAACACATAACGCATAACGCATAACGCATAACGCATATCGCACAACGCATAACGCATAACGTATAACGCATAACGCATACCGTATAACGCATAACGCATAACGCATAACGCAAACGTATAAGGCACAACGCATAACGCATAACGCATAATATATAACGCATAACGCATAACGCATAACGCACAACGCATAACGCATAACGCATAACGCATAACATATAACGCATAACGCATAACGCATAACGCATAACGCATAACGCATAACGCATAACGCATAACGCATAACGCATAACGCATAACGCATAACGCATAACGCATACCGTGTAACGCATAACGCATAACGCATAACGCATAACGCATAACACATAAAACATAACGCATAACGCATAACGCATAACGCATAACGCATAACGCATAACGCATAACGCATAACGCATAACGCATAACGCATAAAGCATAACGCATAACGCATAACGCAAACGTATAACGCACAACGCATAACGCATAACGCATAACGCATAACGCATAAAGCATACCGTATAACGCATAACGCATAACGCATAACGCATAACGCATAACGCATAACACATAACGCAGAACGCATAACGCATAACGCATAACGCATAACGCATAACGCATAACGCATAACGCATAACACATAACGCATAACGCATAACGCATAACGCATAACGCATAACGCATAACGCATAACACATAACGCATAACGCATAACGCATAACGCATATCGCATAACGCATAACGCATAACGCATAACGCATAACGCATAACGCATAACGCATAACGCATAACGCATAACGCATAACGCATAACGCAAAACGCATAACGTTAACGCATAACCCATAACGCATAAGGCTTGATGCATGACGCATATCGCATATCGCATAACGCATAAGGCTTGATGCATGACGCATATCGCATAACGCATAAGGCATCATGCATAATACATAACGTATAACGCATTATGCATAACGCATAACGCATAACGCATAACGTATAACGCATATCGCATAAAACATAACGCATAACGCATAACGCATAACGCATAACGCATATCGCATAACGCATAAATCATAACCCATAACGCACAACGCATAACGCATAATGCACAACGCATAACGAATAACGCAAAACGCATAACGCATAACGCATAACTCATAACGCATAACGCATATCGCATAACGCATAACGCATAACGCATAACACATAACGCATAACGCATAACGCATAACGCATAACGTGTAACTCATAACGCATAATGCATAACGCATAACGCATAACGCATAACGCATATCGCATAACGCATAATACATAACGTATAACGCATAACGCATACCGTATAACGCATAACGCATAACGCATAACGCATAACGCATAACGCATAACATATAACGCATAACGCATAACGCATAACGCATAACGCATAACGCATAACGCATAACGCATAACGCACAACGCATAACGCATAACGCATAACGCATAACATATAACGCATAACGTATAACACATAACGCATAACGCATAACGCATAACGCATATCGCACAACGCATAACGCATAACGTATAACGCATAACGCATACCGTATAACGCATAACGCATAACGCATAACGCAAACGTATAAGGCACAACGCATAACGCATAACGCATAATATATAACGCATAACGCATAACGCATAACGCATAACGCACAACGCATAACGCATAACGCATAACGCATAACATATAACGCATAACGCATAACGCATAACGCATAACGCATAACGCATAACGCATAACGCATAACGCATAACGCATATCGCACAACGCATAACGCATAACGTATAACGCATAACGCATACCGTGTAACGCATAACGCATAACGCATAACGCATAACGCATAACACATAAAGCATAACGCATAACGCATAACGCATAACGCATAACGCATAACGCATAACGCATAACGCATAACGCATAACGCATAACGCATAACGCATAACGCATAACACATAAAGCATAACGCATAACGCATAACGCAAACGTATAACGCACAACGCATAACGAATAACGCATAACGCATAACGCATAACGCATAACGCATACCGTATAACGCATAACGCATAACGCATAACGCATAACGCATAACGCATAACGCATAACACATAACGCAGAACGCATAACGCATAACGCATAACGCATAACGCATAACGCATAACGCATAACACATAACGCATAACGCATAACGCATAACGCATAACGCATAACGTGTAACTCATAACGCATAACGCATAACGCATAAAGCATAACGCATAACGCATAACGCATAACGCATATCGCATAACGCATAATACTTAACGTATAACGCACAACGCATAACGCATAACGCATAACGCATAACGCATAACGCACAACGCATAACGCATAACGCATAACGCATAACGTATAACGCATATCGCATACCGTATAACGCATAACGCATAACGCATAACGCAAACGTATAACGCACAACGCATAACGCATAACGCATAACGCATAACATATAACGCATAACGCATAACGCATAACGCATAACGCATAACGCATATCGCATAACGCATAACCCATAACGTATAACGCATAACGCACACCGTATAACGCATAACGCATAACGCATAACGCATAACGCAAACGTATAACGCACAACGCATAACGCATAACGCATAACGCATAACATACAACGCATAACGCATAACGCATAACGCATAACGCATAACGCATAACGCATAACGCATAACGCATAAAGCATAACGCATAACGCATAACGCATAACGCATAACGCATAACGCATAACGCATAACGCATAACGCATAACTCATAACGTATAACGCATAAAGCATAACGCATAACGCATAACGCAAACGTATAACGCACAACGCATAACGCATAACGCATAACTCATAACGCATAACGTATAACGCATAACGCATAACGCATAACGCATAACGCATAACGCATAACGCGTAACGCATAACGCATAACGCATAACGATAACGCATAACGCATAACGTATAACGCATAACGCATACCGTATAACGCATAACGCATAACGAACACCGGAAAACCCATAACGCCTAACGCATAACGGATCACGAATAACGCATAATGCATAACGCATAAAGCATGTCGCATAACGCATAACGCATAACGCATAACGCATAACGCATAACGCATAACGCATAACGCATAACGCATAACGCATAACGCATACCGCTTAACGCATAACGCATAACGCATAACGCATAACGCATAACGCATAACGCATAACGCATAACGCATAACGCATAACGCATAACGCATAACGCAAAACGCATAACGTTAACGCATAACCCATAACGCATAAGGCTTGATGCATGACGCATATCGCATATCGCATAACGCATAAGGCTTGATGCATGACGCATATCGCATAACGCATAAGGCATAACGCATAATACATAACGTATAACGCATAACGCATAACGCATAACGCATAACGCATATCGCATAACACATACGCATAACGCATAAGGCATAACGCATTACGCATAACTTTTAACTCATAACTCATAACGAATAACGCATAACGCAAAATGAATAACGCATAAAGCATAACGCATAACCCATAACCCTTAACGCATAACGCATAACGCATAACGCATAATGCACAACGCTTAACGAATACCGCAAATCGCTTAACGCCTAACGCATAACGGATCACGCATGACGCATAAAGCATAACGCATAACGCATAACGCATAACGCATAACGCATAACGCATAACGCATAACGCATAACGCATAACGCATAACGCATAACGCATAACGCATAACGCATAACGCATAACGCATAAAGCATAACGCATAACGCATAACGCAAACGTATAACGCACAACGCATAACGCATAACGCATAACGCATAACGCATAACGCATAACGCATAACGCATACCGTATAACGCATAACGCATAACGCATAACGCATAACGCAGAACGCATAACGCATAACGCATAACGCATAACGCATAACGCATAACGCATAACACATAACGCATAACGCATAACGCATAACGCATAACGCATAACGCATAACGCATAACGCATAACGCATAACGCATAACGCATAACGCATAACCATAACGCATAACGCATAACCCATAACGCATAACGCATAACGCATAACGTATAACGCATAACGCATACCGTATAACGCATAATGCATAACGCATAACGCATAACGCATAACGCATAACGCATAACGTATAACGCATAACGCATAACGCATAACGCATAACGCATAACGAACACCGGAAAACCCATATCGCCTAACGAATAACGGATCACGAATAACGCATAATGCATAACGCATAAAGCATAACGCATAACGCATAACGCATAACGCATTTCGCATAACGCATAACGCATAACGCATAACGCATAACGCATAACGCATAACGCATAACGCATAACGCATAACGCATAACGCATAACGCATAACGCATAACGCATAACGCATAACGCATAACGCATAACGCATAACGCATAACGCAAAACGCATAACGTTAACGCATAACCCATAACGCATAAGGCTTGATGCATGACGCATATCGCATATCGCATAACGCATAAGGCTTGATGCATGACGCATATCGCATAACGCATAAGGCATAACGCATAATACATAACGTATAACGCATTATGCATAACGCATAACGCATAACGCATAACGCATAACGCATAACGCATATCGCATAACGCCTAACGCATAACGGATCACGCATAACGCATAACGCATAACGCATATCGCACAACGCATAACGCATAACGCATAACGCATACCGTGTAACGCATAACGCATAACGCATAACGCATAACGCATAATGCACAACGCTTAACGAATACCGCAAATCGCATAACGCCTAACGCATAACGGATCACGCATGACGCATAAAGCATAACGCATAACGCATAACGCATAACGCATAACGCATAACGCATATCGCCTAACGCATAAATCATAACCCATAACGCACAACGCATAACGCATAATGCACAACGCATAACGAATACCGCAAAACGCATAACGCATAACGCATAACGCATAACGCATAACTCATAACGCATAACGCATAACGCATAACGCATAACGCATAACACATAACGCATAACGCATAACGCATAACGCATAACGCATAACGCATAACGCATAACGCATAACGCATAACGCATAACGTATAACGCATAACGCATAACGCATAACGCATATCGCACAACGCATAACGCATAACGTATAACGCATAACGCATACCGTGTAACGCATAACGCATAACGCATAACGCATAACGCATAACACATAAAGCATAACGCATAACGCATAACGCATAACGCATAACGCATAACGCATAACGCATAACGCATAACGCATAACGCATAACGCATAACGCATAACGCATAACGCATAACGCATAACGCATAACGCATAACGCATAACGCATAACGCATAAAGCATAACGCATAACGCATAACGCAAACGTATAACGCACAACGCATAACGCATAACGCATAACGCATAACGCATAACGCATAACGCATATCGCCTAACGCATAAATCATAACCCATAACGCACAACGCATAACGCATAATGCACAACGCATAACGAATACCGCAAAACGCATAACGCATAACGCATAACGCATAACGCATAACTCATAACGCATAACGCATAACGCATAACGCATAACGCATAACACATAACGCATAACGCATAACGCATAACGCATAACGCATAACGCATAACGCATAACGCATAACGCATAACGCTTAACGCATAACGCATAACGCATACCGTATAACGCATAACTTATAACGCATAACGCATAACGCATAACATATAACGCATAACGCATAACGCATAACGCATAACGCATAACGCATAACGCATAACGCACAACGCATAACGCATAACGCATAACGCATAACATATAACGCATAACGCATAACACATAACGCATAACGCATAACGCATAACGCATATCGCACAACGCATAACGCATAACGTATAACGCATAACGCATACCGTATAATGCATAACGCATAACGCATAACGCAAACGTATAAGGCACAACGCATAACGCAAACGTATAAGGCACAACGCATAACGCATAACGCATAATATATAACGCATAACGCATAACGCATAACGCACAACGCATAACGCATAACGCATAACGCATAACATATAACGCATAACGCATACCGTGTAACGCATAACGCATAACGCATAACGCATAACGCATAACGCATAACACATAAAGCATAACGCATAACGCATAACGCATAACGCATAACGCATAACGCATAACGCATAACGCATAACGCATAACGCATAACGCATAACGCATAAAGCATAACGCGTAACGCATAACGCAAACGTATAACGCACAACGCATAACGCATAACGCATAACGCATAACGCATAACGCATACCGTATAACGCATAACGCATAACGCATAACGCATAACGCATAACGCATAACACATAACGCAGAACGCATAACGCATAACGCATAACGCATAACGCATAACGCATAACGCATAACACATAACGCATAACGCATAACGCATAACGCATAACGCATAACGCATAACGTGTAACTCATAACGCATAACGCATAACGCATAACGCATAACGCATAACGCATAACGCATAACGCATAACGCATAACCATAACGCATAACGCATAACCCATAACGCATAACGCACAACGCATAACGTATAACGCATAACGCATAACGCATACCGTATAACGCATAATGCATAACGCATAAAGCATAACGCATAACGCATAACGCATAACGCATAACGCATAACGCATAACGCATAACGCATAACGCATAACGCATAACGCATAACGCACAACGCATAACGCATAACGCATAACGCATAACGCATAACGCATAAAGCAAAACGCATTACGCAAACGTATAACGCACAACGCATAACGCATAACGCATAACGCATAACGCATAACACATAACGCATAACGTATAACGCATAACGCATAACGCATAACGCATAACGCATAACGCATAACGCATAACTCATAACGCATAACGCATAACGCATAACGCATAACGCATAACGCATAACGCATAACATATAACGCATAACGCATAACGCATAACGCATAACGCATAACGCATAACCCATAACGCCTAACGAATAACGGATCACGAATAACGCATAATGCATAACGCATAAAGCATAACGCATAACGCATAACGCATAACGCATATCGCCTAACGCATAAATCATAACCCATAACGCACAACGCATAACGCATAATGCACAACGCATAACGAATACCGCAAAACGCATAACGCATAACGCATAACGCATAACGCATAACTCATAACGCATAACGCATAACGCATAACGCATAACGCATAACACATAACGCATAACGCATAACGCATAACGCATAACGCATAACGCATAACGCATAACGCATAACGCATAACGCATAACGTATAACGCATAACGCATAACGCATAACGCATATCGCACAACGCATAACGCATAACGTATAACGCATAACGCATACCGTGTAACGCATAACGCATAACGCATAACGCATAACGCATAACACATAAAGCATAACGCATAACGCATAACGCATAACGCATAACGCATAACGCATAACGCATAACGCATAACGCATAACGCATAACGCATAACGCATAACGCATAACGCATAACGCATAACGCATAACGCATAACGCATAACGCATAAAGCATAACGCATAACGCATAACGCAAACGTATAACGCACAACGCATAACGCATAACGCATAACGCATAACGCATAACGCATAACGCATAACGCTTAACGCATAACGCATAACGCATAACGCATAACGCATAACGCATAACGCATAACGCATAACGCAAAACGCATAACGTTAACGCATAACCCATAACGCATAAGGCTTGATGCATGACGCATATCGCATATCGCATAACGCATAAGGCTTGATGCATGACGCATATCGCATAACGCATAAGGCATAACGCATAATACATAACGTATAACGCATTATGCATAACGCAAAACGCATAACGTTAACGCATAACCCATAACGCATAAGGCTTGATGCATGACGCATATCGCATATCGCATAACGCATAAGGCTTGATGCATGACGCATATCGCATAACGCATAAGGCATAACGCATAATACATAACGTATAACGCATTATGCATAACGCATAACGCATAACGCATAACGCATAACGCATAACGCATATCGCATAACACATACGCATAACGCATAACGCATAACGCATAACGCATAACGCATAACGCATAACCATAACGCATAACGCATAACCCATAACGCATAACGCATAACGCATAACGTATAACGCATAACGCATACCGTATAACGCATAATGCATAACGCATAACGCATAACGCATAACGCATAACGCATAACGTATAACGCATAACGCATACCGTATAACGCATAACGCATAACGAACACCGGAAAACCCATATCGCCTAACGAATAACGGATCACGCATAACGCATAATGCATAACGCATAAAGCATAACGCATAACGCATAACGCATAACGCATTTCGCATAACGCATAACGCATAACGCATAACGCATAACGCATAACGCATAACGCATAACGCATAACGCATAACGCATAACGCATAACGCATAACGCATAACGCATAACGCATAACGCATAACGCATAACGCATAACGCATAACGCATAACGCAAAACGCATAACGTTAACGCATAACCCATAACGCATAAGGCTTGATGCATGACGCATATCGCATATCGCATAACGCATAAGGCTTGATGCATGACGCATATCGCATAACGCATAAGGCATAACGCATAATACATAACGTATAACGCATTATGCATAACGCTTAACGCATAACGCATAACGCATAACGCATAACGCATATCGCATAACGCCTAACGCATAACGGATCACGCATAACGCATAACGCATAACGCATATCGCATAACGCATAACGCATAACGCATAACGCATACCGTGTAACGCATAACGCATAACGCATAACGCATAACGCATAATGCACAACGCTTAACGAATACCGCAAATCGCATAACGCCTAACGCATAACGGATCACGCATGACGCATAAAGCATAACGCATAACGCATAACGCATAACGCATAACGCATAACGCATATCGCCTAACGCATAAATCATAACCCATAACGCACAACGCATAACGCATAATGCACAACGCATAACGAATACCGCAAAACGCATAACGCATAACGCATAACGCATAACGCATAACTCATAACGCATAACGCATAACGCATAACGCATAACGCATAACACATAACGCATAACGCATAACGCATAACGCATAACGCATAACGCATAACGCATAACGCATAACGCATAACGCATAACGTATAACGCATAACGCATAACGCATAACGCATAT
The DNA here is from genome assembly GCA_916610235.2 of Lasioglossum morio. Classification (NCBI taxonomy): domain Eukaryota; kingdom Metazoa; phylum Arthropoda; class Insecta; order Hymenoptera; family Halictidae; genus Lasioglossum; species Lasioglossum morio. Next base: position 5,295,580 of record CAKAJA020000323.1, on the reverse strand, counting down.
CGCACAACGCATAACGCATAACGTATAACGCATAACGCATACCGTTTAACGCATAACGCATAACGCATAACGCATAACGCATAACACATAAAGCATAACGCATAACGCATAACGCATAACGCATAACGCATAACGCATAACGCATAACGCATAACGCATAACGCATAACGCATAACGCATAACGCATAACGCATAACGCATAACGCATAACGCATAACGCATAACGCATAACGCATAACGCATAAAGCATAACGCATAACGCATAACGCAAACGTATAACGCACAACGCATAACGCATAACGCATAACGCATAACGCATAACGCATAACGCATAACGCTTAACGCATAACGCATAACGCATAACGCATAACGCATAACGCATAAGCATAACGCATAACGCAAAACGCATAACGTTAACGCATAACCCATAACGCATAAGGCTTGATGCATGACGCATATCGCATATCGCATAACGCATAAGGCTTGATGCATGACGCATATCGCATAACGCATAAGGCATAACGCATAATACATAACGTATAACGCATTATGCATAACGCAAAACGCATAACGTTAACGCATAACCCATAACGCATAAGGCTTGATGCATGACGCATATCGCATATCGCATAACGCATAAGGCTTGATGCATGACGCATATCGCATAACGCATAAGGCATAACGCATAATACATAACGTATAACGCATTATGCATAACGCATAACGCATAACGCATAACGCATAACGCATAACGCATATCGCATAACACATACGCATAACGCATAAGGCATAACGCATTACGCATAACTTTTAACTCATAACTCATAACGAATAACGCATAACGCAAAATGAATAACGCATAAAGCATAACGCATAACCCATAACCCTTAACGCATAACGCATAACGCATAACGCATAATGCACAACGCTTAACGAATACCGCAAATCGCTTAACGCCTAACGCATAACGGATCACGCATGACGCATAAAGCATAACGCATAACGCATAACGCATAACGCATAACGCATAACGCATAACGCATATCGCATAACGCATAAATCATAACCCATAACGCACAACGCATAACGCATAACGCATAACGCATAACGCATAACGCATAACATATAACGCATAACGCATAACGCATAACGCATAACGCATAACGCATAACGCATAACGCATAACGCATAACGCATAACGCATAACGCATAACGCATAACCATAACGCATAACGCATAACCCATAACGTATAACGCATAACGCATAACGTATAACGCATAACGCATACCGTATAACGCATAATGCATAACGCATAACGCATAACGCATAACGCATAACGCATAACGTATAACGCATAACGCATACCGTATAACGCATAACGCATAACGAACACCGGAAAACCCATAACGCCTAACGAATAACGGATCACGAATAACGCATAATGCATAACGCATAAAGCATAACGCATAACGCATAACGCATAACGCATTTCGCATAACGCATAACGGATAACGCATAACGCATAACGCATAACGCATAACGCATAACGCATAACGCATAACGCATAACGCATAACGCATAACGCATAACGCATAACGCATAACGCATAACATATAACGCATAACGCATACCGTGTAACGCATAACGCATAACGCATAACGCATAACGCATAACACATAAAGCATAACGCATAACGCATAACGCATAACGCATAACGCATAACGCATAACGCATAACGCATAACGCATAACGCATAACGCATAACGCATAACGCATAACGCATAACGCAAACGTATAACGCACAACGCATAACGCATAACCCATAACGCATAACGCATAACGCATACCGTATAACGCATAACGCATAACGCATAACGCATAACGCATATCGCATAACGCATAACGCATAACGCATAACGCATAAAGCATAACGCATAACGCATAACGCATATCGCATAACGCATAATACTTAACGTATAACGCACAACGCATAACGCATAACGCATAACGCATAACGCATAACGCATAACGCATAACGCATATCGCATAACGCATAAATCATAACCCATAACGCACAACGCATAACGCAAAATGCACAACGCATAACGAATACCGCAAAACGCATAACGCATAACGCATAACGCATAACTCATAACGCATAACGCATAACGCATAACGCATAACGCATAACGCATAACACATAACGCATAACGCATAACGCATAACGCATAACGCATAACGTGTAACTCATAACGCATAACGCATAATGCATAACGCATAACGCATAACGCATAACGCATAACGCATAACGCATAACGCATAACGCATAATACATAACGTATAACGCATAACGCATACCGTATAACGCATAACTTATAACGCATAACGCATAACGCATAACATATAACGCATAACGCATAACGCATAACGCATAACGCATAACGCATAACGCATAACGCATAACGCATAACGCATAACGCATAACGCATAACATATAACGCATAACGCATAACACATAACGCATAACGCATAACGCATAACGCATAACGCACAACGCATAACGCATAACGTATAACGCATAACGCATACCGTATAATGCATAACGCATAACGCATAACGCAAACGTATAAGGCACAACGCATAACGCAAACGTATAAGGCACAACGCATAACGCATAACGCATAATATATAACGCATAACGCATAACGCATAACGCACAACGCATAACGCATAACGCATAACGCATAACATATAACGCATAACGCATACCGTGTAACGCATAACGCATAACGCATAACGCATAACGCATAACGCATAACACATAAAGCATAACGCATAACGCATAACGCATAACGCATAACGCATAACGCATAACGCATAACGCATAACGCATAACGCATAACGCATAACGCATAAAGCATAACGCGTAACGCATAACGCAAACGTATAACGCACAACGCATAACGCATAACGCATAACGCATAACGCATAACGCATACCGTATAACGCATAACGCATAACGCATAACGCATAACGCATAACGCATAACACATAACGCAGAACGCATAACGCATAACGCATAACGCATAACGCATAACGCATAACGCATAACACATAACGCATAACGCATAACGCATAACGCATAACGCATAACGCATAACGTGTAACTCATAACGCATAACGCATAACGCATAACGCATAACGCATAACGCATAACGCATAACGCATAACGCATAACCATAACGCATAACGCATAACCCATAACGCATAACGCACAACGCATAACGTATAACGCATAACGCATAACGCATACCGTATAACGCATAATGCATAACGCATAAAGCATAACGCATAACGCATAACGCATAACGCATAACGCATAACGCATAACGCATAACGCATAACGCATAACGCATAACGCATAACGCACAACGCATAACGCATAACGCATAACGCATAACGCATAACGCATAAAGCAAAACGCATTACGCAAACGTATAACGCACAACGCATAACGCATAACGCATAACGCATAACGCATAACACATAACGCATAACGTATAACGCATAACGCATAACGCATAACGCATAACGCATAACGCATAACGCATAACTCATAACGCATAACGCATAACGCATAACGCATAACGCATAACGCATAACGCATAACATATAACGCATAACGCATAACGCATAACGCATAACGCATAACGCATAACGCATAACCCATAACGCCTAACGAATAACGGATCACGAATAACGCATAATGCATAACGCATAAAGCATAACGCATAACGCATAACGCATAACGCATTTCGCATAACGCATAACGCATAACGCATAACGCATAACGCATAACGCATAACGCATAACGCATAACGCATAACGCATAACGCATAACGCATAACGCATAACGCATAACGCATAACGCATAACGCATAACATATAACGCATAACGCATAACACATAAAGCATAACGCATAACGCATAACGCATAACGCATAACACATAAAGCATAACGCATAACGCATAACGCATAACGCATAACGCATAACGCATAACGCATAACTCATAACGCATAACGCATAAAGCATAACGCATAACGCATAACGCAAACGTATAACGCACAACGCATAACGCATAACGCATAACTCATAACGCATAACGTATAACGCATAACGCATAACGCATAACGCATAACGCATAACGCATAACGCGTAACGCATAACGCATAACGCATAACGCTAACGCATAACGCATAACGTATAACGCATAACGCATACCGTATAACGCATAACGCATAACGAACACCGGAAAACCCATAACGCCTAACGCATAACGGATCACGAATAACGCATAATGCATAACGCATAAAGCATGTCGCATAACGCATAACGCATAACGCATAACGCATAACGCGTAACGCATAACGCATAACGCATAACGCATAACGCATAACGCATAACGCTTAACGCATAACGCATAACGCATAACGCATAACGCATAACGCATAACGCATAACGCATAACGCATAACGCATAACGCATAACGCATAACGCATAACGCATAACGCATAACGCAAAACGCATAACGTTAACGCATAACCCATAACGCATAAGGCTTGATGCATGACGCATATCGCATATCGCATAACGCATAAGGCTTGATGCATGACGCATATCGCATAACGCATAAGGCATAACGCATAATACATAACGTATAACGCATTATGCATAACGCATAACGCATAACGCATAACGCATAACGCATAACGCATATCGCATAACACATACGCATAACGCATAAGGCATAACGCATTACGCATAACTTTTAACTCATAACTCATAACGAATAACGCATAACGCAAAATGAATAACGCATAAAGCATAACGCATAACCCATAACCCTTAACGCATAACGCATAACGCATAACGCATAATGCACAACGCTTAACGAATACCGCAAATCGCTTAACGCCTAACGCATAACGGATCACGCATGACGCATAAAGCATAGCGCATAACGCATAACGCATAACGCATAACGCATAACGCATAACGCATATCGCATAACGCATAAATCATAACCCATAACGCACAACGCATATCGCATAACGCATAACGCATAACGCATAACGCATAACATATAACGCATAACGCATAACGCATAACGCATAACGCATAACGCATAACGCATAACGCATAACGCATAACGCATAACGCATAACGCATAAAGCATAACGCATAACGCATAACGCAAACGTATAACGCACAACGCATAACGCATAACGCATAACGCATAACGCATAACGCATAACGCATAACGCATAACGCATAACGCATACCGTATAACGCATAACGCATAACGCAGAACGCATAACGCATAACGCATAACGCATAACGCATAACGCATAACGCATAACACATAACGCATAACGCATAACGCATAACGCATAACGCATAACGCATAACGCATAACGCATAACGCATAACGCATAACGCATAACGCATAACGCATAACCATAACGCATAACGCATAACCCATAACGCATAACGCATAACGCATAACGTATAACGCATAACGCATACCGTATAACGCATAATGCATAACGCATAACGCATAACGCATAACGCATAACGCATAACGTATAACGCATAACGCATACCGTATAACGCATAACGCATAACGAACACCGGAAAACCCATATCGCCTAACGAATAACGGATCACGAATAACGCATAATGCATAACGCATAACGCATAACGCATAACGCATAACGCATAACGCATTTCGCATAACGCATAACGCATAACGCATAACGCATAACGCATAACGCATAACGCATAACGCATAACGCATAACGCATAACGCATAACGCATAACGCATAACGCATAACGCATAACGCATAACGCATAACGCATAACGCAAAACGCATAACGTTAATGCATAACCCATAACGCATAAGGCTTGATGCATGACGCATATCGCATATCGCATAACGCATAAGGCTTGATGCATGACGCATATCGCATAACGCATAAGGCATAACGCATAATACATAACGTATAACGCATTATGCATAACGCTTAACGCATAACGCATAACGCATAACGCATAACGCATATCGCATAACGCCTAACGCATAACGGATCACGCATAACGCATAACGCATAACGCATATCGCACAACGCATAACGCATAACGTATAACGCATAACGCATACCGTGTAACGCATAACGCATAACGCATAACGCATAACGCATAATGCACAACGCTTAACGAATACCGCAAATCGCATAACGCCTAACGCATAACGGATCACGCATGACGCATAAAGCATAACGCATAACGCATAACGCATAACGCATAACGCATAACGCATAACGCATATCGCCTAACGCATAAATCATAACCCATAACGCACAACGCATAACGCATAATGCACAACGCATAACGAATACCGCAAAACGCATAACGCATAACGCATAACGCATAACGCATAACTCATAACGCATAACGCATAACGCATAACGCATAACGCATAACACATAACGCATAACGCATAACGCATAACGCATAACGCATAACGCATAACGCATAACGCATAACGCATAACGCATAACGTATAACGCATAACGCATAACGCATAACGCATATCGCACAACGCATAACGCATAACGTATAACGCATAACGCATACCGTGTAACGCATAACGCATAACGCATAACGCATAACGCATAACACATAAAGCATAACGCATAACGCATAACGCATAACGCATAACGCATAACGCATAACGCATAACGCATAACGCATAACGCATAACGCATAACGCATAACGCATAACGCATAACGCATAACGCATAACGCATAACGCATAACGCATAAAGCATAACGCATAACGCATAACGCAAACGTATAACGCACAACGCATAACGCATAACGCATAACGCATAACGCATAACGCATAACGCATAACGCTTAACGCATAACGCATAACGCATAACGCATAACGCATAACGCATAACGCATAACGCATAACGCATAACGCATAACGCATAACGCATAACGCAAAACGCATAACGTTAACGCATAACCCATAACGCATAAGGCTTGATGCATGACGCATATCGCATATCGCATAACGCATAAGGCTTGATGCATGACGCATATCGCATAACGCATAAGGCATAACGCATAATACATAACGTATAACGCATTATGCATAACGCAAAACGCATAACGTTAACGCATAACCCATAACGCATAAGGCTTGATGCATGACGCATATCGCATATCGCATAACGCATAAGGCTTGGTGCATGACGCATATCGCATAACGCATAAGGCATAACGCATAATACATAACGTATAACGCATTATGCATAACGCATAACGCATAACGCATAACGCATAACGCATAACGCATAACGCATATCGCATAACACATACGCATAACGCATAAGGCATAACGCATTACGCATAACTTTTAACTCATAACTCATAACGAATAACGCATAACGCAAAATGAATAACGCATAAAGCATAACGCATAACCCATAACCCTTAACGCATAACGCATAACGCATAACGCATAATGCACAACGCTTAACGAATACCGCAAATCGCTTAACGCCTAACGCATAACGGATCACGCATGACGCATAAAGCATAACGCATAACGCATAACGCATAACGCATAACGCATAACGCATAACGCATATCGCATAACGCATAAATCATAACCCATAACGCACAACGCATAACGCATAACGCATAACGCATAACGCATAACGCATAACATATAACGCATAACGCATAACGCATAACGCATAACGCATAACGCATAACGCATAACGCATAACGCATAACGCATAACGCATAACGCATAAAGCATAACGCATAACGCATAACGCAAACGTATAACGCACAACGCATAACGCATAACGCATAACGCATAACGCATACCGTATAACGCATAACGCATAACGCATAACGCATAACGCAGAACGCATAACGCATAACGCATAACGCATAACGCATAACGCATAACGCATAACACATAACGCATAACGCATAACGCATAACGCATAACGCATAACGCATAACGCATAACGCATAACGCATAACGCATAACGCATAACGCATAACGCATAACGCATAACGCATAACCATAACGCATAACGCATAACCCATAACGTATAACGCATAACGCATAACGTATAACGCATAACGCATACCGTATAACGCATAATGCATAACGCATAACGCATAACGCATAACGCATAACGCATAACGTATAACGCATAACGCATACCGTATAACGCATAACGCATAACGAACACCGGAAAACCCATAACGCCTAACGAATAACGGATCACGAATAACGCATAATGCATAACGCATAAAGCATAACGCATAACGCATAACGCATAACGCATTTCGCATAACGCATAACGCATAACGCATAACGCATAACGCATAACGCATAACGCATAACGCATAACGCATAACGCATAACGCATAACGCATAACGCATAACGCATAACGCATAACGCATAACGCATAACGCATAACGCATAACGCATAACATATAACGCATAACGCATACCGTGTAACGCATAACGCATAACGCATAACGCATAACGCATAACACATAAAGCATAACGCATAACGCATAACGCATAACGCATAACGCATAACGCATAACGCATAACGCATAACGCATAACGCATAACGCATAACGCATAACGCATAAAGCATAACGCATAACGCATAACGCAAACGTATAACGCACAACGCATAACGCATAACCCATAACGCATAACGCATAACGCATAACGCATACCGTATAACGCATAACGCATAACGCATAACGCATAACGCATATCGCATAACACATAACGCATAACGCATAACGCATAAAGCATAACGCATAACGCATAACGCATAACGCATATCGCATAACGCATAATACTTAACGTATAACGCACAACGCATAACGCATAACGCATAACGCATAACGCGTAACGCATAACGCATAACGCATATCGCATAACGCATAAATCATAACCCATAACGCACAACGCATAACGCAAAATGCACAACGCATAACGAATACCGCAAAACGCATAACGCATAACGCATAACGCATAACTCATAACGCATAACGCATAACGCATAACGCATAACGCATAACGCATAACACATAACGCATAACGCATAACGCATAACGCATAACGCATAACGTGTAACTCATAACGCATAACGCATAATGCATAACGCATAACGCATAACGCATAACGCATAACGCATATCGCATAACGCATAATACATAACGTATAACGCATAACGCATACCGTATAACGCATAACGCATAACGCATAACGCATAACGCATAACATATAACGCATAACGCATAACGCATAACGCATAACGCATAACGCATAACGCATAACGCACAACGCATAACGCATAACGCATAACGCATAACATATAACGCATAACGCATAACACATAACGCATAACGCATAACGCATAACGCATATCGCACAACGCATAACGCATAACGTATAACGCATAACGCATACCGAATAATGCATAACGCATAACGCATAACGCAAACGTATAAGGCACAACGCATAACGCAAACGTATAAGGCACAACGCATAACGCATAACGCATAATATATAACGCATAACGCATAACGCATAACGCACAACGCATAACGCATAACGCATAACGCATAACATATAACGCATAACGCATACCGTGTAACGCATAACGCATAACGCATAACGCATAACGCATAACGCATAACGCATAAAGCATAACGCGTAACGCATAACGCAAACGTATAACGCACAACGCATAACGCATAACGCATAACGCATAACGCATAACGCATAACGCATACCGTATAACGCATAACGCATAACGCATAACGCATAACGCATAACGCATAACACATAACGCAGAACGCATAACGCATAACGCATAACGCATAACGCATAACGCATAACGCATAACACATAACGCATAACGCATAACGCATAACGCATAACGCATAACGCATAACGTGTAACTCATAACGCATAACGCATAACGCATAACGCATAACGCATAACGCATAACGCATAACGCATAACGCATAACGCATAACCATAACGCATAACGCATAACCCATAACGCATAACGCATAACGCATAACGCATAACGCATAACGCATAACGCATAACGCATAACGCATAACGCATAACGCATAACGCATAACGCATAACGCATAACGCATAACGCATAAAGCATAACGCATAACGCATAACGCAAACGTATAACGCACAACGCATAACGCATAACGCATAACGCATAACGCATAACGCATAACGCATAACGCTTAACGCATAACGCATAACGCATAACGCATAACGCATAACGCATAACGCATAACGCATAACGCATAACGCAAAACGCATAACGTTAACGCATAACCCATAACGCATAAGGCTTGATGCATGACGCATATCGCATATCGCATAACGCATAAGGCTTGATGCATGACGCATATCGCATAACGCATAAGGCATAACGCATAATACATAACGTATAACGCATTATGCATAACGCAAAACGCATAACGTTAACGCATAACCCATAACGCATAAGGCTTGATGCATGACGCATATCGCATATCGCATAACGCATAAGGCTTGATGCATGACGCATATCGCATAACGCATAAGGCATAACGCATAATACATAACGTATAACGCATTATGCATAACGCATAACGCATAACGCATAACGCATAACGCATAACGCATATCGCATAACACATACGCATAACGCATAAGGCATAACGCATTACGCATAACTTTTAACTCATAACTCATAACGAATAACGCATAACGCAAAATGAATAACGCATAAAGCATAACGCATAACCCATAACGCATAACGCATAACGCATAACGCATAACGCATAATGCACAACGCTTAACGAATACCGCAAATCGCTTAACGCCTAACGCATAACGGATCACGCATGACGCATAAAGCATAACGCATAACGCATAACGCATAACGCATAACGCATAACGCATATCGCATAACGCATAAATCATAACCCATAACGCACAACGCATAACGCATAACGCATAACGCATAACGCATAACGCATAACATATAACGCATAACGCATAACGCATAACGCATAACGCATAACGCATAACGCATAACGCATAACGCATAACGCATAACGCATAAAGCATAACGCATAACGCATAACGCAAACGTATAACGCACAACGCATAACGCATAACGCATAACGCATAACGCATACCGTATAACGCATAACGCATAACGCATAACGCATAACGCAGAACGCATAACGCATAACGCATAACGCATAACGCATAACGCATAACGCATAACACATAACGCATAACGCATAACGCATAACGCATAACGCATAACGCATAACGCATAACGCATAACGCATAACGCATAACGCATAACGCATAACGCATAACGCATAACGCATAACGCATAACGCATAACGCATAACGCATAACATATAACGCATAACGCATACCGTGTAACGCATAACGCATAACGCATAACGCATAACGCATAACGCATAACGTATAACGCATAACGCATACCGTATAACGCATAACGCGTAACGAACACCGGAAAACCCATAACGCCTAACGAATAACGGATCACGAATAACGCATAATGCATAACGCATAAAGCATAACGCATAACGCATAACGCATAACGCATAACGCATTTCGCATAACGCATAACGCATAACGCATAACGCATAACGCATAACGCATAACGCATAACGCATAACGCATAACGCATAACGCATAACGCATAACGCATAACGCATAACGCATAACGCATAACGCATAACGCATAACGCATAACGCATAACGCATAACATATAACGCATAACGCATACCGTGTAACGCATAACGCATAACGCATAACGCATAACGCATAACACATAAAGCATAACGCATAACGCATAACGCATAACGCATAACGCATAACGCATAACGCATAACGCATAACGCATAACGCATAACGCATAACGCATAACGCATAAAGCATAACGCATAACGCATAACGCAAACGTATAACGCACAACGCATAACGCATAACCCATAACGCATAACGCATAACGCATACCGTATAACGCATAACGCATAACGCATAACGCATAACGCATATCGCATAACACATAACGCATAACGCATAACGCATAAAGCATAACGCATAACGCATAACGCATAACGCATATCGCATAACGCATAATACTTAACGTATAACGCACAACGCATAACGCATAACGCATAACGCATAACGCATAACGCATAACGCATAACGCATATCGCATAACGCATAAATCATAAGCCATAACGCACAACGCATAACGCAAAATGCACAACGCATAACGAATACCGCAAAACGCATAACGCATAACGCATAACGCATAACTCATAACGCATAACGCATAACGCATAACGCATAACGCATAACGCATAACACATAACGCATAACGCATAACGCATAACGCATAACGCATAACGCATAACGTGTAACTCATAACGCATAACGCATAATGCATAACGCATAACGCATAACGCATAACGCATAACGCATATCGCATAACGCATAATACATAACGTATAACGCATAACGCATACCGTATAACGCATAACGCATAACGCATAACGCATAACGCATAACGTATAACGCATAACGCATAACGCATAACGCATAACGCATAACGCATAACGCATAACGCACAACGCATAACGCATAACGCATAACGCATAACATATAACGCATAACGCATAACACATAACGCATAACGCATAACGCATAACGCATATCGCACAACGCATAACGCATAACGTATAACGCATAACGCATACCGTATAATGCATAACGCATAACGCATAACGCAAACGTATAAGGCACAACGCATAACGCAAACGTATAAGGCACAACGCATAACGCATAACGCATAATATATAACGCATAACGCATAACGCATAACGCACAACGCATAACGCATAACGCATAACGCATAACATATAACGCATAACGCATACCGTGTAACGCATAACGCATAACGCATAACGCATAACGCATAACGCATAACACATAAAGCATAACGCATAACGCATAACGCATAACGCATAACGCATAACGCATAACGCATAACGCATAACGCATAACGCATAACGCATAAAGCATAACGCGTAACGCATAACGCAAACGTATAACGCACAACGCATAACGCATAACGCATAACGCATAACGCATAACGCATACCGTATAACGCATAACGCATAACGCATAACGCATAACGCATAACGCATAACACATAACGCAGAACGCATAACGCATAACGCATAACGCATAACGCATAACGCATAACGCATAACACATAACGCATAACGCATAACGCATAACGCATAACGCATAACGCATAACGTGTAACTCATAACGCATAACGCATAACGCATAACGCATAACGCATAACGCATAACGCATAACTCATAACGCATAACGCATAACCATAACGCATAACGCATAACCCATAACGCATAACGCACAACGCATAACGTATAACGCATAACGCATAACGCATACCGTATAACGCATAATGCATAACGCATAAAGCATAACGCATAACGCATAACGCATAACGCATAACGCATAACGCATAACGCATAACGCATAATACATAACCTATAACGCATAACGCATACCGTATAACGCATAACGCATAACGCATAACGCATAACGCATAACATATAACGCATAACGCATAACGCATAACGCATAACGCATAACGCATAACGCATAACGCATAACGCATAACGCACAACGCATAACGCATAACGCATAACGCATAACATATAACGCATAACGCATAACACATAACGCATAACGCATAACGCATAACGCATATCGCACAACGCATAACGCATAACGTATAACGCATAACGCATACCGTATAACGCATAACGCATAACGCATAACGCAAACGTATAAGGCACAACGCATAACGCAAACGTATAAGGCACAACGCATAACGCATAACGCATAATATATAACGCATAACGCATAACGCATAACGCACAACGCATAACGCATAACGCATAACGCATAACATATAACGCATAACGCATACCGTGTAACGCATAACGCATAACGCATAACGCATAACGCATAACACATAAAGCATAACGCATAACGCATAACGCATAACGCATAACGCATAACGCATAACGCATAACGCATAACGCATAACGCATAACGCATAAAGCATAACGCATAACGCATAACGCAAACGTATAACGCACAACGCATAACGCATAACGCATAACGCATAACGCATAACGCATACCGTATAACGCATGACGCATAACGCATAACGCATAACGCATATCGCATAACACATAACGCATAACGCATAACGCATAAAGCATAACGCATAACGCATAACGCATAACGCATATCGCATAACGCATAATACTTAACGTATAACGCACAACGCATAACGCATAACGCATAACGCATAACGCACAACGCATAACGCATAACGCATAACGCATAACGCATAACATATAACGCATAACGCATAACGCATAACGCATAACGCATAACGCATAACGCATAACGCACAACGCATAACGCATAACGCATAACGCATAACATATAACGCATAACGCATAACACATAACGCATAACGCATAACGCATAACGCATATCGCACAACGCATAACGCATAACGTATAACGCATAACGCATACCGTATAACGCATAACGCATAACGCATAACGCAAACGTATAAGGCACAACGCATAACGCAAACGTATAAGGCACAACGCATAACGCATAACGCATAATATATAACGCATAACGCATAACGCATAACGCACAACGCATAACGCATAACGCATAACGCATAACATATAACGCATAACGCATACCGTGTGACGCATAACGCATAACGCATAACGCATAACGCATAACACATAAAGCATAACGCATAACGCATAACGCATAACGCATAACATATAACGCATAACGCATAACACATAACGCATAACGCATAACGCATATCGCACAACGCATAACGCATAACGTATAACGCATAACGCATACCGTATAACGCATAACGCATAACGCATAACGCAAACGTATAAGGCACAACGCATAACGCATAACGCATAATATATAACGCATAACGCATAACGCATAACGCATAACGCATAACGCACAACGCATAACGCATAACGCATAACGCATAACATATAACGCATAACGCATAACGCATAACGCATAACGCATAACGCATAACGCATAACGCATAACGCATATCGCACAACGCATAACGCATAACGTATAACGCATAACGCATACCGTGTAACGCATAACGCATAACGCATAACGCATAACGCATAACACATAAAGCATAACGCATAACGCATAACGCATAACGCATAACGCATAACGCATAACGCATAACGCATAACGCATAACGCATAACGCATAACGCATAAAGCATAACGCATAACGCATAACGCAAATGTATAACGCACAACGCATAACGCATAACGCATAACGCATAACGCATACCGTATAACGCATAACGCATAACGCATAACGCATAACGCATAACGCATAACACATAACGCAGAACGCATAACGCATAACGCATAACGCATAACGCATAACGCATAACGCATAACGCATAACGCATAACGCATAACACATAACGCATAACGCATAACGCATAACGCATAACGCATAACGCATAACGCATAACACATAACGCATAACGCATAACGCATAACGCATATCGCATAACGCATAACGCATAACGCATAACGCATAACGCATAACGCATAACGCATAACGCATAACGCATAACGCATAACATATAACGCATAACGCATACCGTGTGACACACAACGCATAACGCATAATGCACAACGCATAAAGAATAACGCAAAACGCATAACGCATAACGCATAACTCATAACGCATAACGCATAACGCATAACGCATAACGCATAACGCATAACACATAACGCATAACGCATAACGCATAACGCATAACGTGTAACTCATAACGCATAACGCATAATGCATAACGCATAACGCATAACGCATAACGCATATCGCATAACGCATAGTACATAACGTATAACGCATAACGCATACCGTATAACGCATAACGCATAACGCATAACGCATAACGCATAACATATAACGCATAACGCATAACGCATAACGCATAACGCATAACGTATAACGCATAACGCATAACGCACAACGCATAACGCATAACGCATAACGCATAACATATAACGCATAACGCATAACACATAACGCATAACGCATAACGCATAACGCATATCGCACAACGCATAACGCATAACGTATAACGCATAACGCATACCGTATAACGCATAACGCATAACGCATAACGCAAACGAATAAGGCACAACGCATAACGCATAACGCATAATATATAACGCATAACGCATAACGCATAACGCACAACGCATAACGCATAACGCATAACGCATAACATATAACGCATAACGCATAACGCATAACGCATAACGCATAACGCATAACGCATAACGCATAACGCATAACGCATAACGCATAACGCATATCGCACAACGCATAACGCATAACGTATAACGCATAACGCATACCGTGTAACGCATAACGCATAACGCATAACGCATAACGCATAACACATAAAGCATAACGCATAACACATAACGCATAACGCATAACGCATAACGCATAACGCATAACGCATAACGCATAACGCATAACGCATAACGCATAACGCATAACGCATAACACATAAAGCATAACGCATAACGCATAACGCAAACGTATAACGCACAACGCATAACGAATAACGCATAACGCATAACGCATGACGCATAACGCATACCGTATAACGCATAACGCATAACGCATAACGCATAACGCATAACGCATAACACATAACGCTGAACGCATAACGCATAACGCATAACGCATAACGCATAACGCATAACGCATAACACATAACGCATAACGCATAACGCATAACGCATAACGCATAACGTGTAACTCATAACGCATAACGCATAACGCATAAAGCATAACGCATAACGCATAACGCATAACGCATATCGCATAACGCATAATACTTAACGTATAACGCACAACGCATAACGCATAACGCATAACGCATAACGCATAACGCATAACGCACAACGCATAACGCATAACGCATAACGCATAACGCATAACGCATATCGCATAACGCATAACCCATAACGTATAACGCATAACGCACACCGTATAACGCATAACGCATAACGCATAACGCATAACGCAAACGTATAACGCACAACGCATAACGCATAACGCATAACGCATAACATACAACGCATAACGCATAACGCATAACGCATAACGCATAACGCATAACGCATAACGCATAAAGCATAACGCATAACGCATAACGCATAACGCATAACGCATAACGCATAACGCATAACGCATAACGCATAACGCATAACGCATAACGCATAACTCATAACGCATAACGCATAAAGCATAACGCATAACGCATAACGCAAACGTATAACGCACAACGCATAACGCATAACGCATAACTCATAACGCATAACGTATAACGCATAACGCATAACGCATAACGCATAACGCATAACGCATAACGCATAACGCATAACGCATAACGCATAATGCATAACGCATAACGCTAACGCATAACGCATAACGTATAACGCATAACGCATACCGTATAACGTATAACGCATAACGAACACCGGAAAACCCATAACGCCTAACGCATAACGGATCACGAATAACGCATAATGCATAACGCATAAAGCATGTCGCATAACGCATAACGCATAACGCATAACGCATAACGCATAACGCATAACGCATAACGCATAACGCATAACGCATAACGCATAACGCATAACGCATAACGCTTAACGCATAACGCATAACGCATAACGCATAACGCATAACGCATAACGCATAACGCATAACGCATAACGCATAACGCATAACGCAAAACGCATAACGTTAACGCATAACCCATAACGCATAAGGCTTGATGCATGACGCATATCGCATATCGCATAACGCATAAGGCTTGATGCATGACGCATATCGCATAACGCATAAGGCATAACGCATAATACATAACGTATAACGCATTATGCATAACGCATAACGCATAACGCATAACGCATAACGCATAACGCATATCGCATAACACATACGCATAACGCATAAGGCATAACGCATTACGCATGACATATAACGCATAACGCATAACACATAACGCATAACGCATAACGCATAACGCATATCGCACAACGCATAACGCATAACGTATAACGCATAACGCATACCGTATAACGCATAACGCATAACGCATAACGCAAACGTATAAGGCACAACGCATAACGCATAACGCATAATATATAACGCATAACGCATAACGCATAACGCACAACGCATAACGCATAACGCATAACGCATAACATATAACGCATAACGCATAACGCATAACGCATAACGCATAACGCATAACGCATAACGCATATCGCACAACGCATAACGCATAACGTATAACGCATAACGCATACCGTGTAACGCATAACGCATAACGCATAACGCATAACGCATAACACATAAAGCATAACGCATAACGCATAACGCATAACGCATAACGCATAACGCATAACGCATAACGCATAACGCATAACGCATAACGCATAACGCATAACGCATAACGCATAAAGCATAACGCATAACGCATAACGCAAACGTATAACGCACAACGCATAACGCATAACGCATAACGCATAACGCATACCGTATAACGCATAACGCATAACGCATAACGCATAACGCATAACGCATAACACATAACGCAGAACGCATAACGCATAACGCATAACGCATAACGCATAACGCATAACACATAACGCATAACGCATAACGCATAACGCATAACGCATAACGCATAACGCATAACGCATAACACATAACGCATAACGCATAACGCATAACGCATAACGCATAACGCATAACGCATAACGCATAACGCATAACGCATAACGCATAACGCATAACGCATAACGCATAACGTTAACGCATAACCCATAACGCATAAGGCTTGATGCATGACGCATATCGCATATCGCATAACGCATAAGGCTTGATGCATGACGCATATCGCATAACGCATAAGGAATAACGCATAATACATAACGTATAACGCATTATGCATAACGCATAACGCATAACGCATAACGCATATCGCATAACTTTTAACTCATAACGAATAATGCATAACGCAAAATGAATAACGCATAAAGCATAACGCATAACCCATAACCCTTAACGCATAACGCATAACGCATAATGCACAACGCTTATCGAATACCGCAAATCGCATAACGCCTAACGCATAACGGATCACGCATGACGCATAAAGCATAACGCATAACGCATAACGCATAACGCATAACGCATAACGCATATCGCATAACGCATAAATCATAACCCATAACGCACAACGCATAACGCATAATGCACAACGCATAACGAATACCGCAAAACGCATAACGCATAACGCATAACTCATAACGCATAACGCATAACGCATAACGCATAACGCATAACGCATAACGCATAACACATAACGCATAACGCATAACGCATAACGCATAACGTGTAACTCATAACGCATAACGCATAATGCATAACGCATAACGCATAACGCATAACGCATATCGCATAACGCATAATACATAACGTATAACGCATAACGCATACCGTATAACGCATAACGCATAACGCATAACGCATAACGCATAACATATAACGCATAACGCATAACGCATAACGCATAACGCATAACGCATAACGCATAACGCACAACGCATAACGCATAACGCATAACGCATAACATATAACGCATAACGCATAACACATAACGCATAACGCATAACGCATAACGCATATCGCACAACGCATAACGCATAACGTATAACGCATAACGCATACCGTATAACGCATAACGCATAACGCATAACGCAAACGTATAAGGCACAACGCATAACGCATAACGCATAATATATAACGCATAACGCATAACGCATAACGCACAACGCATAACGCATAACGCATAACGCATAACATATAACGCATAACGCATAACGCATAACGCATAACGCATAACGCATAACGCATAACGCATATCGCACAACGCATAACGCATAACGTATAACGCATAACGCATACCGTGTAACGCATAACGCATAACGCATAACGCATAACGCATAACGCATAACATATAACGCATAACGCATAACGCATAACGCATAACGCATATCGCATAACGCATAACCCATAACGTATAACGCATAACGCACACCGTATAACGCATAACGCATAACGCATAACGCATAACGCAAACGTATAACGCACAACGCATAACGCATAACGCATAACGCATAACATATAACGCATAACGCATAACGCATAACGCATAACGCATAACGCATAACGCATAAAGCATAACGCATAACGCATAACGCATAACGCATAACGCATAACGCATAACGCATAACGCATAACGCATAACGCATAACTCATAACGCATAACGCATAAAGCATAACGCATAACGCATAACGCATAACGCAAACGTATAACGCACAACGCATAACGCATAACGCATAACTCATAACGCATAACGTATAACGCATAACGCATAACGCATAACGCATAACGCATAACGCATAACGCATAACGCATAACGCATAACGCATAACGCATAACGTATAACGCATAACGCATACCGTATAACGCATAACGCATAACGAACACCGGAAAACCCATAACGCCTAACGCATAACGGATCACGAATAACGCATAATGCATAACGCATAAAGCATGTCGCATAACGCATAACGCATAACGCATAACGCATAACGCATAACGCATAACGCATAACGCATAACGCATAACGCATAACGCATAACGCACAACGCATAACGCTTAACGCATAACGCTTAACGCATAACGCATAACGCATAACGCATAACGCATTATGCATAACGCATAACGCATAACGCATAACGCATAACGCATAACGCATAACGCATAACGCATAACGCATAACGCATAACGCATAACGCATAACATATAACGCATAACGCATAACGCATAACGCATAACGCATAACGCATAACACATAACGCAGAACGCATAACGCATAACGCATAACGCATAACGCATAACGCATAACACATAACGCATAACGCATAACGCATAACGCATAACGCATAACGCATAACGCATAACACATAACGCATAACGCATAACGCATAACGCATAACGCATAACGCATAACGTTAACGCATAACCCATAACGCATAAGGCTTGATGCATGACGCATATCGCATATCGCATAACGCATAAGGCTTGATGCATGACGCATATCGCATAACGCATAAGGAATAACGCATAATACATAACGTATAACGCATTATGCATAACGCATAACGCATAACGCATAACGCATAACGCATATCGCATAAAACATACGCATAACGCATAAGGCATAACGCATTACGCATAACTTTTAACTCATAACTCATAACGAATAATGCATAACGCAAAATGAATAACGCATAAAGCATAACGCATAACTCATAACCCTTAACGAATAACGCATAACGCATAATGCACAACGCTTAACGAATACCGCAAATCGCATAACGCCTAACGCATAACGGATCACGCATGACGCATAAAGCATAACGCATAACGCATAACGCATAACGCATAACGCATAACGCATAACGCATAACGCATAACGCATAACGCATAACGGATAACGCATAACGCATAACGCATAACGCATAACGCATAACGCATAACGCATAACGCATAACGTATAACGCATAACGCATACCGTATAACGCATAACGCATAACGAACACCGGAAAACCCATAACGCCTAACGCATAACGGATCACGAATAACGCATAATGCATAACGCATAAAGCATGTCGCATAACGCATAACGCATAACGCATAACGCATAACGCATAACGCATAACGCATAACGCATAACGCATAACGCATAACGCATAACGCACAACGCATAACGCTTAACGCATAACGCTTAACGCATAACGCATAACGCATAACGCATAACGCATTATGCATAACGCATAACGCATAACGCATAACGCATAACGCATAACGCATAACGCATAACGCATAACGCATAACGCATAACGCATAACGCATAACGCATAACATATAACGCATAACGCATAACGCATAACGCATAACGCATAACGCATAACACATAACGCAGAACGCATAACGCATAACGCATAACGCATAACGCATAACGCATAACACATAACGCATAACGCATAACGCATAACGCATAACGCATAACGCATAACGCATAACACATAACGCATAACGCATAACGCATAACGCATAACGCATAACGCATAACGTTAACGCATAACCCATAACGCATAAGGCTTGATGCATGACGCATATCGCATATCGCATAACGCATAAGGCTTGATGCATGACGCATATCGCATAACGCATAAGGAATAACGCATAATACATAACGTATAACGCATTATGCATAACGCATAACGCATAACGCATAACGCATAACGCATATCGCATAAAACATACGCATAACGCATAAGGCATAACGCATTACGCATAACTTTTAACTCATAACTCATAACGAATAATGCATAACGCAAAATGAATAACGCATAAAGCATAACGCATAACCCATAACCCTTAACGAATAACGCATAACGCATAATGCACAACGCTTAACGAATACCGCAAATCGCATAACGCCTAACGCATAACGGATCACGCATGACGCATAAAGCATAACGCATAACGCATAACGCATAACGCATAACGCATAACGCATAACGCATAACGCATAACGCATAACGCATAACGGATAACGCATAACGCATAACGCATAACGCATAACGCATAACGCATAACGCATAACGCATAACGTATAACGCATAACGCATACCGTATAACGCATAACGCATAACGAACACCGGAAAACCCATAACGCCTAACGCATAACGGATCACGAATAACGCATAATGCATAACGCATAAAGCATGTCGCATAACGCATAACGCATAACGCATAACGCATAACGCATAACGCATAACGCATAACGCATAACGCATAACGCATAACGCATAACGCATAACGCACAACGCATAACGCTTAACGCATAACGCTTAACGCATAACGCATAACGCATAACGCATAACGCATTATGCATAACGCATAACGCATAACGCATAACGCATAACGCATAACGCATAACGCATAACGCATAACGCATAACGCATAACGCATAACATATAACGCATAACGCATAACGCATAACGCATATCGCATATCGCATAACGCATAAGGCTTGATGCATGACGCATATCGCATAACGCATAAGGCATAACGCATAATACATAACGTATAACGCATTATGCATAACGCATAACGCATAACGCATAACGCATAACGCATAACGCATAACGCATAACGCATAACGCATATCGCATAACACATACGCATAACGCATAACGCATAACGCATAACGCATAATATATAACGCATAACGCATAACGCATAACGCATAACCCATAACGCATAACGCACAACGCATAACGCATAACGTATAACGCATAACGCATACCGTGTAACGCATAACGCATAACGCATAACGCATAACGCATAACGCATAACGCATAACGCATAACGCATAACGCATAACGCATAACGCATAACGCATAACGCATAACGCATAACGCATAACGCATAACGCATAAAGCATAACGCATAACGCATAACGCAAACGTATAACGCACAACGCATAACGCATAACGCATAACGCATAACGCATACCGTATAACGCATAACGCATAACGCATAACGCATAACGCATAACGCATAACACATAACGCAGAACGCATAACGCATAACGCATAACGCATAACGCATAACGCATAACACATAACGCATAACGCATAACGCATAACGCATAACGCATAACGCATAACGCATAACACATAACGCATAACGCATAACGCATAACGCATAACGCATAACGCATAACGCATAACGTTAACGCATAACCCATAACGCATAAGGCTTGATGCATGACGCATATCGCATAACGCATAAGGAATAACGCATAATACATAACGTATAACGCATTATGCATAACGCATAACGCATAACGCATAACGCATAACGCATATCGCATAAAACATACGCATAACGCATAAGGCATAACGCATTACGCATAACTTTTAACTCATAACTCATAACGAATAATGCATAACGCAAAATGAATAACGCATAAAGCATAACGCATAACCCATAACCCTTAACGCATAACGCATAACGCATAATGCACAACGCTTAACGAATACCGCAAATCGCATAACGCCTAACGCATAACGGATCACGCATGACGCATAAAGCATAACGCATAACGCATAACGCATAACGCATAACGCATAACGCATATCGCATAACGCATAAATCATAACCCATAACGCACAACGCATAACGCATAATGCACAACGCATAACGAATACCGCAAAACGCATAACGCATAACGCATAACTCATAACGCATAACGCATAACGCATAACGCATAACGCATAACGCATAACGCATAACACATAACGCATAACGCATAACGCATAACGCATAACGTGTAACTCATAACGCATAACGCATAATGCATAACGCATAACGCATAACGCATAACGCATATCGCATAACGCATAATGCACAACGCATAACGAATACCGCAAAACCCATAACGCATAACGCATAACGTGTAACTCATAACGCATAACGCATAATGCATAACGCATAACGCATAACGCATAACGCATATCGCATAACGCATAATACATAACGTATAACGCATAACGCATACCGTATAACGCATAACGCATAACGCATAACGCATAACATATAACGCATAACGCACAACGCATAACGCATAACGCATAACGCATAACGCACAACGCATAACGCATAACGCATAACGCATAACATATAACGCATAACGCATAACACATAACGCATAACGCATAACGCATAACGCATATCGCACAACGCATAACGCATAACGTATAACGCATAACGCATACCGTATAACGCATAACGCATAACGCATAACGCAAACGTATAAGGCACAACGCATAACGCATAACGCATAATATATAACGCATAACGCATAACGCATAACGCACAACGCATAACGCATAACGCATAACGCATAACATATAACGCATAACGCATAACGCATAACGCATAACGCATAACGCATAACGCATAACGCATATCGCACAACGCATAACGCATAACGTATAACGCATAACGCATACCGTGTAACGCATAACGCATAACGCATAACGCATAACGCATAACGCATAACGCATAACATATAACGCATAACGCATAACGCATAACGCATAACGCATATCGCATAACGCATAACCCATAACATATAACGCATAACGCACACCGTATAACGCATAACGCATAACGCATAACGCATAACGCAAACGTATAACGCCCAACGCATAACGCATAACGCATAACGAATAACATATAACGCATAACGCATAACGCATAACGCATAACGCATAACGCATAACGCATAACGCATAAAGCATAACGCATAACGC
Organism: Lasioglossum morio; assembly: GCA_916610235.2. NCBI lineage: Eukaryota > Metazoa > Arthropoda > Insecta > Hymenoptera > Halictidae > Lasioglossum > Lasioglossum morio. The sequence continues at coordinate 5,269,691 of CAKAJA020000323.1, read as the reverse complement.
ATAACGCATAACGCATAACGCATAACGCATAACTCATAACGCATAACGCATAAAGCATAACGCATAACGCATAACGCAAACGTATAACGCACAACGCATAACGCATAACGCATAACTCATAACGCATAACGTATAACGCATAACGCATAACGCATAACGCATAACGCATAACGCATAACGCATAACGCATAACGCATAACGCATAACGTATAACGCATAACGCATACCGTATAACGCATAACGCATAACGAACACCGGAAAACCCATAACGCCTAACGCATAACGGATCACGAATAACGCATAATGCATAACGCATAAAGCATGTCGCATAACGCATAACGCATAACGCATAACGCATAACGCATAACGCATAACGTACAACGCATAACGCATACCGTATAACGCACAACGCATAACGCATAACGCAAACGTATAACGCACAACGCATAACGCATAACGCATAACGCATAACATATAACGCATAACGCATAACGCATAACGCATAACGCATAACGCATAACATATAACGCATAACGCATAACGCATAATGCATAACGCATAACGCATCACGCATATCGCACAACGCATAACGCAAACGTATAACGCACAACGCATAACGCATAACGCATAACGCATAACATATAACGCATAACGCATAACGCATAACGCATAACGCATAACGCAAACGTATAAGGCACAACGCATAACGCATAACGCATAACGCATAACGCATAATATATAACGCATAACGCATAACGCATAACGCATAACGCATAACGCATAAAGCATAACGCATAACGCATAACGCATAACGCATAACGCATATCGCATAACGCATAACGCATAACGCATTACGCATAACGCATAACGCGTAACGCATAACGCATAACGCATAACGCATAATATATAACGCATAACGCATAACGCATAACGCATAACCCATAACGCATAACGCATAACGCATAACGTATAACGCATAACGCATACCGTATAACGCATAATGCATAACGCATAAAGCATAACGCATAACGCATAACGCATAACGCATAACGCATAACGCATAACGCATAACGCCTAACGCATAACGGATCACGCATGACGCATAAAGCATAACGCATAACGCATAACGCATAACGCATAACGCATAACGCATAACGCATAACGCATAACGCATAATATATAACGCATAACGCATAACGCATAACGCGTAACGCATAACGCATAACGCATAACGCATAACGCATAACGCATAACGCATAACGCATAACGTATAACGCATAACGCATAACGCATAACGCTTAACGCATAACGCATAACCATAACGCATAACGCATAACGCATAACGCATAACGCATATCGCATAACGCATAACGCATAACGCATTACGCATAACGCATAACGCGTAACGCATAACGCATAACGCATAACGCATAATATATAACGCATAACGCATAACGCATAACGCATAACCCATAACGCATAACGCATAACGCATAACGTATAACGCATAACGCATACCGTATAACGCATAATGCATAACGCATAAAGCATAACGCATAACGCATAACGCATAACGCATAACGCGTAACGCATAACGCATAACGCATAACGCATAACGCATAACGCATAACGCATAACGCATAACGTATAACGCATAACGCATAACGCATAACGCTTAACGCATAACGCATAACGCATAACCATAACGCATAACGCATAACCCATAACGCATAACGCATAACGCATAACGTATAACGCATAACGCATACCGTATAACGCATAATGCATAACGCATAACGCATGACGCATAACGCATAACGCATAACGTATAACGCATTACGCATACCGTATAACGCATAACGCATAACGCATAACGCATAACGCAAACGTATAGCGCACAACGCATAATGCATAAACCATAACCCTTACTTCATAACGCATAACGCATAATGCACAACGCATAACGCATAACGCATAACGTATAACGCATAACGCATACCGTATAACGCATAATGCATAACGCATAACGCATAACGCATAACGCATAACGCATAACGTATAACGCATAACGCATACCGTATAACGCATAACGCATAACGCATAACGCAAACGTATAGCGCACAACGCATAATGCATAAACCATAACCCTTACTTCATAACGCATAACGCATAATGCACAACGCATAACGAACACCGGAAAACCCATAACGCCTAACGCATAACGGATCACGAATAACGCATAATGCATAACGCATAAATCATAACGCATAACGCATAACGCATAACGCATAACGCATAACGCATAACGCATAACGCATAACGCATAACGCATAACGCATAACGCATAACGCATAACGCATAACGCATAACGCATAACGCATAACGCAAAACGCATAACGTTAACGCATAACCCATAACGCATAAGGCTTGATGCATGACGCATATCGCATATCGCATAACGCATAAGGCTTGATGCATGACGCATATCGCATAACGCATAAGGCATAACGCATAAGGCATAACGCATAATACATAACGTATAACGCATTATGCATAACGCATAACGCATAACGCATAACGCATAACGCATAACGCATAACGCATATCGCATAACACATACGCATAACGCATAAGGCATAACGCATTACGCATAACTTATAACTCATAACGAATAACGCATAACGCAAAATGAATCACGCATAAAGCATAACGCATAACCCATAACCCTTAACGCATAACGCATAACGCATAATGCACAACGCTTGACGAATACCGCAAATCGCATAACGCCTAACGCATAACGGATCACGCATGACGCATAAAGCATAACGCATAACGCATAACGCATAACGCATAACGCATAACGCATAACGCATAAAGCATAACGCATAACGCATAACGCAAAATGCAAACGTATAACGCCCAACGCATAAAGCATAACGAACAACCCATAACGCATAATCCATAGCGCATAACGCATAACGCATAACGAATAACGCATAACGCATAACGCATAACGCATAACGCATAACGCATAACGCATAACGCATAACGCATAACGCATATCGCACAACGCATAACGCATAACGTATAACGCATAACGCATACCGTATAACGCATAACGCATAACGCATAACGCAAACGTATAAGGCACAACGCATAACGCATAACGCATAACGCATAACATATAACGCATAACGCATAACGCATAACGCATAACGCATAACGCATAACGCATAACGCATAACGCATAACGCATAACGCATAACGCATAACGCGTAACGCATAACGCATAACGCATAACGCATAACGCATAACGCATAACGCATAACGCATAACGCATAACGCAAACGTATAGCGCACAACGCATAATGCATAAACCATAACCCTTACTTCATAACGCATAACGCATAATGCACAACGCATAACGAACACCGGAAAACCCATAACGTCTAACGCATAACGGATCACGAATAACGCATAATGCATAACGCATAAATCATAACGCATAACGCATAACGCATAACGCATAACGCATAACGCATAACGCATAACGCATAACGCATAACGCATAACGCATAACGCATAACGCATAACGCATAACGCAAAACGCATAACGTTAACGCATAACCCATAACGCATAAGGCTTGATGCATGACGCATATCGCATATCGCATAACGCATAAGGCTTGATGCATGACGCATATCGCATAACGCATAAGGCATAACGCATAAGGCATAACGCATAATACATAACGTATAACGCATTATGCATAACGCATAACGCATAACGCATAACGCATAACGCATATCGCATAACACATACGCATAACGCATAAGGCATAACGCATTACGCATAACTTATAACTCATAACGAATAACGCATAACGCAAAATGAATAACGCATAAAGCATAACGCATAACCCATAACCCTTAACGCATAACGCATAACGCATAATGCACAACGCTTAACGAATACCGCAAATCGCATAACGCCTAACGCATAACGGATCACGCATGACGCATAAAGCATAACGCATAACGCATAACGCATAACGCATAACGCATAACGCATAACGCATAACGCATAACGCATAACGCATATCGCATAACGCATAAATCATAACCCATAACGCACAACGCATAAGGCATAATGCACAACGCATAACGAATACCGCAAAACGCATAACGCATAACGCATAACGCATAACTCATAACGCATAACGCATAACGCATATCGCACACCGTATAACGCATAACGCATAACGCATAACGCATAAAGCATAACGCATAACGCATAACGCAAAATGCAAACGTATAACGCCCAACGCATAAAGCATAACGAACAACCCATAACGCATAATCCATAGCGCATAACGCATAACGCATAACGAATAACGCATAACTCATAACGCATAACGCATAACGCATATCGCACACCGTATAACGCATAACGCATAACGCATAACGCATAAAGCATAACGCACAACGCATAACGCATAACTCATAACGCATAACGCATAACGCATATCGCACACCGTATAACGCATAACGCATAACGCATAACGCATAACGCATAACATATAACGCATAACGCATAACGCATAACGCATAACATATAACGCATAACGCATAACGCATAACGCATAACGCATAACGCATAACGCATATCGCATAACGCATAATACATAACGTATAACGCATAACGCATACCGTATAACGCATAACGCATAACGCATAACGCAAACGTATAACGCACAACGCATAACGCATAACGCATAACGCATAACGCACAACGCATAACGCATAACGCATAACGCATAACGCATAACGCATACCGTATAACGCATAACGCATAACGCATAACGCATAACGCAAACGTATAACGCACAACGCATATCGCATAACGCATAACGCATAACATATAACGCATAACGCATAACGCATAACGCATAACGCATAACGCATAACGCATAACCCATAACGTATAACGCATAACGCACACCGTATAACGCATAACGCATAACGCATAACGCAAACGTATAACGCACAACGCATAAGGCTTGATGCATGACGCATATCGCATTATGCATAACGCATAACGCATAACGCATAACGCATAACGCATAAAGCATAACGCATAACGCATAACGCATAACGCATAACGCATAACGCATAACGCATAACGCATAACGCATAACGCATAACGCATAACGCATAACGCATAACGCATAACGCATAACGCATAACGCATAACGCATAACGCATAACGCAAACGTATAGCGCACAACGCATAATGCATAAACCATAACCCTTACTTCATAACGCATAACGCATAATGCACAACGCATAACGAACACCGGAAAACCCATAACGTCTAACGCATAACGGATCACGAATAACGCATAATGCATAACGCATAAATCATAACGCATAACGCATAACGCATAACGCATAACGCATAACGCATAACGCATAACGCATAACGCATAACGCATAACGCATAACGCATAACGCATAACGCATAACGCAAAACGCATAACGTTAACGCATAACCCATAACGCATAAGGCTTGATGCATGACGCATATCGCATATCGCATAACGCATAAGGCTTGATGCATGACGCATATCGCATAACGCATAAGGCATAACGCATAAGGCATAACGCATAATACATAACGTATAACGCATTATGCATAACGCATAACGCATAACGCATAACGCATAACGCATATCGCATAACACATACGCATAACGCATAAGGCATAACGCATTACGCATAACTTATAACTCATAACGAATAACGCATAACGCAAAATGAATAACGCATAAAGCATAACGCATAACCCATAACCCTTAACGCATAACGCATAACGCATAATGCACAACGCTTAACGAATACCGCAAATCGCATAACGCCTAACGCATAACGGATCACGCATGACGCATAAAGCATAACGCATAACGCATAACGCATAACGCATAACGCATAACGCATAACGCATAACGCATAACGCATAACGCATAACGCATATCGCATAACGCATAAATCATAACCCATAACGCACAACGCATAAGGCATAATGCACAACGCATAACGAATACCGCAAAACGCATAACGCATAACGCATAACGCATAACTCATAACGCATAACGCATAACGCATATCGCACACCGTATAACGCATAACGCATAACGCATAACGCATAAAGCATAACGCATAACGCATAACGCAAAATGCAAACGTATAACGCCCAACGCATAAAGCATAACGAACAACCCATAACGCATAATCCATAGCGCATAACGCATAACGCATAACGAATAACGCATAACTCATAACGCATAACGCATAACGCATATCGCACACCGTATAACGCATAACGCATAACGCATAACGCATAAAGCATAACGCACAACGCATAACGCATAACTCATAACGCATAACGCATAACGCATATCGCACACCGTATAACGCATAACGCATAACGCATAACGCATAACGCATAACATATAACGCATAACGCATAACGCATAACGCATAACATATAACGCATAACGCATAACGCATAACGCATAACGCATAACGCATAACGCATATCGCATAACGCATAATACATAACGTATAACGCATAACGCATACCGTATAACGCATAACGCATAACGCATAACGCAAACGTATAACGCACAACGCATAACGCATAACGCATAACGCATAACGCACAACGCATAACGCATAACGCATAACGCATAACGCATAACGCATACCGTATAACGCATAACGCATAACGCATAACGCATAACGCAAACGTATAACGCACAACGCATATCGCATAACGCATAACGCATAACATATAACGCATAACGCATAACGCATAACGCATAACGCATAACGCATAACGCATAACCCATAACGTATAACGCATAACGCACACCGTATAACGCATAACGCATAACGCATAACGCAAACGTATAACGCACAACGCATAAGGCTTGATGCATGACGCATATCGCATTATGCATAACGCATAACGCATAACGCATAACGCATAACGCATAAAGCATAACGCATAACGCATAACGCATAACGCATAACGCATAACGCATAACGCATAACGCATAACGCATAACGCATAACGCATAACGCATAACGCATAACGCATAACTCATAACGCATAACGCATAAAGCATAACGCATAACGCATAACGCAAACGTATAACGCACAACGCATAACGCATAAGGCATAACGCATAACGCATAACGTATAACGCATAACGCATAACGCATAACGCATAACGCATAACCCATAACGCATAACGCATAACGCATAACCATAACGCATAACGCATAACCCATAACGCATAACGCACAACGCATAACGTATAACGCATAACGCATACCGTATAACGCATAAAGCATAACGCATAAAGCATAACGCATAACGCATAACGCATAACGCATAACGCATAACGCATAACGCATAACGCATAACGCATAACGCATAACGCATAACGCATAACGCATAACGCATAACGCATAACGCGTAACGCATAACGCATAACGTATAACGCATAACGCATAACGCATAACGCATAACGCATAACGCATAACGCAAACGTATAGCGCACAACGCATAATGCATAAACCATAACCCTTACTTCATAACGCATAACGCATAATGTACAACGCATAACGAACACCGGAAAACCCATAACGTCTAACGCATAACGGATCACGAATAACGCATAATGCATAACGCATAAATCATAACGCATAACGCATAACGCATAACGCATAACGCATAACGCATAACGCATAACGCATAACGCATAACGCATAACGCATAACGCATAACGCATAACGCATAACGCATAACGCATAACGCATAACGCATAACGCAAAACGCATAACGTTAACGCATAACCCATAACGCATAAGGCTTGATGCATGACGCATATCGCATATCGCATAACGCATAAGGCTTGATGCATGACGCATATCGCATTATGCATAACGCATAACGCATAACGCATAACGCATAACGCATATAACATAACACATACGCATAACGCATAAGGCATAACGCATTACGCATAACTTATAACTCATAACGAATAACGCATAACGCAAAATGAATAACGCATAAAGCATAACGCATAACCCATAACCCTTAACGCATAACGCATAACGCATAATGCACAACGCTTAACGAATACCGCAAATCGCATAACGCCTAACGCATAACGGATCACGCATGACGCATAAAGCATAACGCATGACGCATTACGCATAACGCATAACGCATAACGCATAACGCATAACGCATAACGCATATCGCATAACGCATAAATCATAACCCATAACGCACAACGCATAAGGCATAATGCACAACGCATAACGAATACCGCAAAACGCATAACGCATAACGCATAACGCATAACTCATAACGCATAACGCATAACGCATATCGCACACCGTATAACGCATAACGCATAACGCATAACGCATAAAGCATAAAGCATAACGCATAACGCATAACGCAAAATGCAAACGTATAACGCCCAACGCATAAAGCATAACGAACAACCCATAACGCATAATCCATAGCGCATAACGCATAACGCATAACGAATAACGCATAACTCATAACGCATAACGCATAACGCATATCGCACACCGTATAACGCATAACGCATAACGCATAACGCATAAAGCATAACGCACAACGCATAACGCATAACTCATAACGCATAACGCATAACGCATATCGCACACCGTATAACGCATAACGCATAACGCATAACGCATAACGCATAACATATAACGCATAACGCATAACGCATAACGCATAACGCATAACGCATAACGCATAACGCATAACGCATAACGCATAACGCATAACGCGTAACGCATAACGCATAACGCATAACGCATAACGCATAACGCATAACGCATAACGCATAACGTATAACGCATAACGCATAACGCATAACGCATAACGCATAACGCAAACGTATAGCGCACAACGCATAATGCATAAACCATAACCCTTACTTCATAACGCATAACGCATAATGCACAACGCATAAAACATAACGCATAACGTATAAGGCATAACGCATACCGTATAACGCATAATGCATAACGCATAACGCATAACGCATAACGCATAACGCATAACGCATAACGTATAACGCATAACGCATGCCGTATAACGCATAACGCATAACGGATAACGCAAACGCTATATCGCACAACGCATAATGCATAAACCATAACCCTTACTTCATAACGCATAACGCATAATGCACAACGCATAACGAACACCGGAAAACCCGTAACGCCTAACGCATAACGGATCACGAATAAAGCATAACGCATAACGCATAACGCATAACGCATAACGCATAACGCATAACGCATAACGCATAACGCAAAACTCATAACGCATAACGCATACTGCACAACGCTTAACGAATACCGCAAATCGCATAACGCCTAACGCATAACGGATCACGCATGACGCATAAAGCATAACGCATAACGCATAACGCATAACGCATAACGCATAACGCATAACGCATAACGCATATCGCATAACGCATAAATCATAACCCATAACGCACAACGCATAAGGCATAATGCACAACGCATAACGAATACCGCAAAACGCATAACGCATAACGCATAACGCATAACGCATAACGGATCACGCATAACGCATAACGCATAACGCATAACGCATAACGCATAACACATAACGCAGAACGCATAACGCATAACGCATAACGCATAACCATAACGCATAACGCATAACCCATAACGCATAACGCATAACGCATAACGCATAACGCATTACGGATCACGCATAACGCATAACGCATAACACATAAAGCATAACGCATAACGCATAACGCATAACGCATAACGCATAACGCATAACGCATAACGCATACCGTATAACGCATAACGCATAACGCATAACGCATAACGCATAACGCATAACGCAAACGTATAACGCACAACGCATAACGCATAACGCATAACGCATAACGCATAACGCATAACGCATACCGTATAACGCATAACGCATAACGCATAACGCAAACGTATAACGCACAACGCATAACGCATAACGCATAACGCATAACATATAACGCATAACGCATAACGCATAACGCATAACGCATAACGCATTTCGCATAACGCATAACGCATAACGTATAACGCATAACGCATACCGTATAACACATAACGCATAACGCAAACGTATAACGCACAACGCATAACGCATAACGCATAACGCATAACATATAACGCATAACGCATAACGCATAACGCATAACATATAACGCATAACGCATGACGCATAACGCATAACGCATAACGCATATAGCATAACGCATAACGCATAACGCATAACGCATAACGCATAACGCATAACGCATAACGCATAACGCATAACGCATAACGCATAACGCATAACGCATAACGCATAAAGCATAACGCATAACGCATAACGCAAACGTATAACGCACAACGCATAACGCATAACGCATAACGCATAACGCATAACGCATAACGCATAACGCATAACGTATAACGCATAACGCATAACGCATAACGCATAACACATAACGCATAACGCATAACGCATAACGCATAACCATAACGCATAACGCATAACCCATAACGCATAACGCATAACGCATAACGTATAACGCATAACGCATACCGTATAACGCATAATGCATAACGCATAAAGCATAACGCATAACGCATAACGCATAACGCATAACGCATAACGCATACCGTATAACGCATAATGCATAACGCATAACGCATAACGCATAACGCATAACGCATAACGTATAACGCATAACGCATACCGTATAACGCATAACGCATAACGCATAACGCAAACGTATAGCGCACAACGCATAATGCATAAACCATAACCCTTACTTCATAACGCATAACGCATAATGCACAACGCATAACGAACACCGGAAAACCCATAACGCCTAACGCATAACGGATCACGAATAACGCATAATGCATAACGCAAACGTATAACGCACAACGCATAACGCATAACGCATAACGCATAACGCATAACGCATAACGCATAACGCATAACGTATAACGCATAACGCATAACGCATAACGCATAACGCATAACGCATAACGCATAACGCATAACGCATAACGCATAACGCATAACGCATAACGCATAAAGCAAAACGCATAACGCATAACGCATAACGCATAACGCATAACGCATAACCATAACGCATAACGCATAACCCATAACGCATAACGCATAACGCATAACGTATAACGCATAACGCATACCGTATAACGCATAATGCATAACGCATAACGCATAACGCATAACGCATAACGCATAACGTATAACGCATAACGCATACCGTATAACGCATAACGCATAACGCATAACGCAAACGTATAGCGCACAACGCATAATGCATAAACCATAACCCTTACTTCATAACGCATAACGCATAATGCACAACGCATAACGAACACCGGAAAACCCATAACGCCTAACGCATAACGGATCACGAATAACGCATAATGCATAACGCATAAAGCATAACGCATAACGCATAACGCATAACGCATAACGCATAACGCATAACGCATAACGCATAACGCATAACGCATAACGCATAACGCATAACGCATAACGCATAACGCATAACGCATAACGCATAACGCATAACGCATAACGCATAACGCAAAACGCATAACGTTAACGCACAACCCATAACGCATAAGGCTTGATGCATGACGCATATCGCATATCGCATAACGCATAAGGCTTGATGCATGACGCATATCGCATAACGCATAAGGCATAACGCATAATACATAACGTATAACGCATTATGCAGAACGCATAACGCATAACGCATAACGCATAACGCATATCGCATAACACATACGCATAACGCATAAGGCATAACGCATTACGCATATCTTATAACTCATAACTCATAACGAATAACGCATAACGCAAAATGAATAACGCATAAAGCATAACGCATAACCCATAACCCATAACGCACAACGCATAAGGCATAATGCACAACGCATAACGAATACCGCAAAACGCATAACGCATAACGTGTAACTCATAACGCATAACGCATAACGCATAACGCACACCGTATAACGCATAACGCATAACGCATAACGCATAAAGCATAACGCATAACGCATAACGCATAATGCAAACGTATAACGCCCAACGCATAAAGCATAACGAACAACCCATAACGCATAATCCATATCGCATAACGCATAACGCATAACGCATAACGCATAACGCATATAGTATAACGCATAACGCATAACGCATAACGCAAACTTATAACGCACAACGCATAGCGCATAACGCATAACGCATAACGCATAACGCATAACGCATAACGCATAACGCATAACGCATAACGCATAACGCATAATAAAACGCATAACGCATAACGGATCACGCATAACGCACAACGCATAGCGCATAACGCATAACGCATAACGCATAACGCATAACGCATAACGCATAACGCATAACGCATAACGCATAACGCATAACGCATAACGCATAACGCATAACGTATAACGCATAACGCATAACGCATAACGCATAACGCATAACGCATAACGCATAACGCATAACGCATAACGCATATCGCATAACACATACGCATAACGCATAAGGCATAACGCATTACGAATAACTTATAACTCATAACTCATAACGAATAACGCATAACGCAAAATGAATAACGCATAAAGCATAACGCATAACCCATGACCCATAACGCACAACGCATAAGGCATACAGTACAACGCATAACGAATACCGCAAAACGCATAACGCATAACGCATAACGCATAACGCATAACGCACACCGTATAACGCATAACGCATAACGCATAACGCATAAAGCATAACGCATAACGCATAACGCATAATGCAAACGTATAACGCCCAACGCATAAAGCATAACGAACAACCCATAACGCATAATCCATATCGCATAACGCATAACGCATAACGCATATAGTATAACGCATAACGCATAACGCATAACGCAAACTTATAACGCACAACGCATAGCGCATAACGCATAACGCATAGCGCATAACGCATAACGCATAACGCATAACGCATAACGCATAACGCATAACGCATAATGCAAACGTATAACGCCCAACGCATAAAGCATAACGAACAACCCATAACGCATAATCCATATCGCATAACGCATAACGCATAACGCATAACGCATAACGCATATAGCATAACGCATAACGCATAACGCATATAGTATAACGCATAACGCATAACGCATAACGCAAACTTATAACGCACAACGCATAGCGCATAACGCATAACGCATAACGCATAACGCATAAGGCATAACGCATTACGCATATCTTATAACTCATAACTCATAACGAATAACGCATAACGCAAAATGAATAACGCATAAAGCATAACGCATAACCCATAACCCATAACGCACAACGCATAAGGCATAATGCACAACGCATAACGAATACCGCAAAACGCATAACGCATAACGTGTAACTCATAACGCATAACGCATAACGCATAACGCACACCGTATAACGCATAACGCATAACGCATAACGCATAAAGCATAACGCATAACGCATAACGCATAATGCAAACGTATAACGCCCAACGCATAAAGCATAACGAACAACCCATAACGCATAATCCATATCGCATAACGCATAACGCATAACGCATAACGCATAACGCATATAGTATAACGCATAACGCATAACGCATAACGCAAACTTATAACGCACAACGCATAGCGCATAACGCATAACGCATAACGCATAACGCATAACGCATAACGCATAACGCATAACGCATAATAAAACGCATAACGCATAACGGATCACGCATAACGCACAACGCATAGCGCATAACGCATAACGCATAACGCATAACGCATAACGCATAACGCATAACGCATAACGCATAACGCATAACGCATAACGCATAACGCATAACGTATAACGCATAACGCATAACGCATAACGCATAACGCATAACGCATAACGCATAACGCATAACGCATAACGCATATCGCATAACACATACGCATAACGCATAAGGCATAACGCATTACGCATAACTTATAACTCATAACTCATAACGAATAACGCATAACGCAAAATGAATAACGCATAAAGCATAACGCATAACCCATGACCCATAACGCACAACGCATAAGGCATAATGTACAACGCATAACGAATACCGCAAAACGCATAACGCATAACGCATAACGCATAACGCATAACGCATAACGCATAACGCATAACGCATAACGCATAACGCATAACGCATAACGCATAACGCATAACGCATAACGCATAACGCATAACGCATAACGCAAAACGCATAACGTTAACGCATAACCCATAACGCATAAGGCTTGATGCATGACGCATATCGCATATCGCATAACGCATAAGGCTTGATGCATGACGCATATCGCATAACGCATAAGGCATAACGCATAATACATAACGTATAACGCATTATGCATAACGCATAACGCATAACGCATAACGCATAACGCATAACGCATATCGCATAACACATACGCATACCGCATAACGCATAACGCTTAAGCATAACGCACAACCCATAACCCTTAACGCATAACGCATAACGCATAATGCACAACGCTTAACGAATACCGCAAATCGCATAACGCCTAACGCATAACGGATCACGCATGACGCATAAAGCATAACGCATAACGCATAACGCATAACGCATAACGCATAACGCATAACGCATAACGCATAACGCATAACGCATATCGCATAACGCATAAATCATAACCCATAACGCACAACGCATAAGGCATAATGCACAACGCATAACGAATACCGCAAAACGCATAACGCATAACGCATAACGCATAACGCATAACGCATAACGCATAACTCATAACGCATAACGCATAACGCACACCATATAACGCATAACGCATAACGCATAACGCATAAAGCATAACGCATAACGCATACCGTATAACGCATAACGCATAACGCATAACGCAAACGTATAACGCACAACGCATAACGCATAACATATAACGCATAACGCATAACGCATAACGCATAACGCATAACGCATAACGCATAACGCATAACGCATAAAGCATAACGCATAACGCATAACGCATAACGCATAACGCATAACGCATAACGCATAACGCATAACGCATAACGCATAACGCATAACGCATAACGCATAAAGCAAAACGCATAACGCATAACGCATAACGCATAACCATAACGCATAACGCATAACCCATAACGCATAACGCATAACGCATAACGCATAACGCACAACGCATAACGCATAACGCATAACGCATAACGCATATCGCATAACGCATAAGGCATAACGCATAATACATAACGTATAACGCATTATGCAGAACGCATAACGCATAACGCATAACGCATAACGCATAACGCATAACGTATAACGCATAACGCATAACGCATAACGCATAACGCATAACGCATAACGCATAACGCATAACGCATAAAGCAAAACGCATAACGCATAACGCATAACGCATAACGCATAACGCATAACGCATAACGCATAACGCATAACGCATAACGCATAACGCATAAAGCATAACGCATAACGCATAACGCATAACGCATAACGCATAACGCATAACGCTCAACGCATAACCCATAACGCATAACGCATAACGCATAACGTATAAAGCATAACGCATACCGTATAACGCATAACGCATAACGCATAAAGCATAACGCATAACGCATAACGCATAACGCATAACGCATAACGCATAACGCATAACGCATAACGCATAACGCATAACGCATAACGCATAACGCATAACGCAAAATGAATAACGCATAAAGCATAACGCATAACCCATAACGCACAACGCATAAGGCATAATGCACAACGCATAACGAATATCGCAAAACGTATAACGCGTAAGGCATACCGTATAACGCATAATGCATAACGCATAACGCATAACGCATAACGCATAACGCATAACGTATAACGCATAACGCATACCGTATAACGCATAATGCATAACGCATAACGCATAACGCATAACGCATCACGCATAACGTATAACGCATAACGCATACCGTATAACGCATAACGCATAACGCATAACGCAAACGTATAGCGCACAACGCATAATGCATAAACCATAACCCTTACTTCATAACGCATAACGCATAATGCACAACGCATAACGAACACCGGAAAACCCATAACGCCTAACGCATAACGGATCACGAATAACGCATAATGCATAACGCATAAAGCATAACGCATAACGCATAACGCATAACGCATAACGCATAACGCATAACGCATAATTCATAACGCATAACGCATAACGCATAACGCATAACGCATAACGCATAACGCATAACGTATAACGCATAACGCATAACGCATAACGCATAACGCATAACGCATAACGCATAACGCATAACGCATAACGCATATCGCATAACACATACGCATAACGCATAAGGCATAACGCATTACGCATAACTTATAACTCATAACTCATAACGAATAACGCATAACGCAAAATGAATAACGCATAAAGCATAACGCATAACCCATGACCCATAACGCACAACGCATAAGGCATAATGTACAACGCATAACGAATACCGCAAAACGCATAACGCATAACGCATAACGCATAACGCATAACGCATAACGCATAACGCATAACGCATAACGCATAACGCATAACGCATAACGCATAACGCATAACGCATAACGCATAACGCAAAACGCATAACGTTAACGCATAACCCATAACGCATAAGGCTTGATGCATGACGCATATCGCATATCGCATAACGCATAAGGCTTGATGCATGACGCATATCGCATAACGCATAAGGCATAACGCATAATACATAACGTATAACGCATTATGCATAACGCATAACGCATAACGCATAACGCATAACGCATAACGCATATCGCATAACACATACGCATAACGCATAACGCATAACGCTTAAGCATAACGCACAACCCATAACCCTTAACGCATAACGCATAACGCATAATGCACAACGCTTAACGAATACCGCAAATCGCATAACGCCTAACGCATAACGGATCACGCATGACGCATAAAGCATAACGCATAACGCATAACGCATAACGCATAACGCATAACGCATAACGCATAACGCATAACGCATAACGCATAACGCATAACGCATAAATCATAACCCATAACGCACAACGCATAAGGCATAATGCACAACGCATAACGAATACCGCAAAACGCATAACGCATAACGCATAACGCATAACGCATAACGCATAACGCATAACTCATAACGCATAACGCATAACGCACACCATATAACGCATAACGCATAACGCATAACGCATAAAGCATAACGCATAACGCATACCGTATAACGCATAACGCATAACGCATAACGCAAACGTATAACGCACAACGCATAACGCATAACATATAACGCATAACGCATAACGCATAACGCATAACGCATAACGCATAACGCATAACGCATAACGCATAAAGCATAACGCATAACGCATAACGCATAACGCATAACGCATAACGCATAACGCATAACGCATAACGCATAACGCATAACGCATAACGCATAACGCATAAAGCAAAACGCATAACGCATAACGCATAACGCATAACCATAACGCATAACGCATAACCCATAACGCATAACGCATAACGCATAACGCATAACGCATAACGCATAACGCATAACGCATAACGCATATCGCATAACGCATAAGGCATAACGCATAATACATAACGTATAACGCATTATGCAGAACGCATAACGCATAACGCATAACGCATAACGCATAACGCATAACGTATAACGCATAACGCATAACGCATAACGCATAACGCATAACGCATAACGCATAACGCATAACGCATAAAGCAAAACGCATAACGCATAACGCATAACGCATAACGCATAACGCATAACGCATAACGCATAACGCATAACGCATAACGCATAACGCATAAAGCATAACGCATAACGCATAACGCATAACGCATAACGCATAACGCATAACGCTCAACGCATAACCCATAACGCATAACGCATAACGCATAACGTATAAAGCATAACGCATACCGTATAACGCATAACGCATAACGCATAAAGCATAACGCATAACGCATAACGCATAACGCATAACGCATAACGCATAACGCATAACGCATAACGCATAACGCATAACGCATAACGCATAACGCATAACGCAAAATGAATAACGCATAAAGCATAACGCATAACCCATAACGCACAACGCATAAGGCATAATGCACAACGCATAACGAATATCGCAAAACGTATAACGCGTAAGGCATACCGTATAACGCATAACGCATAACGCATAACGCATAACGCATAACGCATAACGCATAACGTATAACGCATAACGCATACCGTATAACGCATAATGCATAACGCATAACGCATAACGCATAACGCATAACGCATAACGTATAACGCATAACGCATACCGTATAACGCATAACGCATAACGCATAACGCAAACGTATAGCGCACAACGCATAATGCATAAACCATAACCCTTACTTCATAACGCATAACGCATAATGCACAACGCATAACGAACACCGGAAAACCCATAACGCCTAACGCATAACGGATCACGAATAACGCATAATGCATAACGCATAAAGCATAACGCATAACGCATAACGCATAACGCATAACGCATAACGCATAACGCATAATTCATAACGCATAACGCATAACGCATAACGCATAACGCATAACGCATAACGCATAACGCATAACGCATAACGCATAACGCATAACGCATAACGCATAACGCATAACGCATAACGCATAACGCATAACGCATAACGCATAACGCAAAACGCATAACGTTAACGCACAACCCATAACGCATAAGGCTTGATGCATGACGCATATCGCATATCGCATAACGCATAAGGCTTGATGCCTGACGCATATCGCATAACGCATAAGGCATAACGCATAATACATAACGTATAACGCATTATGCAGAACGCATAACGCATAACGCATAACGCATAACGCATAACGCATATCGCATAACACATACGCATAACGCATAAGGCATAACGCATTACGCATAACTTATAACTCATAACTCATAACGAATAACGCATAACGCAAAATGAATAACGCATAAAGCATAACGCATAACCCATAACGCACAACGCATAAGGCATAATGCACAACGCATAACGAATATCGCAAAACGCATAACGCATAACGCATAACTCATAACGCATAACGCATAACGCATAACGCATAACGCAAAACGCATAACCATAACGCATAACGCATAACCCATAACGCATAACGCATAACGCATAACGTATAACGCATAACGCATACCGTATAACGCATATTGCATAACGCATAACGCATAACGCATAACGCATAACGCATAACACATACCGTATAACGCATAACGCATACCGTATAACGCATAACGCATAACGCATAACGCAAACGTATAGCGCACAACGCATAATGCATAAACCATAACCCTTACTTCATAACGCATAACGCATAATGCACAACCCATAACGCCTAACGCATAACGGATCACGCATAACGCATAACGCATAACGCATAACGCATAACGCATAACGCATAACGCATAACGCATAACGCATAACGCATAACGCATAACGCATAACGCATAACGCAAAACGCATAACGTTAACGCACAACCCATAACGCATAAGGCTTGATGCATGACGCATATCGCATATCGCATAACGCATAAGGCTTGATGCATGACGCATATCGCATAACGCATAAGGCATAACGCATAATACATAACGTATAACGCATTATGCAGAACGCATAACGCATAACGCATAACGCATAACGCATAACGCATATCGCATAACACATACGCATAACGCATAAGGCATAACGCATTACGCATAACTTATAACTCATAACTCATAACGAATAACGCATAACGCAAAATGAATAACGCATAAAGCATAACGCATAACCCATAACGCACAACGCATAAGGCATAATGCACAACGCATAACGAATATCGCAAAACGCATAACGCATAACGCGTAACTCATAACGCATAACGCATAACGCATAACGCATAACGCATAACGCATAACGCATAACCATAACGCATAACGCATAACCCATAACGCATAACGCATAACGCATAACGTATAACGCATAACGCATACCGTATAACGCATATTGCATAACGCATAACGCATAACGCATAACGCATAACGCATAACACATAACGTATAACGCATAACGCATACCGTATAACGCATAACGCATAACGCATAACCATAACGCATAACGCATAACCCATAACGCATAACGCATAACGCATAACGCATAACGCATAACGCATAACGCATAACGCATAACGCATAACGCATAACGCATAACGCATATCGCATAACGCATAAGGCATAACGCATAATACATAACGTATAACGCATTATGCAGAACGCATAACGCATAACGCATAACGCATAACGCATAACGCATAACGCATAACGCATAACGCATAACGCATAACGCATAACGCATAACGCATAACGCATAACGCATAACGCATAACGCATAACGCATAACGCATAAAGCAAAACGGATAACGCATAACGCATAACGCATAACGCATAACGCATAACGCATAACGCATAACGCATAACGCATAACGCATAACGCATAACGCATAACGCATAAAGCATAACGCATAACGCATAACGCATAACGCATAACGCATAACGCATAACGCTCAACGCATAACCCATAACGCATAACGCATAACGCATAACGTATAAAGCATAACGCATACCGTATAACGCATAACGCATAACGCATAAAGCATAACGCATAACGCATAACGCATAACGCATAACGCATAACGCATAACGCATAACGCATAACGCATAACGCATAACGCATAACGCATAACGCATAACGCAAAATGAATAACGCATAAAGCATAACGCATAACCCATAACGCACAACGCATAAGGCATAATGCACAACGCATAACGAATATCGCAAAACGTATAACGCGTAAGGCATACCGTATAACGCATAATGCATAACGCATAACGCATAACGCATAACGCATAACGCATAACGCATAACGCATAACGCATAACGCATAACGCATAACGCAAAATGAATAACGCATAAAGCATAACGCATAACCCATAACGCACAACGCATAAGGCATAATGCACAACGCATAACGAATATCGCAAAACGTATAACGCGTAAGGCATACCGTATAACGCATAATGCATAACGCATAACGCATAACGCATAACGCATAACGCATAACGTATAACGCATAACGCATACCGTATAACGCATAATGCATAACGCATAACGCATAACGCATAACGCATAACGCATAACGTATAACGCATAACGCATACCGTATAACGCATAACGCATAACGCATAACGCAAACGTATAGCGCACAACGCATAATGCATAAACCATAACCCTTACTTCATAACGCATAACGCATAATGCACAACGCATAACGAACACCGGAAAACCCATAACGCCTAACGCATAACGGATCACGAATAACGCATAATGCATAACGCATAAAGCATAACGCATAACGCATAACGCATAACGCATTACGCATAACGCATAACGCATAATTCATAACGCATAACGCATAACGCATAACGCATAACGCATAACGCATAACGCATAACGCATAACGCATAACGCATAACGCATAACGCATAACGCATAACGCATAACGCATAACGCATAACGCATAACGCATAACGCATAACGCATAACGCATAACGCATAACGCATAACGCAAAACGCATAACGTTAACGCACAACCCATAACGCATAAGGCTTGATGCATGACGCATATCGCATATCGCATAACGCATAAGGCTTGATGCCTGACGCATATCGCATAACGCATAAGGCATAACGCATAATACATAACGTATAACGCATTATGCAGAACGCATAACGCATAACGCATAACGCATAACGCATAACGCATATCGCATAACACATACGCATAACGCATAAGGCATAACGCATTACGCATAACTTATAACTCATAACTCATAACGAATAACGCATAACGCAAAATGAATAACGCATAAAGCATAACGCATAACCCATAACGCACAACGCATAAGGCATAATGCACAACGCATAACGAATATCGCAAAACGCATAACGCATAACGCATAACGCATAACGCATAACGCATAACGCATAACGCATAACGCATAACGCATAACCATAACGCATAACGCATAACCCATAACGCATAACGCATAACGCATAACGTATAACGCATAACGCATACCGTATAACGCATATTGCATAACGCATAACGCATAACGCATAACGCATAACGCATAACACATACCGTATAACGCATAACGCATACCGTATAACGCATAACGCATAACGCATAACGCAAACGTATAGCGCACAACGCATAATGCATAAACCATAACCCTTACTTCATAACGCATAACGCATAATGCACAACCCATAACGCCTAACGCATAACGGATCACGCATAACGCATAACGCATAACGCATAACGCATAACGCATAACGCATAACGCATAACGCATAACGCATAACGCATAACGCATAACGCATAACGCAAAACGCATAACGTTAACGCACAACCCATAACGCATAAGGCTTGATGCATGACGCATATCGCATATCGCATAACGCATAAGGCTTGATGCCTGACGCATATCGCATAACGCATAAGGCATAACGCATAATACATAACGTATAACGCATTATGCAGAACGCATAACGCATAACGCATAACGCATAACGCATAACGCATATCGCATAACACATACGCATAACGCATAAGGCATAACGCATTACGCATAACTTATAACTCATAACTCATAACGAATAACGCATAACGCAAAATGAATAACGCATAAAGCATAACGCATAACCCATAACGCACAACGCATAAGGCATAATGCACAACGCATAACGAATATCGCAAAACGCATAACGCATAACGCGTAACTCATAACGCATAACGCATAACGCATAACGCATAACGCATAACGCATAACCATAACGCATAACGCATAACCCATAACGCATAACGCATAACGCATAACGTATAACGCATAACGCATACCGTATAACGCATATTGCATAACGCATAACGCATAACGCATAACGCATAACGCATAACACATAACGTATAACGCATAACGCATACCGTATAACGCATAACGCATAACGCATAACGCAAACGTATAGCGCACAACGCATAATGCATAAACCATAACCCTTACTTCATAACGCATAACGCATAATGCACAACCCATAACGCCTAACGCATAACGGATCACGCATAACGCATAACGCATAACGCATAACGCATAACGCATAACGCATAACGCATAACGCATAACGCATAACGCATAACGCATAACGCATAACGCATAACGCATAACGCATAACGCAAAACGCATAACGTTAACGCACAACCCATAACGCATAAGGCTTGATGCATGACGCATATCGCATATCGCATAACGCATAAGGCTTGATGCCTGACGCATATCGCATAACGCATAAGGCATAACGCATAATACATAACGTATAACGCATTATGCAGAACGCATAACGCATAACGCATAACGCATAACGCATAACGCATATCGCATAACACATACGCATAACGCATAAGGCATAACGCATTACGCATAACTTATAACTCATAACTCATAACGAATAACGCATAACGCAAAATGAATAACGCATAAAGCATAACGCATAACCCATAACGCACAACGCATAAGGCATAATGCACAACGCATAACGAATATCGCAAAACGCATAACGCATAACGCGTAACTCATAACGCATAACGCATAACGCATAACGCATAACGCATAACGCATAACGCATAACCATAACGCATAACGCATAACCCATAACGCATAACGCATAACGCATAACGTATAACGCATAACGCATACCGTATAACGCATATTGCATAACGCATAACGCATAACGCATAACGCATAACGCATAACACATAACGTATAACGCATAACGCATACCGTATAACGCATAACGCATAACGCATAACCATAACGCATAACGCATAACCCATAACGCATAACGCATAACGCATAACGCATAACGCATAACGCATAACGCATAACGCATAACGCATAACGCATATCGCATAACGCATAAGGCATAACGCATAATACATAACGTATAACGCATTATGCAGAACGCATAACGCATAACGCATAACGCATAACGCATAACGCATAACGCATAACGCATAACGCATAACGCATAACGCATAACGCATAACGCATAACGCATAACGCATAACGCATAACGCATAAAGCAAAACGCATAACGCATAACGCATAACGCATAACGCATAACGCATAACGCATAACGCATAACGCATAACGCATAACGCATAACGCATAAAGCATAACGCATAACGCATAACGCATAACGCATAACGCATAACGCATAACGCTCAACGCATAACCCATAACGCATAACGCATAACGCATAACGTATAAAGCATAACGCATACCGTATAACGCATAACGCATAACGCATAAAGCATAACGCATAACGCATAACGCATAACGCATAACGCATAACGCATAACGCATAACGCATAACGCATAACGCATAACGCATAACGCATAACGCATAACGCAAAATGAATAACGCATAAAGCATAACGCATAACCCATAACGCACAACGCATAAGGCATAATGCACAACGCATAACGAATATCGCAAAACGTATAACGCGTAAGGCATACCGTATAACGCATAATGCATAACGCATAACGCATAACGCATAACGCATAACGCATAACGTATAACGCATAACGCATACCGTATAACGCATAATGCATAACGCATAACGCATAACGCATAACGCATAACGCATAACGTATAACGCATAACGCATACCGTATAACGCATAACGCATAACGCATAACGCAAACGTATAGCGCACAACGCATAATGCATAAACCATAACCCTTACTTCATAACGCATAACGCATAATGCACAACGCATAACGAACACCGGAAAACCCATAACGCCTAACGCATAACGCATCACGAATAACGCATAATGCATAACGCATAAAGCATAACGCATAACGCATAACGCATAACGCATAACGCATAACGCATAACGCATAATTCATAACGCATAACGCATAACGCATAACGCATAACGCATAACGCATAACGCATAACGCATAACGCATAACGCATAACGCATAACGCATAACGCATAACGCATAACGCATAACGCATAACGCATAACGCATAACGCATAACGCATAACGCATAACGCATAACGCATAACGCATAACGCATAACGCAAAACGCATAACGTTAACGCACAACCCATAACGCATAAGGCTTGATGCATGACGCATATCGCATATCGCATAACGCATAAGGCTTGATGCCTGACGCATATCGCATAACGCATAAGGCATAACGCATAATACATAACGTATAACGCATTATGCAGAACGCATAACGCATAACGCATAACGCATAACGCATATCGCATAACACATACGCATAACGCATAAGGCATAACGCATTACGCATAACTTATAACTCATAACTCATAACGAATAACGCATAACGCAAAATGAATAACGCATAAAGCATAACGCATAACCCATAACGCACAACGCATAAGGCATAATGCACAACGCATAACGAATATCGCAAAACGCATAACGCATAACGCGTAACTCATAACGCATAACGCATAACGCATAACGCATAACGCATAACGCATAACGCATAACCATAACGCATAACGCATAACCCATAACGCATAACGCATAACGCATAACGTATAACGCATAACGCATACCGTATAACGCATATTGCATAACGCATAACGCATAACGCATAACGCATAACGCATAACACATAACGTATAACGCATAACGCATACCGTATAACGCATAACGCATAACGCATAACGCAAACGTATAGCGCACAACGCATAATGCATAAACCATAACCCTTACTTCATAACGCATAACGCATAATGCACAACCCATAACGCCTAACGCATAACGGATCACGCATAACGCATAACGCATAACGCATAACGCATAACGCATAACGCATAACGCATAACGCATAACGCATAACGCATAACGCATAACGCATAACGCATAACGCATAACGCATAACGCATAAAGCAAAACGCATAACGCATAACGCATAACGCATAACGCATAACCATAACGCATAACGCATAACCCATAACGCATAACGCATAACGCATAACGTATAACGCATAACGCATACCGTATAACGCATAATGCATAACGCATAACGCATAACGCATAAGGCTTGATGCATGACGCATATCGCATAACGCATAAGGCATAACGCATAATACATAACGTATAACGCATTATGCAGAACGCATAACGCATAACGCATAACGCATGACGCATAACGCATATCGCATAACACATACGCATAACGCATAAGGCATAACGCATTACGCATAACTTATAACTCATAACTCATAACGAATAACGCATAACGCAAAATGAATAACGCATAAAGCATAACGCATAACCCATAACGCACAACGCATAAGGCATAATGCACAACGCATAACGAATATCGCAAAACGCATAACGCATAACGCGTAACTCATAACGCATAACGCATAACGCATAACGCACACCGTATAACGCATAACGCATAACGCATAACGCATAAAGCATAACGCATAACGCATAACGCATAATGCAAACTTATAACGCCCAACGCATAAAGCATAACGAACAACCCATAACGCATAATCCATAACGCATAACGCATAACGCATAACGCATAAAGCATAACGCATAACGCATAACGCATAACGCATAACGCATAACGCATAACGCATAACGCATAACCATAACGCATAACGCATAACCCATAACGCATAACGCATAACGCATAACGTATAACGCATAACGCATACCGTATAACGCATAATGCATAGCGCATAACGCATAACGCATAACGCATAACGCATAACACATAACGTATAACGCATAACGTATAACGTATAACGCATACCGTATAACGCATAATGCATAACGCATAACGCATATCGCATAACGCATAACGCATAACGTATAACGCATAACGCATACCGTATAACGCATAACGCATAACGCATAACGCAAACGTATAGCGCACAACGCATAATGCATAAACCATAACCCTTACTTCATAACGCATAACGCATAATGCACAACGCATAACGAACACCGGAAAACCCATAACGCCTAACGCATAAAGCATAACGCATAACCCATAACGCACAACGCATAAGGCATAATGCACAACGCATAACGAATATCGCAAAACGTATAACGCATAACGCATACCGTATAACGCATAATGCATAACGCATAACGCATAACGCATAACGCATAACGCATAACGTATAACGCATAACGCATACCGTATAACGCATAATGCATAACGCATAACGCATAACGCATAACGCATAACGCATAACGTATAACGCATAACGCATAACGCATAACGCAAACGTATAGCGCACAACGCATAATGCATAAACCATAACCCTTACTTCATAACGCATAACGCATAATGCACAACGCATAACGAACACCGGAAAACCCATAACGCCTAACGCATAACGGATCACGAATAACGCATAATGCATAACGCATAAAGCATAACGCATAACGCATAACGCATAACGCATAACGCATAACGCATAACGCATAATTCATAACGCATAACGCATAACGCATAACGCATAACGCATAACGCATAACGCATAACGCATAACGCATAACGCATAACGCATAACGCATAACGCATAACGCATAACGCATAACGCATAACGCATAACGCATAACGCATAACGCATAACGCATAACGCATAACGCATAACGCAAAACGCATAACGTTAACGCACAACCCATAACGCATAAGGCTTGATGCATGACGCATATCGCATATCGCATAACGCATAAGGCTTGATGCATGACGCATATCGCATAACGCATAAGGCATAACGCATAATACATAACGTATAACGCATTATGCAGAACGCATAACGCATAACGCATAACGCATAACGCATAATGCATATCGCATAACACATACGCATAACGCATAAGGCATAACGCATTACGCATAACTTATAACTCATAACTCATAACGAATAACGCATAACGCAAAATGAATAACGCATAAAGCATAACGCATAACCCATAACGCACAACGCATAAGGCATAATGCACAACGCATAACGAATATCGCAAAACGCATAACGCATAACGCGTAACTCATAACGCATAATGCAAACGTATAACGCCCAACGCATAAAGCATAACGAACAACCCATAACGCATAATCCATAACGCATAACGCATAACGCATAACGCATAAAGTATAACGCATAACGGATCACGAATAACGCATAATGCATAACGCATAAAGCATAACGCATAACGCATAACGCATAACGCATAACGCATAACGCATAACGCATAACGCATAACCATAACGCATAACGCATAACCCATAACGCATAACGCATAACGCATAACGTATAACGCATAACGCATACCGTATAACGCATATTGCATAACGCATAACGCATAACGCATAACGCATAACGCATAACACATAACGTATAACGCATAACGCATACCGTATAACGCATAACGCATAACGCATAACGCAAACGTATAGCGCACAACGCATAATGCATAAACCATAACCCTTACTTCATAACGCATAACGCATAATGCACAACACATAACGAACACCGGAAAACCCATAACGCCTAACGCATAACGGATCACGCATAACGCATAACGCATAACGCATAACGCATAACGCATAACGCATAACGCATAACGCATAACGCATAACGCATAACGCATAACGCATAACGCATAACGCATAACGCATAACGCATAACGCATAACGCATAACGCATAACGCATAAAGCAAAACGCATAACGCATAACGCAAAACGCATAACGCATAACGCATAACGCATAACCATAACGCATAACGCATAACCCATAAGGCATAACGCATAACGCATAACGTATAACGCATAACGCATACCGTATAACGCATAATGCATAACGCATAACGCATAACGCATAAGGCTTGATGCATGACGCATATCGCATAACGCATAAGGCATAACGCATAATACATAACGTATAACGCATTATGCAGAACGCATAACGCATAACGCATAACGCATGACGCATAACGCATATCGCATAACACATACGCATAACGCATAAGGCATAACGCATTACGCATAACTTATAACTCATAACTCATAACGAATAACGCATAACGCAAAATGAATAACGCATAAAGCATAACGCATAACCCATAACGCACAACGCATAAGGCATAATGCACAACGCATAACGAATATCGCAAAACGCATAACGCATAACGCGTAACTCATAACGCATAACGCATAACGCATAACGCACACCGTATAACGCATAACGCATAACGCATAACACATAACGCATAACGCATAACGCATAACGCATAACGCATAACCATAACGCATAACGCATAACCCATAACGCATAACGCATAACGCATAACGTATAACGCATAACGCATACCGTATAACGCATAATGCATAACGCATAAAGCATAACGCATAACGCATAACGCATAACGCATAACGCATAACGCATAACGTATAACGCATAACGCATACCGTATAACGCATAATGCATAACGCATAACGCATAACGCATAACGCATAACACATAACGTATAACGCATAACGCATACCGTATAACGCATAACGCATAACGCATATCGCATAACACATACGCATAACGCATAACGCATAACGCATAACGCATAACGGATCACGCATGACGCATAAAGCATAACGCATAACGCATAACGCATAACGCATAACGCATAACGCATAACGCATAAAGCATAACGCATAACCATAACGTATAACGCATAACCCATAACGCATAACGCATAACGCATAACGTATAACGCATAACGCATACCGTATAACGCATAATGCATAACGCATAACGCATAACGCATAAGGCTTGATGCATGACGCATATCGCATAACGCATAAGGCATAACGCATAATACATAACGTATAACGCATTATGCAGAACGCATAACGCATAACGCATAACGCATGACGCATAACGCATATCGCATAACACATACGCATAACGCATAAGGCATAACGCATTACGCATAACTTATAACTCATAACTCATAACGAATAACGCATAACGCAAAATGAATAACGCATAAAGCATAACGCATAACCCATAACGCACAACGCATAAGGCATAATGCACAACGCATAACGAATATCGCAAAACACATAACGCATAACGCGTAACTCATAACGCATAACGCATAACGCACACCGTATAACGCATAACGCATAACGCATAACGCATAAAGCATAACGCATAACGCATAACGCATAATGCAAACGTATAACGCCCAACGCATAAAGCATAACGAACAACCCATAACGCATAATCCATAACGCATAACGCATAACGCATAACGCATAAAGCATAACGCATAACGCATAACGCATAACGCATAACGCATAAAGCATAACGCATAACGCATAACGCATAACGCATAACCATAACGCATAACGCATAACCCATAACGCATAACGCATAACGCATAACGTATAACGCATAACGCATACCGTATAACGCATAATGCATAACGCATAACGCATAACGCATAACGCATAACGCATAACACATAACGTATAACGCATAACGCATACCGTATAACGCATAACGCATAACGCATATCGCATAACACATACGCATAACGCATAACGCATAACGCATAAAGCATAACGCATAACCCATAACCCTTAACGCATAACGCATAACGCATAATGCACAACGCTTAACGAATACCGCAAATCGCATAACGCCTAACGCATAACGGATCACGCATGACGCATAAAGCATAACGCATAACGCATAACGCATAACGCATAACGCATAACGCATAACGCATAACGCATAACGCATAACGCATAAAGCATAACGCATAACGCATAACGCAAACGTATAACGCACAACGCATAACGCATAACGCATAACGCATAACGCATAACGCATAACGTATAACGCATAACGCATAACGCATAACGCATAACACATAACGCATAACGCATAACGCATAACGCATAACCATAACGCATAACGCATAACCCATAACGCATAACGCATAACGCATAACGTATAACGCATAACGCATACCGTATAACGCATAATGCATAACGCATAAAGCATAACGCATAACGCATAACGCATAACGCATAACGCATAACGCATAACGTATAACGCATAACGCATACCGTATAACGCATAATGCATAACGCATAACGCATAACGCATAACGCATAACGCATAACGCATAACACATAACGTATAACTCATAACGCATACCGTATAACGCATAACGCATAACGCATAACGCATATCGCATAACACATACGCATAACGCATAACGCATAAAACATAACGCATAACCCATAACCCTTAACGCATAACGCATAACGCATAATGCACAACGCTTAACGAATACCGCAAATCGCATAACGCCTAACGCATAACGGATCACGCATGACGCATAAAGCATAACGCATAACGCATAACGCATAACGCATAACGCATAACGCATAACGCATAACGCATAACGCATAACGCATAAAGCATAACGCATAACGCATAACGCAAACGTATAACGCACAACGCATAACGCATAACGCATAACGCATAACGCATAACGCATAACGTATAACGCATAACGCATAACGCATAACGTATAACGCATAACGCATACCGTATAACGCATAATGCATAACGCATAAAGCATAACGCATAACGCATAACGCATAACGCATAACGCATAACGCATAACGCATAACGCATAACGCATAACGCATAACGCATAACGCATAACGCATAACGAATAACGCATAACGCATAAAGCAAACGTATAACGCACAACGCATAACGCATAACGCATAACGCATAACGCATAACGCATAACGCATAACGCATAACGCATAACGCATAACGCATAACGAACACCGGAAAACCCATAACGCCTAACGCATAACGGATCACGAATAACGCATAATGCATAACGCATAAAGCATAACGCATAACGCATAACGCATAACGCATAACGCATAAAGCAAAACGCATAACGCAAACGTGTAACGCACAACGCATAACGCATAACGCATAACGCATAACGCATAACGCATAACGTATAACGCATAACGCATAACGCATAACGCATAACGCATAACGCATAACGCATACCGCATAACGCATAACGCATAAAGCAAAACGCATAACGCATAACGCATAACCATAACGCATAACGCATAACCCATAACGCATAACGCATAACGCATAACGTATAACGCATTACGCATACTGTATAACGCATAATGCATAACGCATAACGCATAACGCATAACGCAAAACGCATAACGTTAACGCATAACCCATAACGCATAAGGCTTGATGCATGACGCATATCGCATATCGCATAACGCATAAGGCTTGATGCATGACGCATATCGCATAACGCATAAGGCATAACGCATAATACATAACGTATAACGCATTATGCATAACGCATAACGCATAACGCATAACGCATAACGCATAACGCATAACGCATAACGCATATCGCATAACACATACGCATAACGCATAACGCATAAAGCATAACGCATAACCCATAACCCTTAACGCATAACGCATAACGCATAATGCACAACGCTTAACGAATACCGCAAATCGCATAACGCCTAACGCATATCGCATAACGCATAAATCATAACCCATAACGCACAACGCATAAGGCATATGCACAACGCATAACGAATACCGCAAAACGCATAACGCATAACGCATAACGCATAACTCATAACGCATAACGCATAACGCACACCGTATAACGCATAACGCATAACGCATAACGCATAAAGCATAACGCATAACGCATACCGTATAACGCATAACGCATAACGCATAACGCAAACGTATAACGCAAAACGCATAACGCATAACGCATAACGCATAACTCATAACGCATAACGCATAACGCACACCGTATAACGCATAACGCATAACGCACAACGCATAAGGCATAATGCACAACGCATAACGAATATCGTAAAACGCATAACGCATAACGCGTAACTCATAACGCATAACGCATAACGCATAACGCACACCGTATAACGCATAACGCATAACGCATAACACATAACGCATAACGCATAACGCATAACGCATAACGCATAACCATAACGCATAACGCATAACCCATAACGCATAACGCATAACGCATAACGTATAACGCATAACGCATACCGTATAACGCATAATGCATAACGCATAAAGCATAACGCATAACGCATAACGCATAACGCATAACGCATAACGCATAACGTATAACGCATAACGCATACCGTATAACGCATAATGCATAACGCATAACGCATAACGCATAACGCATAACACATAACGTATAACGCATAACGCATACCGTATAACGCATAACGCATAACGCATATCGCATAACACATACGCATAACGCATAACGCATAACGCATAACGCATAACGGATCACGCATGACGCATAAAGCATAACGCATAACGCATAACGCATAACGCATAACGCATAACGCATAACGCATAACGCATAAAGCATAACGCATAACCATAACGTATAACGCATAACCCATAACGCATAACGCATAACGCATAACGTATAACGCATAACGCATACCGTATAACGCATAATGCATAACGCATAACGCATAACGCATAAGGCTTGATGCATGACGCATATCGCATAACGCATAAGGCATAACGCATAATACATAACGTATAACGCATTATGCAGAACGCATAACGCATAACGCATAACGCATGACGCATAACGCATATCGCATAACACATACGCATAACGCATAAGGCATAACGCATTACGCATAACTTATAACTCATAACTCATAACGAATAACGCATAACGCAAAATGAATAACGCATAAAGCATAACGCATAACCCATAACGCACAACGCATAAGGCATAATGCACAACGCATAACGAATATCGCAAAACACATAACGCATAACGCGTAACTCATAACGCATAACGCATAACGCACACCGTATAACGCATAACGCATAACGCATAACGCATAAAGCATAACGCATAACGCATAACGCATAATGCAAACGTATAACGCCCAACGCATAAAGCATAACGAACAACCCATAACGCATAATCCATAACGCATAACGCATAACGCATAACGCATAAAGCATAACGCATAACGCATAACGCATAACGCATAACGCATAAAGCATAACGCATAACGCATAACGCATAACGCATAACCATAACGCATAACGCATAACCCATAACGCATAACGCATAACGCATAACGTATAACGCATAACGCATACCGTATAACGCATAATGCATAACGCATAACGCATAACGCATAACGCATAACGCATAACACATAACGTATAACGCATAACGCATACCGTATAACGCATAACGCATAACGCATATCGCATAACACATACGCATAACGCATAACGCATAACGCATAAAGCATAACGCATAACCCATAACCCTTAACGCATAACGCATAACGCATAATGCACAACGCTTAACGAATACCGCAAATCGCATAACGCCTAACGCATAACGGATCACGCATGACGCATAAAGCATAACGCATAACGCATAACGCATAACGCATAACGCATAACGCATAACGCATAACGCATAACGCATAACGCATAACGCATAAAGCATAACGCATAACGCATAACGCAAACGTATAACGCACAACGCATAACGCATAACGCATAACGCATAACGCATAACGCATAACGTATAACGCATAACGCATAACGCATAACGCATAACACATAACGCATAACGCATAACGCATAACGCATAACCATAACGCATAACGCATAACCCATAACGCATAACGCATAACGCATAACGTATAACGCATAACGCATACCGTATAACGCATAATGCATAACGCATAAAGCATAACGCATAACGCATAACGCATAACGCATAACGCATAACGCATAACGTATAACGCATAACGCATACCGTATAACGCATAATGCATAACGCATAACGCATAACGCATAACGCATAACGCATAACGCATAACACATAACGTATAACTCATAGCGCATACCGTATAACGCATAACGCATAACGCATAACGCATATCGCATAACACATACGCATAACGCATAACGCATAAAACATAACGCATAACCCATAACCCTTAACGCATAACGCATAACGCATAATGCACAACGCTTAACGAATACCGCAAATCGCATAACGCCTAACGCATAACGGATCACGCATGACGCATAAAGCATAACGCATAACGCATAACGCATAACGCATAACGCATAACGCATAACGCATAACGCATAACGCATAACGCATAAAGCATAACGCATAACGCATAACGCAAACGTATAACGCACAACGCATAACGCATAACGCATAACGCATAACGCATAACGCATAACGTATAACGCATAACGCATAACGCATAACGTATAACGCATAACGCATACCGTATAACGCATAATGCATAACGCATAAAGCATAACGCATAACGCATAACGCATAACGCATAACGCATAACGCATAACGCATAACGCATAACGCATAACGCATAACGCATAACGCATAACGCATAACGAATAACGCATAACGCATAAAGCAAACGTATAACGCACAACGCATAACGCATAACGCATAACGCATAACGCATAACGCATAACGCATAACGCATAACGCATAACGCATAACGCATAACGAACACCGGAAAACCCATAACGCCTAACGCATAACGGATCACGAATAACGCATAATGCATAACGCATAAAGCATAACGCATAACGCATAACGCATAACGCATAACGCATAACGCATAACGCATAAAGCAAAACGCATAACGCAAACGTGTAACGCACAACGCATAACGCATAACGCATAACGCATAACGCATAACGCATAACGTATAACGCATAACGCATAACGCATAACGCATAACGCATAACGCATAACGCATACCGCATAACGCATAACGCATAAAGCAAAACGCATAACGCATAACGCATAACCATAACGCATAACGCATAACCCATAACGCATAACGCATAACGCATAACGTATAACGCATTACGCATACTGTATAACGCATAATGCATAACGCATAACGCATAACGCATAACGCAAAACGCATAACGTTAACGCATAACCCATAACGCATAAGGCTTGATGCATGACGCATATCGCATATCGCATAACGCATAAGGCTTGATGCATGACGCATATCGCATAACGCATAAGGCATAACGCATAATACATAACGTATAACGCATTATGCATAACGCATAACGCATAACGCATAACGCATAACGCATAACGCATAACGCATAACGCATATCGCATAACACATACGCATAACGCATAACGCATAAAGCATAACGCATAACCCATAACCCTTAACGCATAACGCATAACGCATAATGCACAACGCTTAACGAATACCGCAAATCGCATAACGCCTAACGCATATCGCATAACGCATAAATCATAACCCATAACGCACAACGCATAAGGCATATGCACAACGCATAACGAATACCGCAAAACGCATAACGCATAACGCATAACGCATAACTCATAACGCATAACGCATAACGCACACCGTATAACGCATAACGCATAACGCATAACGCATAAAGCATAACGCATAACGCATACCGTATAACGCATAACGCATAACGCATAACGCAAACGTATAACGCACAACGCATAACGCATAACGCATAACGCATAACGCATAACATATAACGCATAACGCATAACGCATAACGCATAACGCATAACGCATAAAGCATATCGCATAACGCATAAATCATAACCCATAACGCACAACGCATAAGGCATAATGCACAACGCATAACGAATACCGCAAAACGCATAACGCATAACGCATAACGCATAACGCATAACGCATAACGCATAACTCATAACGCATAACGCATAACGCACACCGTATAACGCATAACGCATAACGCATAACGCATAAAGCATAACGCATAACGCATACCGTATAACGCATAACGCATAACGCATAACGCATAACGCAAACGTATAACGCACAACGCATAACGCATAACGCATAACGCATAACATATAACGCATAACGCATAACGCATAACGCATAACGCATAACGCATAACGCATAAAGCATAACGCATAAGGCATAACGCATAACGCATAACGCATAACGCATAACGCATAACGCATAACGCACAACGCATAACGCATAACTCATAACGCATAACGCATAAAGCATAACGCATAACGCATAACGCAAGCGTATAACGCACAACGCATAACGCATAACGCATAACGCATAACGCATAACGCATAACGCATAACGCATAACGCATAACGCATAAAGCATAACGCATAACGCATAACGCAAACGTATAACGCACAACGCATAACTCATAACGCATAACGCGTAACGCACACCGTATAACGCATACCGCATAACGCATAACGCATAAAGCATAACGCATAACGCATACCGTATAACGCATAACGCATAACGCATAACGCAAACGTATAACGCACAACGCATAACGCATAACGCATAACGCATTTCATATAACGCATAACGCATAACGCATAACGCATAACGCATAACGCATAACGCATAACGCATAAAGCATAACGCATAAGGCATAACGCATAACGCATAACGCATAACGCATAACGCATAACGCACAACGCATAACGCATAACTCATAACGCATAACGCATAAAGCATAACGCATAACGCATAACGCAAACGTATAACGCACAACGCATAACGCATAACGCATAACGCATAACGCATAACGCATAACGCATAACGCATAACGCATAACGCATAACGTATAACGCATAACGCATAACGCATAACGCATAAAGCATAACGCATAAGGCATAACGCATAACGCATAACACATAACGCATAACGCATAACGCATAACGCACAACGCATAACGCATAACTCATAACGCATAACGCATAAAGCATAACGCATAACGCATAACGCATAACGCAAACGTATAACGCACAACGCATAACGCATAACGCATAACGCATAACGCATAACGCATAACGCATAACCCATAACGCATAACGCATAACGCATAACGCATAACGCATAACGCATAACGCATAACGCATAATGCAAACGTATAACGCCCAACGCATAAAGCATAACGAACAACCCATAACGCATAATCCATAACGCATAACGCATAACGCATAACGCATAAAGCATAACGCATAACGCATAACGCATAACGCATAACGCATAAAGCATAACGCATAACGCATAACGCATAACGCATAACCATAACGCATAACGCATAACCCATAACGCATAACGCATAACGCATAACGTATAACGCATAACGCATACCGTATAACGCATAATGCATAACGCATAACGCATAACGCATAACGCATAACGCATAACACATAACGTATAACGCATAACGCATACCGTATAACGCATAACGCATAACGCATATCGCATAACACATACGCATAACGCATAACGCATAACGCATAACGCATAAAGCATAACGCATAACCCATAACCCTTAACGCATAACGCATAACGCATAATGCACAACGCTTAACGAATACCGCAAATCGCATAACGCCTAACGCATAACGGATCACGCATGACGCATAAAGCATAACGCATAACGCATAACGCATAACGCATAACGCATAACGCATAACGCATAACGCATAACGCATAAAGCATAACGCATAACGCATAACGCAAACGTATAACGCACAACGCATAACGCATAACGCATAACGCATAACGCATAACGCATAACGTATAACGCATAACGCATAACGCATAACGCATAACACATAACGCATAACGCATAACGCATAACGCATAACCATAACGCATAACGCATAACCCATAACGCATAACGCATAACGCATAACGTATAACACATAACGCATACCGTATAACGCATAATGCATAACGCGTAATGCATAACGCATAACGCATAACGCATAACGCATAACGCATAACGCATAACGTATAACGCATAACGCATACCGTATAACGCATAATGCATAACGCATAACGCATAACGCATAACGCATAACGCATAACACATAACGTATAACGCATAACGCATACCGTATAACGCATAACGCATAACGCATATCGCATAACACATACGCATAACGCATAACGCATAAAACATAACGCATAACCCATAACCCTTAACGCATAACGCATAACGCATAATGCACAACGCTTAACGAATACCGCAAATCGCATAACGCCTAACGCATAACGGATCACGCATGACGCATAAAGCATAACGCATAACGCATAACGCATAACGCATAACGCATAACGCATAACGCATAACGCATAACGCATAACGCATAAAGCATAACGCATAACGCATAACGCAAACGTATAACGCACAACGCATAACGCATAACGCATAACGCATAACGCATAACGCATAACGTATAACGCATAACGCATAACGCATAACGCATAACACATAACGCATAACGCATAACGCATAACGCATAACCATAACGCATAACGCATAACCCATAACGCATAACGCATAACGCATAACGTATAACGCATAACGCATACCGTATAACGCATAATGCATAACGCATAAAGCATAACGCATAACGCATAACGCATAACGCATAACGCATAACGCATAACGCATAACGCATAACGCATAACGCATAACGAATGACGCATAACGCATAAAGCAAACGTATAACGCACAACGCATAACGCATAACGCATAACGCATAACGCATAACGCATAACGCATAACGCATAACGCATAACGCATAACGCATAACGAACACCGGAAAACCCATAACGCCTAACGCATAACGGATCACGAATAACGCATAATGCATAACGCATAAAGCATAACGCATAACGCATAACGCATAACGCATAACGCATAACGCATAACGCATAACGCATAACGCATAACGCATAACGCATAACGCATAACGCATAACGCATAACGCATAACGCATAACGCATAACGCATAACGCATAACGCATAACGCATAACGCATAACGCATAACGCATAACGCATAACGCATAACGCATAACGCATAACGCATAACGCATAACGCATAACGCATAACGCATAAGGCATAACGCATAACGCATAATGCATAACGCATAACGCATAAAGCAAAACGCATAACGCAAACGTGTAACGCACAACGCATAACGCATAACGCATAACGCATAACGCATAACGCATAACGTATAACGCATAACGCATAACGCATAACGCATAACGCATAACGCATAACGCATACCGCATAACGCATAACGCATAAAGCAAAACGCATAACGCATAACGCATAACCATAACGCATAACGCATAACCCATAACGCATAACGCATAACGCATAACGTATAACGCATAACGCATACTGTATAACGCATAATGCATAACGCATAACGCATAACGCATAACGCATAACGCAAAACGCATAACGTTAACGCATAACCCATAACGCATAAGGCTTGATGCATGACGCATATCGCATAACGCATAAGGCATAACGCATAATACATAACGTATAACGCATTATGCATAACGCATAACGCATAACGCATAACGCATAACGCATAACGCATAACGCATATCGCATAACACATACGCATAACGCATAACGCATAACGCATAAAGCATAACGCATAACCCATAACCCTTAACGCATAACGCATAACGCATAATGCACAACGCTTAACGAATACCGCAAATCGCATAACGCCTAACGCATATCGCATAACGCATAAATCATAACCCATAACGCACAACGCATAAGGCATATGCACAACGCATAACGAATACCACAAAACGCATAACGCATAACGCATAACGCATAACTCATAACGCACAACGCATAACGCACACCGTATAACGCATAACGCATAACGCATAACGCATAAAGCATAACGCATAACGCATACCGTATAACGCATAACGCATAACGCATAACGCATAACATATAACGCATAACGCATAACGCATAACGCATAACGCATAACGCATAACGCATAAAGCATATCGCATAACGCATAAATCATAACCCATAACGCACAACGCATAAGGCATAATGCACAACGCATAACGAATACCGCAAAACGCATAACGCATAACGCATAACGCATAACGCATAACGCATAACGCATAACTCATAACGCATAACGCATAACGCACACCGTATAACGCATAACGCATAACGCATAACGCATAAAGCATAACGCATAACGCATACCGTATAACGCATAACGCATAACGCATAACGCATAACGCAAACGTATAACGCACAACGCATAACGCATAACGCATAACGCATAACATATAACGCATAACGCATAACGCATAACGCATAACGCATAACGCATAACGCATAAAGCATAACGCATAAGGCATAACGCATAACGCATAACGCATAACGCATAACGCATAACGCATAACGCACAACGCATAACGCATAACTCATAACGCATAACGCATAAAGCATAACGCATAACGCATAACGCAAGCGTATAACGCACAACGCATAACGCATAACGCATAACGCATAACGCATAACGCATAACGCATAACGCATAACGCATAAAGCATAACGCATAACGCATAACGCAAACGTATAACGCACAACGCATAACTCATAACGCATAACGCATAACGCACACCGTATAACGCATACCGCATAACGCATAACGCATAAAGCATAACGCATAACGCATACCGTATAACGCATAACGCATAACGCATAACGCAAACGTATAACGCACAACGCATAACGCATAACGCATAACGCATAACATATAACGCATAACGCATAACGCATAACGCATAACGCATAACGCATAACGCATAAAGCATAACGCATAAGGCATAACGCATAACGCATAACGCATAACGCATAACGCATAACGCATAACGCACAACGCATAACGCATAACTCATAACGCATAACGCATAAAGCATAACGCATAACGCATAACGCAAACGTATAACGCACAACGCATAACGCATAACGCATAACGCATAACGCATAACGCATAACGCATAACGCATAACGCATAACGTATAACGCATAACGCATAACGCATAACGCATAAAGCATAACGCATAAGGCATAACGCATAACGCATAACACATAACGCATAACGCATAACGCATAACGCATAACGCATAACGCATAACTCATAACGCATAACGCATAACGCACACCGTATAACGCATAACGCATAACGCATAACGCATAAAGCATAACGCATAACGCATACCGTATAACGCATAACGCATAACGCATAACGCATAACGCAAACGTATAACGCACAACGCATAACGCATAACGCATAACGCATAACATATAACGCATAACGCATAACGCATAACGCATAACGCATAACGCATAACGCATAACGCATAAAGCATAACGCATAAGGCATAACGCATAACGCATAACGCATAACGCATAACGCATAACGCACA
The DNA here is from genome assembly GCA_916610235.2 of Lasioglossum morio. NCBI lineage: Eukaryota > Metazoa > Arthropoda > Insecta > Hymenoptera > Halictidae > Lasioglossum > Lasioglossum morio. The sequence continues at coordinate 5,226,650 of CAKAJA020000323.1, read as the reverse complement.
ACGCATAACGCATAACTCATAACGCATAACGCATAAAGCATAACGCATAACGCATAACGCAAGCGTATAACGCACAACGCATAACGCATAACGCATAACGCATAACGCATAACGCATAACGCATAACGCATAACGCATAACGCATAAAGCATAACGCATAACGCATAACGCAAACGTATAACGCACAACGCATAACTCATAACGCATAACGCATAACGCACACCGTATAACGCATACCGCATAACGCATAACGCATAAAGCATAACGCATAACGCATACCGTATAACGCATAACGCATAACGCATAACGCAAACGTATAACGCACAACGCATAACGCATAACGCATAACGCATAACATATAACGCATAACGCATAACGCATAACGCATAACGCATAACGCATAACGCATAAAGCATAACGCATAAGGCATAACGCATAACGCATAACGCATAACGCATAACGCATAACGCATAACGCATAACGCACAACGCATAACGCATAACTCATAACGCATAACGCATAAAGCATAACGCATAACGCATAACGCAAACGTATAACGCACAACGCATAACGCATAACGCATAACGCATAACGCATAACGCATAACGCATAACGCATAACGCATAACGTATAACGCATAACGCATAACGCATAACGCATAAAGCATAACGCATAAGGCATAACGCATAACGCATAACACATAACGCATAACGCATAACGCATAACGCACAACGCATAACGCATAACTCATAACGCATAACGCATAAAGCATAACGCATAACGCATAACGCATAACGCAAACGTATAACGCACAACGCATAACGCATAACGCATAACGCATAACGCATAACGCATAACGCATAACCCATAACGCATAACGCATAACGCATAACGCATAACGCATAACGCATAACGCATAACGCATAACGCATAACGCATAACGCATAACGCATAACGCATAACGCATAACGCATAACGCATAACGCATAACGCATAACGCATAACGCATAACGCATAACGCATAACGCATAACGCATAACGCATAACGCATAACGCATAAAGCAAAACGCATAACGCATAACGCATAACGCATAACGCATAACGCATAACCATAACGCATAACGCATAACCCATAACGCATAACGCATAACGCATAACGTATAACGCATAACGCATACCGTATAACGCATAATGCATAACGCATAACGCATAACGCATAACGCATAACGCATAACGTATAACGCATAACGCATACCGTATAACGCATAACGCATAACGCATAACGCAAACGTATAGCGCACAACGCATAATGCATAAACCATAACCCTTACTTCATAACGCATAACGCATAATGCACAACGCATAACGAACACCGGAAAACCCATAACGCCTAACGCATAACGGATCACGAATAACGCATAATGCATAACGCATAAAGCATAACGCATAACGCATAACGCATAACGCATAACGCATAACGCATAACGCATAACGCATAACGCATAACGCATAACGCATAACGCATAACGCATAACGCATAACGCATAACGCATGACGCATAACGCATAACGCATAACGCATAACGCATAACGCATAACGCATAACGTATAACGCATAACGCATAACGCATAACGCAAAACGCATAACGTTAACGCACAACCCATAACGCATAAGGCTTGATGCATGACGCATATCGCATATCGCATAACGCATAAGGCTTGATGCATGACGCATATCGCATAAGGCATAAGGCATAACGCATAATACATAACGTATAACGCATTATGCAGAACGCATAACGCATAACGCATAACGCATAACGCATAACGCATATCGCATAACACATACGCATAACGCATAAGGCATAACGCATTACGCATAACTTATAACTCATAACTCATAACGAATAACGCATAACGCAAAATGAATAACGCATAAAGCATAACGCATAACCCATAACCCATAACGCACAACGCATAAGGCATAATGCACAACGCATAACGAATACCGCAAAACGCATAACGCATAACGCGTAACTCATAACGCATAACGCATAACGCATAACGCACACCGTATAACGCATAACGCATAACGCATAACGCATAACGCATAAAGCATAACGCATAACGCATAATGCAAACGTATAACGCCCAACGCATAAAGCATAACGAACAACCCATAACGCATAATCCATATCGCATAACGCATAACGCATAACGCATAAAGTATAACGCATAACGCATAACGCAAACTTATAACGCACAACGCATAGCGCATAACGCATAACGCATAACGCATAACGCATAACGCATAACGCATAACGCATAACGCATGACGCATAACGGATCACGCATAACGCACAACGCATAGCGCATAACGCATAACGCATAACGCATAACGCATAACGCATAACGCATAACGCATAACGCATAACGCATAACGCATAACGAATACCGCAAAACGCATAACGCATAACGCATAACGCATAACGCATAACGCATAACGCATAACGCATAACGCATAACGCATAACGCATAACGCATAACGCATAACGCATAACGCATAACGCATAACGCATAACGCATAACGCATAACGCATAACGCATAACGCATAACGCATAACGCATAACGCATAGCGCATAACGCATAACGCATAACGCATAACGCAAAACGCATAACGTTAACGCATAACCCATAACGCATAAGGCTTGATGCAAGACGCATATCGCATATCGCATAACGCATAAGGCTTGATGCATGACGCATATCGCATAACGCATAAGGCATAACGCATAATACATAACGTATAACGCATTATGCATAACGCATAACGCATAACGCATAACGGATCACGCATGACGCATAAAGCATAACGCATAACGCATAACGCATAACGCATAACGCATAACGCATAACGCATAACGCATATCGCATAACTCATAAATCATAACCCATAACGCACAACGCATAAGGCATAATGCACAACGCATAACGAATACCGCAAAACGCATAACGCATAACGCATAACGCATAACGCATAACGCATAACTCATAACGCATAACGCATAACGCACACCGTATAACGCATAACGCATAACGCATAACGCATAAAGCATAACGCATAACGCATACCGTATAACGCATAACGCATAACGCATAACGCAAACGTATAACGCACAACGCATAACCCATAACGCATAACATATAACGCATAACGCATAACCCATAACGCATAACGCATAACGCATAAAGCATAACGCATAACGCATAACGCATAACGCATAACGCATAACGCATAACGCATATCGCATAACACATACGCATAACGCATAAGGCATAACGCATAACGCATAACGCATAACGCATAACGCATAACGCAAAACGCATAACGTTAACGCACAGCCCATAACGCATAAGGCTTGATGCATGAGGCATATCGCATATCGCATAACGCATAAGGCTTGATGCATGACGCATATCGCATAACGCATAAGGCATAACGCATAATACATAACGTATAACGCATTATGCAGAACGCATAACGCATAACGCATAACGCATAACGCATAACGCATAACGCATATCGCAGAACACATACGCATAACGCATAAGGCATAACGCATTACGCATAACTTATAACTCATAACTCATAACGAATAACGCATAACGCAAAATGAATAACGCATAAAGCATAACGCATAACCCATAACCCATAACGCACAACGCATAAGGCATAATGCACAACGCATAACGAATACCGCAAAACGCATAACGCATAACGCGTAACTCATAACGCATAACGCATAACGCATAACGCACACCGTATAACGCATAACACATAACGCATAACGCATAAAGCATAATGCATAACGCATAACGCATAATGCAAACGTATAACGCCCAACGCATAAAGCATAACGAACAACCCATAACGCATAATCCATAACGCATAACGCATAACGCATAACGCATAAAGTATAACGCATAACGCATAACGCATAACGCAAACTTATAACGCACAACGCATAGCGCATAACGCATAACGCATAACGCATAACGCATAACGCATAACGCATAACGCATAACGCATAACGCACAACGCATAACGCATAACGCATAACGCATAACGCATAACGCATAACGCATAACGCATAACGGATCACGCATAACGCACAACGCATAGCGCATAACGCATAACGCATAACGCATAACGCATAACGCATAACGCATAACGCATAACGCATAACGCATAACGCATAACGCATAACGCATACCGCATAACGCATAACGCATAACGCATAACGCATAACGCATAACGCATATCGCATAACACATACGCATAACGCATAAGGCATAACGCATTACGCATAACTTATAACTCATAACTCATAACGAATAACGCATAACGCAAAATGAATAACGCATAAAGCATAACGCATAACCCATAACCCATATCGCACAACGCATAAGGCATAATGCACAACGCATAACGAATACCGCAAAACGCATAACGCATAACGCATAACGCATAACGCATAACGCATAACGTATAACGCATAATGCATACCGTATAACGCATAACGCATAACGCATAACGCATAACGCATAACGCATAACGCATAACGCATAACGCATAACGCATAACGCATAACGCATAACCATAACGCATAACGCATAACCCATAACGCATAACGCATAACGCATAACGTATAACGCATAACGCATACCGTATAACGCATAATGCATAACGCATGACGCATAACGCATAACGCATAACGCATAACGCATAACGCATAACGCATAACGCATAACGCATAACGCATAACGCATAACCATAACGCATAACGCATAACCCATAACGCATAACGCATAACGCATAACGTATATCGCATAACGCATACCGTATAACGCATAATGCATAACGCATAACGCATAACGCATAACGCAATCGTATAACGCACAACGCATAACCCATAACGCATAACATATAACGCATAACGCATAACCCATAACGCATAACGCATAACGCATAACGCATAAAGCATAACGCATAACGCATAACGCATAACGCATAACGCATAACGCATAACGCATAACGCATATCGCATAACACATACGCATAACGCATAAGGCATAACGCATAACGCATAACGCATAACGCATAACGCATAACGCATAACGCAAAACGCATAACGTTAACGCACAACCCATAACGCATAAGGCTTGATGCATGACGCATATCGCATATCGCATAACGCATAAGGCTTGATGCATGACGCATATCGCATAACGCATAAGGCATAACGCATAATACATAACGTATAACGCATTATGCAGAACGCATAACGCATAACGCATAACGCATAACGCATAACGCATAACGCATAACGCATATCGCAGAACACATACGCATAACGCATAAGGCATAACGCATTACGCATAACTTATAACTCATAACTCATAACGAATAACGCATAACGCAAAATGAATAACGCATAAAGCATAACGCATAACCCATAACCCATAACGCACAACGCATAAGGCATAATGCACAACGCATAACGAATACCGCAAAACGCATAACGCATAACGCGTAACTCATAACGCATAACGCATAACGCATAACGCACACCGTATAACGCATAACGCATAACGCATAACGCATAAAGCATAATGCATAACGCATAACGCATAATGCAAACGTATAACGCCCAACGCTGTGACGTGGCAGATTATGCCAGCGTCAATCCGAACCCTAGGCGAAGGACCGGGCCAACGACGGCCAATAAAATAACGTACCGTTAGTCGCGATCGCTCTCCCAGGAACGTCCGAAATCCAGCGGAACAGATTTATCGCGTTTAAATGTCGCGCCGCTGGGCGCGACACGAAGTTTCAGGAACGATCGGAGTACGAAAGGAACCCGGTACCTATCTCCTGCCGTGATTGGCGCAACGTCTCGGGAAGAGGCGCTCGGAGGACCTATCGCAGAACGTCATTGCCGAACCAGACGGTCGAGCCAGGATCGAGCCCGGATTTACCAACCGGGGAGACCGATGAGGGAAATCGGAATACGGGACGTACAGCAACCCAACCTCACCGTCTTTCGCCCAGGAATTGCGCCGAGAACAATCCTGGGGCGGCTCGAATGCCTACCGATATAATTTGCAGCTGTATCGCCCGACTCCGGGAAATCAGTAAATTACCGGGGAACCGGGACCGAAAAGATGGAATTCGTCCCTGCCGCGAGGAACCACGCGATAGGCCCGAGCGTCGCCTAGGAGGAGATAGATGAGGGAGTAGGGGGACGCCTCGCTTCCGCGTTCCCGAGCCATTGCGAAGTAGGTCACTGGGACGAAGGATCGCAAAGCGACAAGTAGTGCCGTAACTTTACCCGCGATTTCGAATAGAATATCGAGTGCCGATCCAGACGACCTACGTCTACCGTTTGGTAAGTGCCGATCAGGCTTTATTCCGACACATTTATTCGTGATTTACCATTCGCGTTGGCTCGGGGCGTATTTGCGTGTTCTTGTTTAACTTCGTGCCGTGCACCACGTGTCCGCCAGTGTTGCCGACGACCGAGGGTAGCTCCCTCGAGAGGGACACGAGGCCGTGGGTCGTATCGTTGCCGATTGTCCGCGGGACGGAATATTCGGGACGTGCGATATTCGACGAAATTCTAAGAGTTCTACTCGAGACGTTCCTCGGTGGGACGACGTGACGGTTCGTTTCGTTTTCGCGACTTTGCCGTATCCTCGTCCAGTCCAGTCTAAATCCGCGTCCGTCACCCGAGCTCGGCGGAATTCGTGCCGTAAAGGCTTGTATAACACGCGAAGTCCTGTGACCGCCGAGTTCAACGCGATAGAATAAACAAGCGCGAGCGACCGAACAACCGTCGAACTCTTTGTTCTCGCGTCGGCAAAATCTCGCTGCCGTCGGTGACCACCGACGGGCTATTCATTGTCATCTCGTTAATAAACGATTGTCGTTGCCGAATCTTATTTGAATTATTCTACCCACGAGAAACGTTCCCGTCGCGGGGAATGCCCCGTTCCTTCTCTCCACGTGGAACCCTGACCATTTTCGCGGCTATTTCAGGTTATCGCGCAGCCCCCGCGGAAGCGGAATTATTTTGCGGGATTCGCGTAAACGAATAGCTTCGCGTGACACTTTACGTGTCTGGCGCCCGAAAGAATTTCGAAATAACTTCGATATCGTGATCCAGATCCGCGAAGGGTTGTTTGTCCCGGGAGGACCACGTGTCGCGCGACCGAGCGTGGCCCGGTCTTCAAGCCGTAATTTCCCGTGCTCGTCTTCGGTTCGGAACCGACCCGAAAACGACGTGACAAATTGGCGCCCGAACAGGGACTTCTCGCCGTAAAAAGCGATTTGAGATCGGGTTTTTCAATCGAGACACGTGAAAGAGTTCGGGGCTCTCGTGGGAAAATTTTGACTGGACGAGGAGTCGAGAAAGTTCGAGCGAGATAGAGAAATCGAACGTCGCGTCGTAGAGACACACGACCCATTCGCGTACGAAATTTCTTTTCACACCGGGTATATTGAGCCAACGCCGACGTAAACACCATCGGAATGCGACCGACCAAGGGTCCCGCTGATGTTTACGGGGTATCTATTATTATCGTTCGTGTGCCATTCCATGTGTATTATATTATGTATGTTGTATACTCGAATACGATTCTCTTTCAGCTTTGAATAACGTTGTCTATATTGAGCGAAGGGATTCTCCTTGGCGGAATATCGCTTCAATTAAGTTGAAGAAATATTCTGAACATTGCCGCGTGATTGTAAATTTGAGAAATACTGACGAAATTTTTTTTTTTTTCTTCTTCTTCGGGTTGCGTGCTATCCCCTTGGGATTAGTAAAAATTGCCGGCCTTGGTGAAACCAGGAATATTGTTGTTAATATATTCGCCGGATGTTCAGAACGAAATTTTCACGCAATAGTTATCGTGTTCCAGAGTTCATCCGTTCATTTTACCGATATTTACACTCTGCTTAATCTACCGTGGCGACAAACCGAGCCTTTTAACTTGGTTTACCGCTACGCTTTGTTGGCAGTTAGTAACATTGTTCCCGAATTGGTGGTGGAAGGGTTAGGAGAATTTTTTTTTCATTTTCATTTTTTTTTTCCTTTCTCTTCCATGCCGCAGATTCACCGTCACACCCCTTATTAATTTGTATATATATATCCCGATTTATCAGGATTTTATGTATTTATTTATTTATTTATTAATTTATTTGTTTATTGTAATTTATTTATTCATTGGATTTTTTTTGTTGCTTCCCTTTTGTCTTTTAGTCATTACGAAACCATCTTTTTTATTATTTTTATTATCTCTTTTAAGAATTACCCGAAGAAGCGATAATTTTTTTCGCAATCAGTGACGTATATACTTGTATTGTTCTCTTTCTTCTCTTCGATTTGGTCAATTGCACTTGCCTTCCATTATTGCGATATCAAAATAAAACGAATGGAAGAAATACCGTACAGAAGGCTCTACCGTTTTTTTTCATATACAAAGCAATAGGCACAATTAATGCATAAATCATTGAATTTTTTTTTCTTCTTTCTTCCGAAATTAAATGAATGAATATGGATTCATATGGGTGAGAAAATGTGCATGCATATGAATTTATAATGAATATATGAATGTATAATATACGGTATATATTGAAAAATTATGTGTAATATTATGACAAATGATATTTTGATTGGCGGAATGGCACACGCGGGTTGATATTTCATTGCGTATTGATTTATTGTTTAGTATTAATTGGCAATATCAATTGAATATTAATTGTGTAGACCCTATTGTTACACCCACCCACAAATTTTTTTTTATGTTTTTTTTATGTGGTAATGGGAAGTATGGTTTTTGTCCGTATTGTGCCGTAGCCTAGACGAGTGCTGTCCAACTTTGGCGATAAAAACATTGAATTTTTTTTTGTTTTTTTTATTTTCTCTTGTTTTGTTTGGTTTTCTTTGATTAGCGCTCCCGTGTACGGAGCTACAAAGACACGTTAGCGACAACTAAATCGATTGGCGAATACGAAGTATCCATTGCCGACGGGCAAGTGGCTTCGAATATTTTACGAAATATCCCCTTCACTTCTGAAAATTCGCGCAGGAAAGATTCGCGTACGGAAATGGAGAAAAGCAGAGGGAGAAAGTCGAATAGAACAAAGAAACGGTAATTCGCGTTTGTTAACAAATACCGAATAGAAAGTTCGGCTGAATATTAAGCGTTCCCCTAGCCTACATTAGCGATTGTGTAAGATTTCGAATAGAGTCAATTATACCGCGGGGAGGGGTGACGTATTACGCCCGCGACGATTGAGCTTCGCGTCTGATACCGAAGGGCCCGAAGAAATGAAAAGCCTTCTTAATTTGCCGAAACCGGACCGCGTGGACGATGAAAACAGATCGGTATACGGGGATGCGGTCGGAGAAGAATGGCCTCCAGAGGAGTACCTACCGACCGAAGGGGGAAGATCACCCCCTAAGGAATTTTCATTCCCAGTACCGAACTCGCCAAGATGGAGGCCATGGTCTCCCGATAGGTACCGCGAACCGGAAGAAAAGCCTTTGCATGTCGGCCCGGACGATGGACCGAGCGACGGGGTACAGGGCGGGGCGAAACCCCGAGAATTGTATTACCGCGGAACCCCCATCGCCGAAATAATGCGACGATGGCGGTTAAAGTTTTCCGGAGAAGAGGGGGAGGACCCAGAAGATTTTTTGGAGGACCTCCACCAACAAATTAAATATCACAACATCGCGGATAAAGAACTAATCCGTTGTTTGCCGGTATGTCTCGGGGGGGTCGCCAAGCACTGGTACAACGCGCACGCGTCGGGTTGGAGAACTTGGGAGGATTTTGCGAGGGCATTTCGGCGATTCTTCGGTGACCCTGAATATCAATATACTTTAGAGAGAAACATTAAAGATCGGTTTCAAGATGATAACGAACCTATTCGCGATTATATTATGGTAATGACCGCTATGTTCCGAAAACTACAGCCACCGTGGCAGGAGGAAAAGAAAGTCGAACGATTATACTGGGGCGCGAAACCATCTTTACGTCAGTCTATCGCGTTAGAATCAGGTTCCACGATGGAAATCGTTACGGATCAATTGCTACGTGCCGACCGCGAAGCGCAGCAGAGGAGGCGGGGGAATCCGAAACCATCCGAAATGGCTCACCCTAGTTTCGCGTTTGATCCTAGCCGACACTTGCGTTCGAAATCGCAACCGAAAGGAAGATCGGTCGGATTTGGGTACGCGAACGCATTAGCTGCCGCAGTAGGCGTAGATAGCGACGATTCGGAAGATCACCCCCCAAGAGCCACTAGGAGAGACTCTAAACCCGGACAAGGGGTTCGTGAAGCTCGTGCGACGAGCGCTAAAAATAATCTAGCTGCCGCGCCGAGGGGAAACGAAAAATACCGGTCGGGGGCAAAATCAAGAGAGTCCTCTCGTGAACCCATACCGCGTAAGGCGGAAGTAACCGCAACCGTAGCAACGCGTCAATGGCCGCCGCGCGATAGACAACGCGCGGGCGGAAGTAACCTGCCACAATGTTGGAATTGTCGTAAGACAGGTCACCTATCGCGAGATTGCCGAGAAGAACCTAGGCTACATTGCTACGGATGCGGGTCGGAGGGTGTCACAATAATACGTTGCCGTAGGTGCAACAGGTCGGCGGGAAACGGGGAGAGAAGTCAATCACAGGGGCCAGAGAGACTTCGCCCGAATTGATATCGGCCCGCGTAATGATAACTGGGGACATTAAGCGCCCACCTCTGCTGACCGTGGATGCGTTCATCGGCAACTTCGCGACGCGCGCCCTAATAGATTCGGGATCATCTCTGACATTCATCAGTCGGGAGATTTTGGGAAAAATCGAGAGAAAGAATATCGTATTAGGGAAATCGAACAAACCCTGTTATTTCCTCCTCGCCACGGGGGTAGTAGATCGTGCCGAGGAACGAGCACATTTCGCGTTAAGGATAGGCAGGGAGGAACGTAGAATTTCCGCGCAGGTTTTAGACAGTCTAGTGACCCCTCTATTGTTAGGCACGGATTCGATCGCAAAATTCGGAATAGTGGCTGAATATCACAATGCCGTATGGTATTTCGCGAAACAGCCAAACGAAAAATTCACATTCGAAGACACGCCTCCCGATGCCGTCTGTTGTGGTCTGCAAACGTTGGCGGATGCCGAAAAACGGCAATTAAGAGAATTCCTCGAGGCCACGTTGCCGGAATTTGACGAAATAGCGGGCGTGACGAACTTGATCAGCCATCGAATAGATGTAGATGGACACCCGCCTATAAAACAGCGATATTATGCCGTAACTCCAAAAGTTCAGGAGGCAATATATGCGGAAGTAGACAAATTACTAAAAGATGGCATAATTGAACCATCACAAAGTGGCTGGTCAAGTCCGATCGTCATGGTCAAGAAATCGAACGGGAAATACCGTTTTTGTCTGGATTTCCGAAAAGTTAACGAGGTCTCGAGGAAAGACGCGTACCCGCTACCGCTCATGACGCAGATTCTAGATAAATTACGTGCGGCGAAATACATCTCGACCCTTGACCTCAGTCAGGCCTATTTCCAAATCCCGTTAGAGGAAAAGAGTCGCGAAATAACAGCGTTTACAGTACCGGGAAAAGGCCTATTTCACTTCCGTCGCATGCCGTACGGACTGACAGGCGCACCCGCAACTTTTCAGAGATTATTGGACCGATTAATAGGTCCAGAAATGGAGCCGCACGCGTTCGCCTATTTGGACGATATAATAATCGTGACGAAAACATTTGCGGAGCATCTCGTATGGCTAGAACGCGTAATAAATAAAATCAAGGCTGCCGGCCTAATAATCAATCCTGAGAAGTGCGAGTTTTGTTGTCAGGAAGTTCGGTATTTGGGTTTCGTGGTGAGCGGAGAGGGGTTAAAGGTAGATGCGGAGAAAGTTAGACCAATTTTATCGTACCCTCCGCCTAAAACAGTAAAGCAGCTTCGGCGTTTCCTGGGAATGGCATCCTGGTACAGGAGGTTTATTCCGGGATTCGCCACGCTGGCTGAGCCATTGAATGGCCTACTGCGAAAGGATCGCGAATGGGAATGGAAGGTTGGCCAACAAACCGCCTTCGAGTCCCTTCGAGACGCGATCGCTTCAGCACCTACCCTCTCCTGCCCAGATTTCGAAACGCCATTTACACTACAGACGGATGCTAGCGCGGTTGGTCTAGGCGCAGTTTTGACGCAAGAGGTCAAGGATGTCGAAAGAGTTATCGCGTTCGCGAGCAGGTCTCTCACGTTGCCAGAGAGAAAATATTCCGCTACGGAATTGGAATGTCTCGCGATCGTCTGGGCGGTACAAAAATTTCGTCCGTACTTGGAAGGGTACAAATTTACGGTAATTACGGACCACAACAGTTTACGGTGGTTAAGAAAATTACAAAATCCCTCAGGGAGATTAGCGCGTTGGGCCCTGCAACTTCTAGAATATGATTTCGAAGTAGTATACCGGCAGGGAGCCCTTAATAAAGTGCCGGATGCATTATCGCGAATTTGCGAAGGGGAGGAAGTCTTAGAGGACAAAATACCGATAGTAGCTGCGGTGCGTATGAAATGGTACGAGGGGAAATTAGCAGAAGTCAAACGAGCACCGGATAAATTCAAAGACTGGTCGATCCGGGACGGGGAATTATTCTGCCGTCGTACGGATCCAGTTGTCGCGGAAACGTTAGGATCGGATATAACCGAGTGGAAACTCGCGATTCCCGAAGAGCGCAGAACGGAGATCCTGCAGGAAGCGCATGATAACCCACAGGCAGGGCATTTAGGCGTCGAAAAGACGTACCAACGTATTGCGGCCCGCTACTACTGGCCAGGCATGTACAGAACAGCTGTAGAATACGTAAGACGCTGTAAGACCTGTCAACTCACAAAGGTGGAGCAGACACTACCGCCTGGGTTGATGGGTCGGCGCCGTGTTGACATGCCGTGGACAGTGATAGCTGCCGATATAATGGGCCCGCTTCCGCGCAGCAGATCCGGTCACGCGTACCTCCTGGTAATACAGGACCTATTCACCAAGTGGATAGAGTGCGCCCCGCTCCGACGTGCGACCGGTCCAAAGATTGCCGAAGCTCTTGAAGAGTTAATTTTTTCGCGATGGGGAACACCCGACGTTCTGCTAACGGACAATGGCACCGAGTTCGCGAACAAGTGTTTGTGGGATTTAGCTACTGAATATGGTATTCGAATCACCACAACCCCCCCGTACCATCCGCAAGCAAACCCGGTAGAACGCGTAAATCGAATCCTCAAAACGATGATAGTAGCCTACATAGAGAGGGATCATAGAGACTGGGACCTGAATTTGCCGCAATTACGCTTCGCGTACAACACCGCTTATCATTCGGTGTTACAGACTTCTCCCGCTTTTCTCAATTTCGGGCGAGAGCCGCGACCAGCAAAATGTTTAAGGGACACTGTAGAACCCGATATCGACCTCGAGGTTACTGCCAATGATACTTGGAAAAAGAGAGTGACTCAACTACCAACGTTGAGACACTGGATTTTAGAGAACCTCGAGGACGCGTATAATAAGCAAGCGCACCATTATAATTTGCGTCGGAGAAATAGAGAGTTTAACGTAGGAGACAAGGTTATGAAGCGAAAACGCGTATTATCGTCAGCGGCAGACCACGTGGCGGCAAAGTTGGCCCCGAAATTCATGGGACCAGTAACGATATCGCATAAACTGTCACCAGGAGTGTACCGCCTCACCGCGGAAGACGGAAGCGACCTCGGCAAAGCACATATTTCGGACTTGAAGCCATACTTCCCAACCCACCAATAAGTCACTCAAAAGCCAAAGGCACCAATATTTATTATTCTCGTCCTCTTCTCACACAGAAATATAACATACTCCAGACGAACAAACATGATTGCCGACCACGTCTGGGAGGAAATTCAGGAGAGGGCGAGGGAGCTGCTGCCGGAAGGACGCCAAGAAGCGAACGCCACGATATTGGTACAGCCGACGGACCTGCCGGGAAAGGAGGAAGTGGCTCAGAACCAGGGGGGACAACTGCCGACCATCGGCAAGACGAGTGCCGAGGACCCCCCCGAGGAGGCCACATTCGTGGCAACGGCGACCCTCAAGGTTAAGCAGCGTACCGGAACGGGACGAGGATTCCGCCTCGAGAACATGCCGAACTGGCAAAAACCCGGCACACCAGCTAGGCCGGGGGAGGCGGGACCAATACCGGGGGTAGCGGTGAAGCCGAGGGTGGTGATTGCCGAGCCACCGAGGGTGGTGATTGCCGAGCCGCTGAAGGTGGTGGTTGCCGAGCCGCCAAGGGTGCTAGCGGCAAGAAGGATGGAGGTAGTGCCGAAGAGGACGGAGGCACCTAAGTACCGAGGAGGCGAGCTGGAGGAGGGGTGTTGGAGGTGCCGAAAGCTAGGGCACACCCACACCCAATGTACAGACCCGCAAAGATTCCTGTATTGTTACCGGTGCGGGCGACCGTACTATACCGTACAAACATGTCCCGACTGTTGGAGGACATGGAAAACCGGAGGCCCGCACCACCAGCAGAGGAGGAGATACTAAGGAGTATTAATTGAAGAGGTCAAAAGAGCCACAAGGTGCCGACAAACGGCAGTGTAACATCACAAAAAACTCCAAAAATGTCTTTTTCTTTGCCGTTTATGCTCGAGCACCGGGGTCCCTTAAGTTATTTTTTTTTGTTTGTTTGGTATTACCGTTAAATCATAATACACATAAAGTTACTTAGATTCATTCTTCACATATTTTTTTTTTGCTTTTTTTGCGCCTGCCGCCCATCGGACGAGCGATGACTATGCCGTAATCAGGCAAATAAATAAGTTAGGTTCTATAGAGAAATAAGACTGAGGTCCCGAGAGAGGACCACCGACGACGTGCCGCCCCAAAAGGGGGCACGAATAAATGGTTGAAAATGAAACATATGGTCGCTTCACTGAACCCTTGTCTCCCCCGTTTATACGGGCCAAGCGAGGCCATAATTAGCGATATCTCCATTTCTCAATTAGGTGCTGGTCACGCCAACAGGTCTCGCCGAGTCGACAGAAGAACAGAGATGAAGGGATGTAGTTTAAATAGCACTTCGTCTGGGTTTTACTGGTGTTGGGTTAGTGTTTGTCTCTACCGGTATGAAGGGGTACATCGGGGAGCGTCCGAGGAAGAGCGATCGCCACCGAGCCCGTGAATAGCCTGATTGGTAACTGCCACCGGTGTGTCCCGGTCTCTTCCGGGGGGGGAGGAGTTGTGACGTGGCAGATTATGCCAGCGTCAATCCGAACCCTAGGCGAAGGACCGGGCCAACGACGGCCAATAAAATAACGTACCGTTAGTCGCGATCGCTCTCCCAGGAACGTCCGAAATCCAGCGGAACAGATTTATCGCGTTTAAATGTCGCGCCGCTGGGCGCGACACGAAGTTTCAGGAACGATCGGAGTACGAAAGGAACCCGGTACCTATCTCCTGCCGTGATTGGCGCAACGTCTCGGGAAGAGGCGCTCGGAGGACCTATCGCAGAACGTCATTGCCGAACCAGACGGTCGAGCCAGGATCGAGCCCGGATTTACCAACCGGGGAGACCGATGAGGGAAATCGGAATACGGGACGTACAGCAACCCAACCTCACCGTCTTTCGCCCAGGAATTGCGCCGAGAACAATCCTGGGGCGGCTCGAATGCCTACCGATATAATTTGCAGCTGTATCGCCCGACTCCGGGAAATCAGTAAATTACCGGGGAACCGGGACCGAAAAGATGGAATTCGTCCCTGCCGCGAGGAACCACGCGATAGGCCCGAGCGTCGCCTAGGAGGAGATAGATGAGGGAGTAGGGGGACGCCTCGCTTCCGCGTTCCCGAGCCATTGCGAAGTAGGTCACTGGGACGAAGGATCGCAAAGCGACAAGTAGTGCCGTAACTTTACCCGCGATTTCGAATAGAATATCGAGTGCCGATCCAGACGACCTACGTCTACCGTTTGGTAAGTGCCGATCAGGCTTTATTCCGACACATTTATTCGTGATTTACCATTCGCGTTGGCTCGGGGCGTATTTGCGTGTTCTTGTTTAACTTCGTGCCGTGCACCACGTGTCCGCCAGTGTTGCCGACGACCGAGGGTAGCTCCCTCGAGAGGGACACGAGGCCGTGGGTCGTATCGTTGCCGATTGTCCGCGGGACGGAATATTCGGGACGTGCGATATTCGACGAAATTCTAAGAGTTCTACTCGAGACGTTCCTCGGTGGGACGACGTGACGGTTCGTTTCGTTTTCGCGACTTTGCCGTATCCTCGTCCAGTCCAGTCTAAATCCGCGTCCGTCACCCGAGCTCGGCGGAATTCGTGCCGTAAAGGCTTGTATAACACGCGAAGTCCTGTGACCGCCGAGTTCAACGCGATAGAATAAACAAGCGCGAGCGACCGAACAACCGTCGAACTCTTTGTTCTCGCGTCGGCAAAATCTCGCTGCCGTCGGTGACCACCGACGGGCTATTCATTGTCATCTCGTTAATAAACGATTGTCGTTGCCGAATCTTATTTGAATTATTCTACCCACGAGAAACGTTCCCGTCGCGGGGAATGCCCCGTTCCTTCTCTCCACGTGGAACCCTGACCATTTTCGCGGCTATTTCAGGTTATCGCGCAGCCCCCGCGGAAGCGGAATTATTTTGCGGGATTCGCGTAAACGAATAGCTTCGCGTGACACTTTACGTGTCTGGCGCCCGAAAGAATTTCGAAATAACTTCGATATCGTGATCCAGATCCGCGAAGGGTTGTTTGTCCCGGGAGGACCACGTGTCGCGCGACCGAGCGTGGCCCGGTCTTCAAGCCGTAATTTCCCGTGCTCGTCTTCGGTTCGGAACCGACCCGAAAACGACGTGACAACGCATAAAGCATAACGAACAACCCATAACGCATAATCCATAACGCATAACGCATAACGCATAAAGTATAACGCATAACGCATAACGCATAACGCAAACTTATAACGCACAACGCATAGCGCATAACGCATAACGCATAACGCATAACGCATAACGCATAACGCATAACGCATAACGCATAACGCATAACGCATAACGCATAACGCATAACGCATAACGGATCACGCATAACGCACAACGCATAGCGCATAACGCATAACGCATAACGCATAACGCATAACGCATAACGCATAACGCATAACGCATAACGCATAACGCATAACGCATAACGCATAACGCATACCGCATAACGCATAACGCATAACGCATAACGCATAACGCATAACGCATAACGCATATCGCATAACACATACGCATAACGCATAAGGCATAACGCATTACGCATAACTTATAACTCATAACTCATAACGAATAACGCATAACGCAAAATGAATAACGCATAAAGCATAACGCATAACCCATAACCCATATCGCACAACGCATAAGGCATAATGCACAACGCATAACGAATACCGCAAAACGCATAACGCATAACGCATAACGCATAACGCATAACGTATAACGCATAATGCATACCGTATAACGCATAACGCATAACGCATAACGCATAACGCATAACGCATAACGCATAACGCATAACGCATAACGCATAACGCATAACGCATAACCATAACGCATAACGCATAACCCATAACGCATAACGCATAACGCATAACGTATAACGCATAACGCATACCGTATAACGCATAATGCATAACGCATAACGCATAACGCATAACGCATAACGCATAACGCATAACGCATAACGCATAACGCATAACGCATAACGTATAACGCATAACGCATACCGTATAACGCATAACGCATAACGCATAACGCATAACGCATAACGCATAACGCATAACGTATAACGCATAACGCATACCGTATAACGCATAACGCATAACGCATAACGCAAACGTATAGCGCACAACGCATAATGCATAAACCATAACCCTTACTTCATAACGCATAACGCATAATGCACAACGCATAACGAACACCGGAAAACCCATAACGCCTAACGCATAACGGATCACGAATAACGCATAAAGCATAACGCATAACGCATAACGCATAACGCATAACGCATAACGCATAACCATAACGCATAACGCATAACCCATAACGCATAACGCATAACGCATAACGTATAACGCATAACGCATACCGTATAACGCATAATGCATAACGCATAACGCATGACGCATAACGCATAACAAATAACGCATAACGTATAACGCATAACGCATACCGTATAACGCATAACGCATAACGCATAACGCAAACGTATAGCGCACAACGCATAATGCATAAACCATAACCCTTACTTCATAACGCATAACGCATAATGCACAACGCATAACGAACACCGGAAAACCCATAACGCCTAACGCATAACGGATCACGAATAACGCATAAAGCATAACGCATAACGCATAACGCATAACGCAAACGTATAGCGCACAACGCATAATGCATAAACCATAAACCTTACTTCATAACGCATAACGCATAATGCACAACGCATAACGAACACCGGAAAACCCATAACGCCTAACGCATAACGGATCACGAATAAAGCATAAAGCATAACGCATAACGCATAACGCATAACGCATAACGCATAACGTATAACGCATAATGCATACCGTATAACGCATAACGCATAACGCATAACGCATAACGCATAACGCATAACGCATAACGCATAACGCATAACGCATAACGCATAACGCATAACCATAACGCATAACGCATAACCCATAACGCATAACGCATAACGCATAACGTATAACGCATTACGCATACCGTATAACGCATAATGCATAACGCATAACGCATAACGCATAACGCATAACGCATAACGCATAACGCATAACGCATAATGCACAACGCATAACGAACACCGGAAAACCCATAACGCCTAACGCATAACGGATCACGAATAACGCATAAAGCATAACGCATAACGCATAACGCATAACGCATAACGCATAACGCATAACGCATAACGCATAACGCATAACGTATAACGCATAACGCATACCGTATAACGCATAACGCATAACGCATAACGCAAACGTATAGCGCACAACGCATAATGCATAAACCATAACCCTTACTTCATAACGCATAACGCATAATGCACAACGCATAACGAACACCGGAAAACCCATAACGCCTAACGCATAACGGATCACGAATAACGCATAAAGCATAACGCATAACGCATAACGCATAACGCATAACGCATAACGCATAACCATAACGCATAACGCATAACCCATAACGCATAACGCATAACGCATAACGTATAACGCATAACGCATACCGTATAACGCATAATGCATAACGCATAACGCATGACGCATAACGCATAACAAATAACGCATAACGTATAACGCATAACGCATACCGTATAACGCATAACGCATAACGCATAACGCAAACGTATAGCGCACAACGCATAATGCATAAACCATAACCCTTACTTCATAACGCATAACGCATAATGCACAACGCATAACGAACACCGGAAAACCCATAACGCCTAACGCATAACGGATCACGAATAACGCATAAAGCATAACGCATAACGCATAACGCATAACGCAAACGTATAGCGCACAACGCATAATGCATAAACCATAAACCTTACTTCATAACGCATAACGCATAATGCACAACGCATAACGAACACCGGAAAACCCATAACGCCTAACGCATAACGGATCACGAATAACGCATAAAGCATAACGCATAACGCATAACGCATAACGCATAACGCATAACGCATAACGCATAACGCATAACGCATAACGCATAACGCAAACGTATAGCGCACAACGCATAATGCATAAACCATAAACCTTACTTCATAACGCATAACGCATAATGCACAACGCATAACGAACACCGGAAAACCCATAACGCCTAACGCATAACGGATCACGAATAACGCATAAAGCATAACGCATAACGCATAACGCATAACGCATAACGCATAACGCATAACGCATAACGCATAAAGCATAACGCATAACCCATAACCCTTAACGCATAACGCATAACGCATAATGCACAACGCTTAACGAATACCGCAAATCGCATAACGCCTAACGCATAACGGATCACGCATGACGCATAAAGCATAACGCATAACGCATAACGCATAACGCATAACGCATAACGCATAACGCATAACGCATAACGCATATCGCATAACGCATAAATCATAACCCATAACGCACAACGCATAAGGCATAATGCAAAACGCAAAACGAATACCGCAAAACGCATAACGCATAACGCATAACGCATAACGCATAACGCATAACGCATAACTCATAACGCATAACGCATAACGCACACCGTATAACGCATAACGCATAACGCATAACGCATAAAGCATAACGCATAACGCATAACGCATAACGCAAAACGCATAACGTTAACGCACAACCCATAACGCATAAGGCTTGATGCATGACGCATATCGCATATCGCATAACGCATAAGGCTTGATGCATGACGCATATCGCATAACGCATAAGGCATAACGCATAATACATAACGTATAACGCATTATGCAGAACGCATAACGCATAACGCATAACGCATAACGCATAACGCATAACGCATATCGCAGAACACATACGCATAACGCATAAGGCATAACGCATTACGCATAACTTATAACTCATAACTCATAACGAATAACGCATAACGCAAAATGAATAACGCATAAAGCATAACGCATAACCCATAACCCATAACGCACAACGCATAAGGCATAATGCACAACGCATAACGAATACCGCAAAACGCATAACGCATAACGCGTAACTCATAACGCATAACGCATAACGCATAACGCACACCGTATAACGCATAACGCATAACGCATAACGCATAAAGCATAATGCATAACGCATAACGCATAATGCAAACGTATAACGCCCAACGCATAAAGCATAACGAACAACCCATAACGCATAATCCATAACGCATAACGCATAACGCATAACGCATAAAGTATAACGCATAACCCATAACGCATAACGCAAACTTATAACGCACAACGCATAGCGCATAACGCATAACGCATAACGCATAACGCATAACGCATAACGCATAACGCATAACGCATAACGCATAACGCATAACGCATAACGGATCACGCATAACGCACAACGCATAGCGCATAACGCATAACGCATAACGCATAACGCATAACGCATAACGCATAACGCATAACGCATAACGCATAACGCATAACGCATAACGCATAACGCATAACGCATACCGCATAACGCATAACGCATAACGCATAACGCATAACGCATAACGCATAACGCATAACGCATATCGCATAACACATACGCATAACGCATAAGGCATAACGCATTACGCATAACTTATAACTCATAACTCATAACGAATAACGCATAACGCAAAATGAATAACGCATAAAGCATAACGCATAACCCATAACCCATAACGCACAACGCATAAGGCATAATGCACAACGCATAACGAATACCGCAAAACGCATAACGCATAACGCATAACGCATAACGCATAACGTATAACGCATAATGCATACCGTATAACGCATAACGCATAACGCATAACGCATAACGCATAACGCATAACGCATAACGCATAACGCATAACGCATAACGCATAACGCATAACGCATAACCATAACGCATAACGCATAACCCATAACGCATAACGCATAACGCATAACGTATAACGCATAACGCATACCGTATAACGCATAATGCATAACGCATAACGCATAACGCATAACGCATAACGCATAACGCATAACGCATAACGCATAACGTATAACGCATAACGCATACCGTATAACGCATAACGCATAACGCATAACGCATAACGCATAACGCATAACGCATAACGCATAACGCATAACGTATAACGCATAACGCATACCGTATAACGCATAACGCATAACGCATAACGCAAACGTATAGCGCACAACGCATAATGCATAAACCATAACCCTTACTTCATAACGCATAACGCATAATGCACAACGCATAACGAACACCGGAAAACCCATAACGCCTAACGCATAACGGATCACGAATAACGCATAAAGCATAACGCATAACGCATAACGCATAACGCATAACGCATAACGCATAACCATAACGCATAACGCATAACCCATAACGCATAACGCATAACGCATAACGTATAACGCATAACGCATACCGTATAACGCATAATGCATAACGCATAACGCATGACGCATAACGCATAACTTATAACTCATAACTCATAACGAATAACGCATAACGCAAAATGAATAACGCATAAAGCATAACGCATAACCCATAACCCATAACGCACAACGCATAAGGCATAATGCACAACGCATAACGAATACCGCAAAACGCATAACGCATAACGCGTAACTCATAACGCATAACGCATAACGCATAACGCACACCGTATAACGCATAACGCATAACGCATAACGCATAACGCATAAAGTATAACGCATAACGCATAACGCATAACGCAAACTTATAACGCACAACGCATAGCGCATAACGCATAACGCATAACGCATAACGCATAACGCATAACGCATAACGCATAACGCATAACGCATAACGCATAACGCATAACGCATAACGCATAACGCATAACGGATCACGCATAACGCACAACGCATAGCGCATAACGCATAACGCATAACGCATAACGCATAACGCATAACGCATAACGCATAACGCATAACGCATAACGCATAACGCATAACGCATAACGCATACCGCATAACGCATAACGCATAACGCATAACGCATAACGCATAACGCATAACGCATAACGCATATCGCATAACACATACGCATAACGCATAAGGCATAACGCATTACGCATAACTTATAACTCATAACTCATAACGAATAACGCATAACGCAAAATGAATAACGCATAAAGCATAACGCATAACCCATAACCCATATCGCACAACGCATAAGGCATAATGCACAACGCATAACGAATACCGCAAAACGCATAACGCATAACGCATAACGCATAACGCATAACGTATAACGCATAACGCATACCGTATAACGCATAACGCATAACGCATAACGCATAACGCATAACGCATAACGCATAACGCATAACGCATAACGCATAACGCATAACCATAACGCATAACGCATAACCCATAACGCATAACGCATAACGCATAACGTATAACGCATAACGCATACCGTATAACGCATAATGCATAACGCATAACGCATAACGCATAACGCATAACGCATAACGCATAACGCATAACGTATAACGCATAACGCATACCGTATAACGCATAACGCATAACGCATAACGCATAACGCATAACGCATAACGCATAACGCATAACGCATAACGTATAACGCATAACGCATACCGTATAACGCATAACGCATAACGCATAACGCAAACGTATAGCGCACAACGCATAATGCATAAACTATAACCCTTACTTCATAACGCATAACGCATAATGCACAACGCATAACGAACACCGGAAAACCCATAACGCCTAACGCATAACGGATCACGAATAACGCATAAAGCATAACGCATAACGCATAACGCATAACGCATAACGCATAACGCATAACCATAACGCATAACGCATAACCCATAACGCATAACGCATAACGCATAACGTATAACGCATAACGCATACCGTATAACGCATAATGCATAACGCATAACGCATGACGCATAACGCATAACAAATAACGCATAACGTATAACGCATAACGCATACCGTATAACGCATAACGCATAACGCATAACGCAAACGTATAGCGCACAACGCATAATGCATAAACCATAACCCTTACTTCATAACGCATAACGCATAATGCACAACGCATAACGAACACCGGAAAACCCATAACGCCTAACGCATAACGGATCACGAATAACGCATAAAGCATAACGCATAACGCATAACGCATAACGCAAACGTATAGCGCACAACGCATAATGCATAAACCATAACCCTTACTTCATAACGCATAACGCATAATGCACAACGCATAACGAACACCGGAAAACCCATAACGCCTAACGCATAACGGATCACGAATAACGCATAAAGCATAACGCATAACGCATAACGCATAACGCATAACGCATAACGTATAACGCATAACGCATACCGTATAACGCATAACGCATAACGCATAACGCATAACGCATAACGCATAACGCATAACGCATAACGCATAACGCATAACGCATAACGCATAACGCATAACCATAACGCATAACGCATAACCCATAACGCATAACGCATAACGCATAACGTATAACGCATTACGCATACCGTATAACGCATAATGCATAACGCATAACGCATAACGCATAACGCATAACGCATAACGCATAACGCATAACGCATAATGCACAACGCATAACGAACACCGGAAAACCCATAACGCCTAACGCATAACGGATCACGAATAACGCATAAAGCATAACGCATAACGCATAACGCATAACGCATAACGCATAACGCATAACGCATAACGCATAACGCATAACGCATAACGTATAACGCATAACGCATACCGTATAACGCATAACGCATAACGCATAACGCAAACGTATAGCGCACAACGCATAATGCATAAACCATAACCCTTACTTCATAACGCATAACGCATAATGCACAACGCATAACGAACACCGGAAAACCCATAACGCCTAACGCATAACGGATCACGAATAACGCATAAAGCATAACGCATAACGCATAACGCATAACGCATAACGCATAACGCATAACCATAACGCATAACGCATAACCCATAACGCATAACGCATAACGCATAACGTATAACGCATAACGCATACCGTATAACGCATAATGCATAACGCATAACGCATGACGCATAACGCATAACAAATAACGCATAACGTATAACGCATAACGCATACCGTATAACGCATAACGCATAACGCATAACGCAAACGTATAGCGCACAACGCATAATGCATAAACCATAACCCTTACTTCATAACGCATAACGCATAATGCACAACGCATAACGAACACCGGAAAACCCATAACGCCTAACGCATAACGGATCACGAATAACGCATAACGCATAACGCATAACGCAAACGTATAGCGCACAACGCATAATGCATAAACCATAACCCTTACTTCATAACGCATAACGCATAATGCACAACGCATAACGAACACCGGAAAACCCATAACGCCTAACGCATAACGGATCACGAATAACGCATAAAGCATAACGCATAACGCATAACGCATAACGCATAACGCATAACGTATAACGCATAATGCATACCGTATAACGCATAACGCATAACGCATAACGCATAACGCATAACGCATAACGCATAACGCATAACGCATAACGCATAACGCATAACGCATAACGCATAACCATAACGCATAACGCATAACCCATAACGCATAACGCATAACGCATAACGTATAACGCATTACGCATACCGTATAACGCATAATGCATAACGCATAACGCATAACGCATAACGCATAACGCATAACGCATAACGCATAACGCATAATGCACAACGCATAACGAACACCGGAAAACCCATAACGCCTAACGCATAACGGATCACGAATAACGCATAAAGCATAACGCATAACGCATAACGCATAACGCATAACGCATAACGCATAACGCATAACGCATAACGCATAACGCATAACGTATAACGCATAACGCATACCGTATAACGCATAACGCATAACGCATAACGCAAACGTATAGCGCACAACGCATAATGCATAAACCATAACCCTTACTTCATAACGCATAACGCATAATGCACAACGCATAACGAACACCGGAAAACCCATAACGCCTAACGCATAACGGATCACGAATAACGCATAAAGCATAACGCATAACGCATAACGCATA
This sequence comes from Lasioglossum morio, assembly GCA_916610235.2. Taxonomy (NCBI): domain Eukaryota; kingdom Metazoa; phylum Arthropoda; class Insecta; order Hymenoptera; family Halictidae; genus Lasioglossum; species Lasioglossum morio. The sequence goes on along the minus strand of CAKAJA020000323.1, from coordinate 5,200,582 downwards.
ACGCATAACGCATAACGCATAACCATAACGCATAACGCATAACCCATAACGCATAACGCATAACGCATAACGTATAACGCATAACGCATACCGTATAACGCATAATGCATAACGCATAACGCATGACGCATAACGCATAACAAATAACGCATAACGTATAACGCATAACGCATACCGTATAACGCATAACGCATAACGCATAACGCAAACGTATAGCGCACAACGCATAATGCATAAACCATAACCCTTACTTCATAACGCATAACGCATAATGCACAACGCATAACGAACACCGGAAAACCCATAACGCCTAACGCATAACGGATCACGAATAACGCATAAAGCATAACGCATAACGCATAACGCATAACGCATAACGCATAACGCATAACGCATAACGCATAACGCAAACTTATAACGCACAACGCATAGCGCATAACGCATAACGCATAACGCATAACGCATAACGCATAACGCATAACGCATAACGCATAACGCATAACGCATAACGCATAACGCATAACGCATAACGCATAACGCATAACGCATAACGCATAACGGATCACGCATAACGCACAACGCATAGCGCATAACGCATAACGCATAACGCATAACGCATAACGCATAACGCATAACGCATAACGCATAACGCATAACGCATAACGCATAACGCATAACGCATAACGCATAACGCATACCGCATAACGCATAACGCATAACGCATAACGCATAACGCATAACGCATATCGCATAACAAATACGCATAACGCATAAGGCATAACGCATTACGCATAACTTATAACTCATAACTCATAACGAATAACGCATAACGCAAAATGAATAACGCATAAAGCATAACGCATAACCCATAACCCATATCGCACAACGCATAAGGCATAATGCACAACGCATAACGAATACCGCAAAACGCATAACGCATAACGCATAACGCATAACGTATAACGCATAATGCATACCGTATAACGCATAACGCATAACGCATAACGCATAACGCATAACGCATAACGCATAACGCATAACGCATAACGCATAACGCATAACGCATAACCATAACGCATAACGCATAACCCATAACGCATAACGCATAACGCATAACGTATAACGCATAACGCATACCGTATAACGCATAATGCATAACGCATAACGCATAACGCATAACGCATAACGCATAACGCATAACGCATAACGCATAACGCATAACGTATAACGCATAACGCATACCGTATAACGCATAACGCATAACGCATAACGCATAACGCATAACGCATAACGCATAACGCATAACGCATAACGTATAACGCATAACGCATACCGTATAACGCATAACGCATAACGCATAACGCAAACGTATAGCGCACAACGCATAATGCATAAACCATAACCCTTACTTCATAACGCATAACGCATAATGCACAACGCATAACGAACACCGGAAAACCCATAACGCCTAACGCATAACGGATCACGAATAACGCATAAAGCATAACGCATAACGCATAACGCATAACGCATAACGCATAACGCATAACCATAACGCATAACGCATAACCCATAACGCATAACGCATAACGCATAACGTATAACGCATAACGCATACCGTATAACGCATAATGCATAACGCATAACGCATGACGCATAACGCATAACAAATAACGCATAACGTATAACGCATAACGCATACCGTATAACGCATAACGCATAACGCATAACGCAAACGTATAGCGCACAACGCATAATGCATAAACCATAACCCTTACTTCATAACGCATAACGCATAATGCACAACGCATAACGAACACCGGAAAACCCATAACGCCTAACGCATAACGGATCACGAATAACGCATAAAGCATAACGCATAACGCATAACGCATAACGCAAACGTATAGCGCACAACGCATAATGCATAAACCATAAACCTTACTTCATAACGCATAACGCATAATGCACAACGCATAACGAACACCGGAAAACCCATAACGCCTAACGCATAACGGATCACGAATAACGCATAAAGCATAACGCATAACGCATAACGCATAACGCATAACGCATAACGCATAACGCATAACGCATAACGCATAACGCATAACGCATAACGCATAACGCAAAACGCATAACGTTAACGCATAACCCATAACGCATAAGGCTTGATGCATGACGCATATTGCATATCGCATAACGCATAAGGCTTGATGCATGACGCATATCGCATAACGCATAAGGCATAACGCATAATACATAACGTATAACGCATTATGCATAACGCATAACGCATAACGCGTAACGCATAACGCATAACGCATAACGCATATCGCATAACACATACGCATAACGCATAACGCATAACGCATAAAGCATAACGCATAACCCATAGCCCTTAACGCATAACGCATAACGCATAATGCACAACGCTTAACGAATACCGCAAATCGCATAACGCCTAACGCATAACGGATCACGCATGACGCATAAAGCATAACGCATAACGCATAACGCATAACGCATAACGCATAACGCATAACGCATAACGCATAACGCATAACGCATATCGCATAACGCATAAATCATAACCCATAACGCACAACGCATAAGGCATAATGCACAACGCAAAACGAATACCGCAAAACGCATAACGCATAACGCATAACGCATAACGCATAACTCATAACGCATAACGCATAACGCACACCGTATAACGCATAACGCATAACGCATAAAGCATAACGCATAACGCATACCGTATAACGCATAACGCATAACGCATAACGCAAACGTATAACGCACAACGCATAACGCATATCGCATAACGCATAAATCATAACCCATAACGCATAACGCATAACGCATAACGCATAAAGCATAACGCATAACGCATAACGCATAACGCATAACGCATAACGCATAACGCATAACGCATAACGCATATCGCATATCACATACGCATAACGCATAAGGCATAACGCATTACGCATAACTTATAACTCATAACTCATAACGAATAACGCATAACGCACAACGCATAAGGCATAATGCACAACGCAAAACGAATACCGCAAAACGCATAACGCATAACGCATAACGCATAACGCATAACGCATAACGCATAACGCATAACTCATAACGCATAACGCATAACGCACACCGTATAACGCATAACGCATAACGCATAACGCATAAAGCATAACGCATAACGCATACCGTATAACGCATAACGCATAACGCATAACGCAAACGTATAATCCACAACGCATAACGCATACCGCATAACATATAACGCATAACGCATAACGCATAACGCATAACGCATAACGCATAACGCATAAAGCATAACGCATAACACATAACGCATAACGCATAACGCATAACGCATAACCATAACGCATAACGCATAACCCATAACGCATAACGCATAACGCATAACGTATAACGCATAACGCATACCGTATAACGCATAATGCATAACGCATAAAGCATAACGCATAACGCATAACGCATAACGCATAACGCATAACGCATATCGCATAACGCATAACGCATAACGCATAACGCATAACGCATAACGCATAAAGCAAACGTATAACGCACAACGCATAACGCATAACGCATAACGCATAACGCATAACGCATAACGCATAATGCATAACGCATAACGCATAATGCACAACGCTTAACGAATACCGCAAATCGAATAACGCCTAACGCATAACGGATCACGCAAGACGCATAAAGCATAACGAATAACGCATAACGCATAACGCATAACGCATAACGCATAACGCATATCGCATAACACATACGCATAACGCATAACGCATAACGCATAAAGCATAACGCATAACCCATAACCCTTAACGCATAACGCATAACGCATAATGCACAACGCTTAACGAATACCGCAAATCGCATAACGCCTAACGCATAACGGATCACGCATGACGCATAAAGCATAACGCATAACGCATAACGCATAACGCATAACGCATAACGCATAACGCATAACGCATAACGCATATCGCATAACGCATAAATCATAACCCATAACGCACAACGCATAAGGCATAATGCACAACGCATAACGAATACCGCAAAACGCATAACGCATAACGCATAACGCATAACGCATAACTCATAACGCATAACGCATAACGCACACCGTATAACGCATAACGCATAAAGCATAACGCATAACGCATAACGCATAACGCATAACGCACAACGCATAACGCATAACGCATAACGCATAACATATAACGCATAACGCATAACGCATAACGCATAACGCATAACGCATAAAGCATAACGCATAACGCATAACGCATAACGCATAACGCATAACGCATAACGCACAACGCATAACGCATAACTCATAACGCATAACGCATAAAGCATATCGCATAACGCATAACGCAAACGTATAACGCATAACGCATAAAGCATAACGCATAACGCATAACGCATAAAGCAAAACGCATAACGCATAACGCATAACGCATACCGTATAACGCATAACGCATAACGCATAACGCATAACGCAAAAGTATAACGCACAACGCATAACGCCTAACGCATAACGGATCACGCATGACGCATAAAGCATAACGCATAACGCATAACGCATAACGCATAACGCATAACGCATAACGCATAACGCATAACGCATAACGCATATCGCATAACGCATAAATCATAACCCATAACGCACAACGCATAAGGCATAATGCACAACGCATAACGAATACCGCAAAACGCATAACGCATAACGCATAACGCATAACGCATAACTCATAACGCATAACGCATAACGCACACCGTATAACGCATAACGCATAAAGCATAACGCATAACGCATAACGCATAACGCATAACGCATAACGCACAACGCATAACGCATAACGCATAACGCATAACATATAACGCATAACGCATAACGCATAACGCATAACGCATAACGCATAAAGCATAACGCATAACGCATAACGCATAACGCATAACGCATAACGCATAACGCACAACGCATAACGCATAACTCATAACTCATAACGCATAAAGCATATCGCATAACGCATAACGCAAACGTATAACGCATAACGCATAAAGCATAACGCATAACGCATAACGCATAAAGCAAAACGCATAACGCATAACGCATAACGCATACCGTATAACGCATAACGCATAACGCATAACGCATAACGCAAAAGTATAACGCACAACGCATAACGCATAACGCATAACGAATAACATATAACGCATAACGCATAACGCATAACGCATAACGCATAACGCATAACGCATAACGTATAACGCATAACGCATACCGTATAACGCAAAACGCATAACGCAAACGTATAACGCACAACGCATAACGCATAACGCATAACGCATAACGCATAACATATAACGCATAACGCATAACGCATAACGCACAACATATAACGCATATCGCATAACGCATAACGCATAACGCATAAAGCATAACGCATAACGCATAACGCATAACGCATAACGCATAACGCATAACGCATAAAGCATAACGCATAACGTATAACGCATAACGCATAACGCATAACGCATAAAGCAAACATATAACGCACAACGCATAACGCATAACGCATAACGCATAACGCATAACGCATAATGCATAACGCATAAGGCATAACGCATTACGCATAACTTATAACTCATAACTCATAACGAATAACGCATAACGCAAAGTGAATAACGCATAAAGCATAACGCATAACCCATAACCCTTACCGCATAACGCATAACGCATAATGCACAACGCTTAACGAATACCGCAAATCGCATAACGCCTAACGCATAACGGATCACGCATGACGCATAAAGCATAACGCATAACGCATAACGCATAACGCATAACGCATAACGCATAACGCATAACGCATAACGCAATTCGCATAACGCTTAAATCATAACCCATAACGCACAACGCATAACCCATAATGCACAAAGCATAACGAATACCGCAAGACGCATAACGCATAACGCATAACGCATAACTCATAACGCATAACGCATAACGCATAACGCACACCGTATAACGCATAACGCATAACGCATAACGCATAACGCATAACGCATAACGCATAACGCATAACGCATAACTCATAACGCATAACGCATAACGCACACCGTATAACGCATAACGCATAACGCATAACGCATAACGCATAACGCATAACGCATAACGCATAACGCATAACGCATAACGCATAACGGATCACGCATAACGCATAACGCATAACACATAAAGCATAACGCATAACGCATAACGCATAACGCATAACGCATAACGCATAACGCATAACGCATACCGTATAACGCATAACGCATAACGCATAACGCAAACGTATAACGCACAACGCATAACGCATAACGCATAACGCATAAATCATAACCCATAACGCACAACGCATAACGCATAATGCACAAAGCATAACGAATACCGCAAGACGCATATCGCATAACGCATAACGCATAACGCATAACGCATAACGCATAACGCATACCGTATAACGCATGACGCATAACGCATAACGCAAACGTATAACGCACAACGCATAACGCATAACGCATAACGCATAACATATAACGCATAACGCATAACGCATAACGCATAACGCATAACGCATATCGCATAACGCATAACGCATAACGTATAACGTATAACGCATAACGCATAACGCATAACGCATAACGCATAACGCATAACCATAACGCATAACGCATAACCCATAACGCATAACGCATAACGCATAACGTATAACGCATAACGCATACCGTATAACGCATAATGCATAACGCATAACGCATAACGCATAACACATAACGCATTACGCATAACGTATAACGCATAACGCATACCGTATAACGCATAACGCATAACGCAAACGTATAGCGCACAACGCATAATGCATAAACCATAACCCTTACTTGATAACGCATAACGCATAATGCACAACGCATAACGAACACCGGAAAACCCATAACGCCTAACGCATAACGGATCACGAATAACGCATAAAGCATAACGCATAACGCATAACGCATAACGCATAACGCATAACGCATAACGCATAACGCATAACGCATAACGCATAACGCATAACGCATAACGCATAACGCATAACGCATAACGCATAACGCATAACGCATAACGCATAACGCATAACGCATAACGCATAACGCAAAACGCATAACGTTAACGCATAACCCATAACGCATACGGCTTGATGCATGACGCATATCGCATATCGCATAACGCATAAGGCTTGATGCATGACGCATATCGCATAACGCATAAGGCATAACGCATAATACGTAACGTATAACGCATTATGCATAACGCATAACGCATAACGCATAACGCATAACGCATAACGCATAACGCATAACGCATATCGCATAACACATACGCATAACGCATAACGCATAACGCATAAAGCATAACGCATAACCCATAACCCTTAACGCATAACGCATAACGCATAATGCACAACGCTTAACGAATACCGCAAATCGCATAACGCCTAACGCATAACGCATAACGTATAACGCATAACGCATATCGTATAACGCATAACGCATAACCATAACGCATAACGCATAACCAATAACGCATAACGCATAACGCATAACGTATAACGCATAACGCATACCGTATAACGCATAATGCATAACGCATAACGCATAACGCATAACGCATAACGCATAACGTATAACGCATAACGCATACCGTATAACGCATAACGCATAACGCATAACGCAAACGTATAGCGCACAACGCATAATGCATAAACCATAACCCTTACTTAATAACGCATAACGCATAATGCACAACGCATAACGAACACCGGAAAACCCATAACGCCTAACGCATAACGGATCACGAATAACGCATAAAGCATAACGCATAACGCATAACGCATAACGCATAAAGCATAACGCATAACGCATAACGCATAACGCATAACGCATAACGCATAACGCATAACGCATAACGCATAACGCATAACGCATAACGCATAACGCATAACGCATAACGCATAACGCATAACGCATAACGCATAACGCATAACGCATAACGCATAACGCATAACGCATAACGCAAAACGCATAACGTTAACGCATAACGCATAACGCATAAGGCTTGATGCATGACGCATATCGCATATCGCATAACGCATAAGGCTTGATGCATGACGCATATCGCATAACGCATAAGGCATAACGCATAATACATAACGTATAACGCATTATGCATAACGCATAACCCATAACGCATAACGCATAACGCAAACGTATAACGCATAACGCATAACGCATAACGCATAACGCAAAACGCATAACGTTAACGCATAACCTATAACGCATAAGGCTTGATGCATGACGCATATCGCATATCGCATAACGCATAAGGCTTGATGCATGACGCATATCGCATAACGCATAAGGCATAACGCATAATACATAACGTATAACGCATTATGCATAACGCATAACGCATAACGCATAACGCATATCGCATAACACATACGCATAACGCATAACGCATAACGCATAACGCATAACCATAACGCATAACCCATAACGCATAACGCATAACGCATAACGTATAACGCATAACGCATATCGCATAACACATACGCATATCGCATAAGGCATAACGCATTACGCATAACTTATAACTCATAACTCATAACGAATAACGCATAACGCAAAATGAATAACGCATAAAGCATAACGCATAACCCATAACCCATAACGCACAACGCATAAGGCATAATGCACAACGCATAACGAATACCGCAAAACGCATAACGCATAACGCGTAACTCATAACACATAACGCATAACGCGTAACGCACACCGTATAACGCATAACGCATAACGCATAAAGCATAACGCATAACGCATAACGCGTAACGCATAATGCAAACGTATAACACCCAACGCATAAAGCATAACGAACAACCCATAACGCATAATCCATAACGCATAACGCATAACGCATAAAGTATAACGCATAACGCATAACGCATAACGCAAACTTATAACGCACAACGCCTAGCGCATAACGCATAACGCATAACGCATAACGCATAACGCATAACGCATAACGCATAACGCATAACGCATAACGCATAACGCATAACGCATAACGCATAACGGATCACGCATAACGCACAACGCATAGCGCATAACGCATAACGCATAACGCATAACGCATAACGCATAACGCATAACGCATAACGCATAACGCATAACGCATAACGCATAACGCATAACGCATAAGGCTTGATGCATGACGCATATCGCATAACGCATAAGGCATAACGCATAATACATAACGTATAACGCATTATGCATAACGCATAACGCATAACGCATAACGCATATCGCATAACACATACGCATAACGCATAACGCATAACGCATAACGCATAACGCATAACCATAACGCATAACGCATAACCCATAACGCATAACGCATAACGCATAACGTATAACGCATAACGCATACCGTATAACGCATAATGCATAACGCATAAAGCATAACGCATAACGCATAACGCATAACGCATAACGCATAACGCATAACGCATAACGCATAACGCATAACGCATAACGAATAACGCATAACGCATAACGCATAACGCATAACGCATAACGCATAACGCATAACGCATAACGCATAACGCATAACGCATAACGCATAACGCATAACGCATAACGCATAACGCATATCGCATAACACATACGCATAACGCATAAGATATAACCCATTACGCATAACTTATAACTCATAACTCATAACGAATAACGCATAACGCAAAATGAATAACGCATAAAGCATAACGCATAACCCATAAACCATAACGCACAACGCATAAGGCATAATGCACAACGCATAACGAATACCGCAAAACGCATAACGCATAACGCATAACGCATAACGCATAACGCGTAACTCATAACGCATAACGCATAACGCATAACGCACACCGTATAATGCATAACGCATAACGCATAACGCAAACGTATAGCGCACAACGCATAACGCATAACGCATAACGCATAACGCATAACGCATAACGCATAACGCAAAACGCATAACGTTAACGCATAACCCATAACGCATAAGGCTTGATGCATGACGCATATCGCATATCGCATAACGCATAAGGCTTGATGCATGACGCATATCGCATAACGCATAAGGCATAACGCATAATACATAACGTATAACGCATTATGCATAACGCATAACGCATAACGCATATCGCATAACACATACGCATAACGCATAACGCATAACGCATAACGCATAACGCATAACCATAACGCATAACGCATAACCCATAACGCATAACGCATAACGCATAACGTATAACGCATAACGCATATCGCATAACACATACGCATATCGCATAAGGCATAACGCATTACGCATAACTTATAACTCATAACTCATAACGAATAACGCATAACGCAAAATGAATAACGCATAAAGCATAACGCATAACCCATAACCCATAACGCACAACGCATAAGGCATAATGCACAACGCATAACGAATACCGCAAAACGCATAACGCATAACGCGTAACTCATAACACATAACGCATAACGCATAACGCACACCGTATAACGCATAACGCATAACGCATAACGCATAAAGCATAACGCATAACGCATAACGCATAATGCAAACGTATAACGCCCAACGCATAAAGCATAACGAACAACCCATAACGCATAATCCATAACGCATAACGCATAACGCATAACGCATAAAGTATAACGCATAACGCATAACGCATAACGCAAACTTATAACGCACAACGCATAGCGCACAACGCATAGCGCATAACGCATAACGCATAACGCATAACGCATAACGCATAACGCATAACGCATAACGCATAACGGATCACGCATAACGCACAACGCATAGCGCATAACGCATAACGCATAACGCATAACGCATACCGCATAACGCATAACGCATAACGCATAACGCATAACGCATAACGCATAACGCATAACGCATAACGCATAACGCATAACGCATAACGCATAACGCATAACGCATAACGCATATCGCATAACACATACGCATAACGCATAAGGCATAACGCATTACGCATAACTTATAACTCATAACTCATAACGAATAACGCATAACGCAAAATGAATAACGCATAAAGCATAACGCACAACCCATAACCCATAACGCACAACGCATAAGGCATAATGCACAACCCATAACGAATACCGCAAAACGCATAACGCATAACGCATAACGCATAACGCGTAACTCATAACGCATAACGCATAACGCATAACGCACACCGTATAACGCATAACGCATAACGCATAACGCATAACGCATACCGTATAACGCATAACGCATAACGCATAACGCATAACGCATAACCCATAACGCATAAGGCTTGATGCATGACGCATATCACATATCGCATAACGCATAAGGCTTGATGCATGACGCATATCGCATAACGCATAAGGCATAACGCAAAATACATAACGTATAACGCATTATGCAGAACGCATAACGCATAACGCATAACGCATAACGCATATCGCATAACACATACGCATAACGCATAAGGCATAACGCATAATGCAAACGTATAACGCCCAACGCATAAAGCATAACGAACAACCCATAACGCATAATCCATAACGCATAACGCATAACGCATAACGCATAAAGTATAACGCATAACGCATAACGCATAACGCAAACTTATAACGCACAACGCATAGCGCATAACGCATAACGCATAACCCATAACGCATAACGCATAACGCATAACGCATAACGCATAACGCATAACGCATAACGCATAACGCATAACGCATAACGCATAACGCATAACGCATAACGGATCACGCATAACGCACAACGCATAGCGCATAACGCATAACGCATAACGCATAACGCATAACGCATAACGCATAACGCATAACGCATAACGCATAACGCATAACGCATAACGCATAACGCATAACGCATAACGCATAACGCATAACGCATAACGCATAACGCATACGCATAACGCATAAGGCATAACGCATTACGCATAACTTATAACTAATTACTCATAACGAATAACGCATAACGCAAAATGAATATCGCATAAAGCATAACGCATAACGCATAACGCATAACGCATAACGCATAACGCATAACACATACGCATAACGCATAAGGCATAACGCATTACGCATAACTTATAACTCATAACTCATAACGAATAACGCATAACGCAAAATGAATAACGCATAAAGCATAACGCATAACCCATAACCCATAACGCACAACGCATAAGGCATAATGCACAACGCATAACGAATACCGCAAAACGCATAACGCATAAAGCGTAACTCATAACACATAACGCATAACGCATAACGCACACCGTATAACGCATAACGCATAACGCATAACGCATAAAGCATAACGCATAACGCATAACGCATAACGCATAATGCAAACGTATAACGCCCAACGCATAAAGCATAACGAACAACCCATAACGCATAATCCATAACGCATAACGCATAACGCATAACGCATAAAGTATAACGCATAACGCATAACGCATAACGCATAACGCATAACGCATAAAGTATAACGCATAACGCATAACGCATAACGCATACTTATAACGCACAACGCCTAGCACATAACGCATAACGCATAACGCATAACGCATAACGCATAACGCATAACGCATAACGCATAACGCATAACGCATAACGCATAACGCATAACGCATAACGCATAACGCATAACGCATAACGCATAACGCATAACGCATAACGCATAACGCATAACGCATAACGCATAACGCATAACGCATAACGCATATCGCATAACACATACGCATAACGCATAAGGCATAACGCATTACGCATAACTTATAACTCATAACTCATAACGAATAACGCATAACGCAAAATGAATAACGCATAAAGCATAACGCACAACCCATAACCCATAACGCACAACGCATAAGGCATAATGCACAACGCATAACGAATACCGCAAAACGCATAACGCATAACGCATAACGCATAACGCGTAACTCATAACGCATAACGCATAACGCATAACGCACACCGTATAACGCATAACGCATAACGCATAACGCATAACGCATACCGTATAACGCATAACGCATAACGCATAACGCATAACGCATAACCCATAACGCATAAGGCTTGATGCATGACGCATATCACATATCGCATAACGCATAAGGCTTGATGCATGACGCATATCGCATAACGCATAAGGCATAACGCAAAATACATAACGTATAACGCATTATGCAGAACGCATAACGCATAACGCATAACGCATAACGCATATCGCATAACACATACGCATAACGCATAAGGCATAACGCATAATGCAAACGTATAACGCCCAACGCATAAAGCATAACGAACAACCCATAACGCATAATCCATAACGCATAACGCATAACGCATAACGCATAAAGTATAACGCATAACGCATAACGCATAACGCAAACTTATAACGCACAACGCATAGCGCATAACGCATAACGCATAACCCATAACGCATAACGCATAACGCATAACGCATAACGCATAACGCATAACGCATAACGCATAACGCATAACGCATAACGCATAACGCATAACGGATCACGCATAACGCACAACGCATAGCGCATAACGCATAACGCATAACGCATAACGCATAACGCATAACGCATAACGCATAACGCATAACGCATAACGCATAACGCATAACGCATAACGCATAACGCATAACGCATAACGCATAACGCATAACGCATAACGCATACGCATAACGCATAAGGCATAACGCATTACGCATAACTTATAACTAATTACTCATAACGAATAACGCATAACGCAAAATGAATATCGCATAACGCATAACGCATAACGCATAACGCATAACGCATAACGCATAACGCATAACACATACGCATAACGCATAAGGCATAACGCATTACGCATAACTTATAACTCATAACTCATAACGAATAACGCATAACGCAAAATGAATAACGCATAAAGCATAACGCATAACCCATAACCCATAACGCACAACGCATAAGGCATAATGCACAACGCATAACGAATACCGCAAAACGCATAACGCATAACGCGTAACTCATAACACATAACGCATAACGCATAACGCACACCGTATAACGCATAACGCATAACGCATAACGCATAAAGCATAACGCATAACGCATAACGCATAACGCATAATGCAAACGTATAACGCCCAACGCATAAAGCATAACGAACAACCCATAACGCATAATCCATAACGCATAACGCATAACGCATAACGCATAAAGTATAACGCATAACGCATAACGCATAACGCATAACGCATAACGCATAACGCATAAAGTATAACGCATAACGCATAACGCATAACGCATACTTATAACGCACAACGCCTAGCGCATAACGCATAACGCATAACGCATAACGCATAACGCATAACGCATAACGCATAACGCATAACGGATCACACATAACGCACAACGCATAGCGCATAACGCATAACGCATAACGCATAACGCATAACGCATAACGCATAACGCATAACGCATAACGCATAACGCATAACGCATAACGCATAACGCATAACGCATAACGCATAACGCATAACGCATAACGCATAACGCATAACGCATAACGCATAACGCATAACGCATAACGCATAACGCATATCGCATAACACATACGCATAACGCATAAGGCATAACGCATTACGCATAACTTATAACTCATAACTCATAACGAATAACGCATAACGCAAAATGAATAACGCATAAAGCATAACGCACAACCCATAACCCATAACGCACAACGCATAAGGCATAATGCACAACGCATAACGAATACCGCAAAACGCATAACGCATAACGCATAACGCATAACGTATAACGCATAACGCATACCGTATAACGCATAACGCATAACCATAACGCATAACGCATAACCCATAACGCATAACGCATAACGCATAACGTATAACGCATAACGCATACCGTATAACGCATAATGCATAACGCATAACGCATAACGCATAACGCATAAAGCATAACGTATAACGCATAACGCATACCGTATAACGCATAACGCATAACGCATAACGCAAACGTATAGCGCACAACGCATAATGCATAAACCATAACCCTTACTTAATAACGCATAACGCATAATGCACAACGCATAACGAACACCGGAAAACCCATAACGCCTAACGCATAACGGATCACGAATAACGCATAAAGCATAACGCATAACGCAAAATGAATAACGCATAAAGCATAACGCATAACCCATAACCCATAACGCACAACGCATATGGCATAATGCACAACGCATAACGAATACCGCAAAACGCATAACGCATAACGCGTAACTCATAACACATAACGCATAACGCATAACGCACACCGTATAACGCATAACGCATAACGCATAAAGCATAACGCATAACGCATAACGCATAACGCATAATGCAAACGTATAACGCCCAACGCATAAAGCATAACGAACAACCCATAACGCATAATCCATAACGCATAACGCATAACGCATAACGCATAAAGTATAACGCATAACGCATAACGCATAACGCATAACGCATACTTATAACGCACAACGCCTAGCGCATAACGCATAACGCATAACGCATAACGCATAACGCATAATGCATAACGCATAACGCATAACGCATAACGGATCACGCATAACGCACAACGCATAGCGCATAACGCATAACGCATAACGCATAACGCATAACGCATAACGCATAACGCATAACGCATAACGCATAACGCATAACGCATAACGCATAACGCATAACGCATAACGCATAACGCATAACGCATAACGCATAACGCATAACGCATAACGCATAACGCATATCGCATAACACATACGCATAACGCATAAGGCATAACGCATTACGCATAACTTATAACTCATAACTCATAACGAATAACGCATAACGCAAAATGAATAACGCATAAAGCATAACGCACAACCCATAACCCATAACGCACAACGCATAAGGCATAATGCACAACGCATAACGAATACCGCAAAACGCATAACGCATAACGCATAACGCATAACGTATAACGCATAACGCATACCGTATAACGCATAACGCATAACCATAACGCATAACGCATAACCCATAACCCATAACGCATAACGCATAACGCATAACGCATAACGCATAACGCATAACGCATAACGCATAACGCATAACGCATAACGCATAACGCATAACGCATATCGCATAACACATACGCATAACGCATAAGATATAACCCATTACGCATAACTTATAACTCATAACTCATAACGAATAACGCATAACGCATAACGAATAACGCATAACGCATAACGCATAACGCATAACGCACAATGCATAAAGCATAACGCATAACCCATAACCCATAACGCACAACGCATAAGGCATAATGCACAACGCATAACGAATACCGCAAAACGCATAACGCATAACGCATAACGCATAACGCGTAACTCATAACGCATAACGCATAACGCATAACGCACACCGTATAATGCATAACGCATAACGCATAACGCAAACGTATAGCGCACAACGCATAACGCATAACGCATAACGCATAACGCATAACGCATAACGCAAAACGCATAACGTTAACGCATATCCCATAACGCATAAGGCTTGATGCATGACGCATATCGCATATCGCATAACGCATAAGGCTTGATGCATGACGCATATCGAATAACGCATAAGGCATAACGCATAATACATAACGTATAACGCATTATGCATAACGCATAACGCATAACGCATATCGCATAACACATACGCAAAACGCATAACGCATAACGCATAACGCATAACGCATAACGCATAACCATAACGCATAACGCATAACGCATAACCCATAACGCATAACGCATAACGCATAACGTATAACGCATAACGCATATCGCATAACACATACGCATATCGCATAAGGCATAACGCATTACGCATAACTTATAACTCATAACTCATAACGAATAACGCATAACGCAAAATGAATAACGCATAAAGCATAACGCATAACCCATAACCCATAACGCACAACGCATAAGGCATAATGCACAACGCATAACGAATACCGCAAAACGCATAACGCATAACGCGTAACTCATAACACATAACGCATAACGCATAACGCACACCGTATAACGCATAACGCATAACGCATAACGCATAAAGCATAACGCATAACGCATAACGCATAATGCAAACGTATAACGCCCAACGCATAAAGCATAACGAACAACCCATAACGCATAATCCATAACGCATAACGCATAACGCATAACGCATAAAGTATAACGCATAACGCATAACGCATAACGCAAACTTATAACGCACAACGCATAGCGCACAACGCATAGCGCATAACGCATAACGCATAACGCATAACGCATAACGCATAACGCATAACGCATAACGGATCACGCATAACGCACAACGCATAGCGCATAACGCATAACGCATAACGCATAACGCATAACGCATAACGCATAACGCATAACGCATAACGCATAACGCATAACGCATAACGCATAACGCATAACGCATAACGCATAACGCATAACGCATAACGCATAACGCATAACGCATAACGCATATCGCATAACACATACGCATAACGCATAAGGCATAACGCATTACGCATAACTTATAACTCATAACTCATAACGAATAACGCATAACGCAAAATGAATAACGCATAAAGCATAACGCACAACCCATAACCCATAACGCACAACGCATAAGGCATAATGAACAACGCATAACGAATACCGCAAAACGCATAACGCATAACGCATAACGCATAACGCGTAACTCATAACGCATAACGCATAACGCATAACGCACACCGTATAACGCATAACGCATAACGCATAACGCATAACGCATACCGTATAACGCATAACGCATAACGCATAACGCATAACGCATAACGCATAACGCATAACGCCAAACGCATAACGTTAACGCACAACCCATAACGCATAAGGCTTGATGCATGACGCATATCGCATATCGCATAACGCATAAGGCTTGATGCATGACGCATATCGCATAACGCATAAGGCATAACGCAAAATACATAACGTATAACGCATTATGCAGAACGCATAACGCATATCGCATAACGCATAACGCATATCGCATAACACATACGCATAACGCATAAGGCATAACGCATAATGCAAACGTATAACGCCCAACGCATAAAGCATAACGAACAACCCATAACGCATAATCCATAACGCATAACGCATAACGCATAACGCATAAAGTATAACGCATAACGCATAACGCATAACGCAAACTTATAACGCACAACGCATAGCGCATAACGCATAACGCATAACCCATAACGCATAACGCATAACGCATAACGCATAACGCATAACGCATAACGCATAACGCATAACGCATAACGCATAACGCATAACGGATCACGCATAACGCACAACGCATAGCGCATAACGCATAACGCATAACGCATAACGCATAACGCATAACGCATAACGCATAACGCATAACGCATAACGCATAACGCATAACGCATAACGCATAACGCATAACGCATAACGCATAACGCATAACGCATAACGCATAACGCATAACGCATAACGCATAACGCATAACGCATACGCATAACGCATAAGGCATAACGCATTACGCATAACTTATAACTAATTACTCATAACGAATAACGCATAACGCAAAATGAATATCGCATAAAGCATAACGCATAACGCATAACGCATAACGCATAACGCATAACGCATAACACATACGCATAACGCATAAGGCATAACGCATTACGCAAAACTTATAACTCATAACTCATAACGAATAACGCATAACGCAAAATGAATAACGCATAAAGCATAACGCATAACCCATAACCCATAACGCACAACGCATAAGGCATAATGCACAACGCATAACGAATACCGCAAAACGCATAACGCATAACGCGTAACTCATAACACATAACGCATAACGCATAACGCACACCGTATAACGCATAACGCATAACGCATAACGCATAAAGCATAACGCATAACGCATAACGCATAACGCATAATGCAAACGTATAACGCCCAACGCATAAAGCATAACGAACAACCCATAACGCATAATCCATAACGCATAACGCATAACGCATAACGCATAAAGTATAACGCATAACGCATAACGCATAACGCATACTTATAACGCACAACGCCTAGCGCATAACGCATAACGCATAACGCATAACGCAAAACGCATAACGCATAACGCATAACGCATAACGCATAACGGATCACACATAACGCACAACGCATAGCGCATAACGCATAACGCATAACGCATAACGCATAACGGATAACGCATAACGCATAACGCATAACGCATAACGCATAACGCATAACGCATAACGCATAACGCATAACGCATAACGCATAACGCATAACGCATAACGCATAACGCATATCGCATAACACATACGCATAACGCATAAGGCATAACGCATTACGCATAACTTATAACTCATAACTCATAACGAATAACGCATAACGCAAAATGAATAACGCATAAAGCATAACGCACAACCCATAACCCATAACGCACAACGCATAAGGCATAATGCACAACGCATAACGAATACCGCAAAACGCATAACGCATAACGCATAACGCATAACGTATAACGCATAACGCATACCGTATAACGCATAACGCATAACCATAACGCATAACGCATAAACCATAACGCATAACGCATAACGCATAACGTATAACGCATAACGCATACCGTATAACGCATAATGCATAACGCATAACGCATAACGCATAAAGCATAACGTATAACGCATAACGCATACCGTATAACGCATAACGCATAACGCATAACGCAAACGTATAGCGCACAACGCATAATGCATAAACCATAACCCTTACTTAATAACGCATAACGCATAATGCACAACGCATAACGAACACCGGAAAACCCATAACGCCTAACGCATAACGGATCACGAATAACGCATAAAGCATAACGCATAACGCAAAATGAATAACGCATAAAGCATAACGCATAACCCATAACCCATAACGCACAACGCATAAGGCATAATGCACAACGCATAACGAATACCGCAAAACGCATAACGCATAACGCGTAACTCATAACACATAACGCATAACGCATAACGCACACCGTATAACGCATAACGCATAACGCATAAAGCATAACGCATAACGCATAACGCATAACGCATAATGCAAACGTATAACGCCCAACGCATAAAGCATAACGAACAACCCATAACGCATAATCCATAACGCATAACGCATAACGCATAACGCATAAAGTATAACGCATAACGCATAACGCATAACGCATACTTATAACGCACAACGCCTAGCGCATAACGCATAACGCATAACGCATAACGCATAACGCATAATGCATAACGCATAACGCATAACGCATAACGGATCACGCATAACGCACAACGCATAGCGCATAACGCATAACGCATAACGCATAACGCATAACGCATAACGCATAACGCATAACGCATAACGCATAACGCATAACGCATAACGCATAACGCATAACGCATAACGCATAACGCATAACGCATAACGCATAACGCATAACGCATAACGCATAACGCATAACGCATATCGCATAACACATACGCATAACGCATAAGGCATAACGCATTACGCATAACTTATAACTCATAACTCATAACGAATAACGCATAACGCAAAATGAATAACGCATAAAGCATAACGCACAACCCATAACCCATAACGCACAACGCATAAGGCATAATGAACAACGCATAACGAATACCGCAAAACGCATAACGCATAACGCATAACGCATAACGCGTAACTCATAACGCATAACGCATAACGCATAACGCACACCGTATAACGCATAACGCATAACGCATAACGCATAACGCATAACGCATACCGTATAACGCATAACGCATAACGCATAACGCATAACGCATAACGCATAACGCCAAACGCATAACGTTAACGCACAACCCATAACGCATAAGGCTTGATGCATGACGCATATCGCATATCGCATAACGCATAAGGCTTGATGCATGACGCATATCGCATAACGCATAAGGCATAACGCAAAATACATAACGTATAACGCATTATGCAGAACGCATAACGCATAACGCATAACGCATAACGCATATCGCATAACACATACGCATAACGCATAAGGCATAACGCATAATGCAAACGTATAACGCCCAACGCATAAAGCATAACGAACAACCCATAACGCATAATCCATAACGCATAACGCATAACGCATAACGCATAAAGTATAACGCATAACGCATAACGCATAACGCAAACTTATAACGCACAACGCATAGCGCATAACGCATAACGCATAACCCATAACGCATAACGCATAACGCATAACGCATAACGCATAACGCATAACGCATAACGCATAACGCATAACGCATAACGCATAACGGATCACGCATAACGCACAACGCATAGCGCATAACGCATAACGCATAACGCATAACGCATAACGCATAACGCATAACGCATAACACATAACGCATAACGCATAACGCATAACGCATAACGCATAACGCATAACGCATAAAGCATAACGCATAACGCATAACGCATAACGCATAACGCATAACGCATACGCATAACGCATAAGGCATAACGCATTACGCATAACTTATAACTAATTACTCATAACGAATAACGCATAACGCAAAATGAATATCGCATAAAGCATAACGCATAACGCATAACGCATAACGCATAACGCATAACGCATAACACATACGCATAACGCATAAGGCATAACGCATTACGCATAACTTATAACTCATAACTCATAACGAATAACGCATAACGCAAAATGAATAACGCATAAAGTATAACGCATAACGCATAACGCATAACGCATACTTATAACGCACAACGCCTAGCGCATAACGCATAACGCATAACGCATAACGCATAACGCATAACGCATAACGCATAACGCATAACGCATAACGCATAACGCATAACGGATCACACATAACGCACAACGCATAGCGCATAACGCATAACGCATAACGCATAACGCATAACGTATAACGCATAACGCATAACGCATAACGCATAATGCATAACGCATAACGCATAACGCATAACGCATAACGCATAACGCATAACGCATATCGCATAACACATACGCATAACGCATAAGGCATAACGCATTACGCATAACTTATAACTCATAACTCATAACGAATAACGCATAACGCAAAATGAATAACGCATAAAGCATAACGCACAACCCATAACCCATAACGCACAACGCATAAGGCATAATGCACAACGCATAACGAATACCGCAAAACGCATAACGCATAACGCATAACGCATAACGTATAACGCATAACGCATACCGTATAACGCATAACGCATAACCATAACGCATAACGCATAACCCATAACGCATAACGCATAACGCATAACGCATAACGTATAACGCATAACGCATACCGTATAACGCATAATGCATAACGCATAACGCATAACGCATAACGCATAAAGCATAACGTATAACGCATAACGCATACCGTATAACGCATAACGCATAACGCATAACGCAAACGTATAGCGCACAACGCATAATGCATAAACCATAACCCTTACTTAATAACGCATAACGCATAATGCACAACGCATAACGAACACCGGAAAACCCATAACGCCTAACGCATAACGGATCACGAATAACGCATAAAGCATAACGCATAACGCAAAATGAATAACGCATAAAGCATAACGCATAACCCATAACCCATAACGCACAACGCATAAGGCATAATGCACAACGCATAACGAATACCGCAAAACGCATAACGCTTAACGCGTAACTCATAACACATAACGCATAACGCATAACGCACACCGTATAACGCATAACGCATAACGCATAAAGCATAACGCATAACGCATAACGCATAACGCATAATGCAAACGTATAACGTCCAACGCATAAAGCATAACGAACAACCCATAACGCATAATCCATAACGCATAACGCATAACGCATAACGCATAAAGTATAACGCATAACGCATAACGCATAACGCATACTTATAACGCACAACGCCTAGCGCATAACGCATGACGCATAACGCATAACGCATAACGCATAATGCATAACGCATAACGCATAACGCATAACGGATCACGCATAACGCACAACGCATAGCGCATAACGCATAACGCATAACGCATAACGCATAACGCATAACGCATAACGCATAACGCATAACGCATAACGCATAACGCATAACGCATAACGCATAACGCATAACGCATAACGCATAACGCATAACGCATAACGCATAACGGATCACGCATAACGCACAACGCATAGCGCATAACGCATAGCGCATAACGCATAACGCATAACGCATAACGCATAACGCATAACGCATAACGCATAACGCATAACGCATAACGCATAACGCATAACGCATAACGCATAACGCATAACGCATAACGCATATCGCATAACACATACGCATAACGCATAAGGCATAACGCATTACGCATAACTTATAACTCATAACTCATAACGAATAACGCATAACGCAAAATGAATAACGCATAAAGCATAACGCATAACCCATAACCCATAACGCACAACGCATAAGGCATAATGCACAACGCATAACGAATACCGCAAAACGCATAACGCATAACGCGTAACTCATAACACATAACGCATAACGCATAACGCACACCGTATAACGCATAACGCATAACGCATAACGCATAAAGCATAACGCATAACGCATAACGCATAACGCATAATGCAAACGTATAACGCCCAACGCATAAAGCATAACGAACAACCCATAACGCATAATCCATAACGCATAACGCATAACGCATAACGCATAAAGTATAACGCATAACGCATAACGCATAACGCATACTTATAACGCACAACGCCTAGCGCATAACGCATAACGCATAACGCATAACGCATAACGCATAACGCATAACGCATAACGCATAACGCATAACGCATAACGCATAACGCATAACGCATAACGCATAACGCATAACGCATAATGCAAACGTATAACGCCCAACGCATAAAGCATAACGAACAACCCATAACGCATAATCCATAACGCATAACGCATAACGCATAAAGTATAACGCATAACCCATAACGCATAACGCATACTTATAACGCACAACGCCTAGCGCATAACGCATAACGCATAACGCATAACGCATAACGCATAACGCATAACGCATAACGCATAACGCATAACGCATAACGCATAACGCATAACGGATCACGCATAACGCACAACGCATAGCGCATAACGCATAACGCATAACGCATACTTATAACGCACAACGCCTAGCGCATAACGCATAACGCATAACGCATAACGCATAACGCATAACGCATAACGCATAACGCATAACGGATCACGCATAACGCACAACGCATAGCGCATAACGCATAACGCATAACGCATAACGCATAACGCATAACGCATAAAGCATAACGTATAACGCATAACGCATACCGTATAACGCATAACGCATAACGCATAACGCAAACGTATAGCGCACAACGCATAATGCATAAACCATAACCCTTACTTAATAACGCATAACGCATAATGCACAACGCATAACGAACACCGGAAAACCCATAACGCCTAACGCATAACGGATCACGAATAACGCATAAAGCATAACGCATAACGCAAAATGAATAACGCATAAAGCATAACGCATAACCCATAACCCATAACGCACAACGCATAAGGCATAATGCACAACGCATAACGAATACCGCAAAACGCATAACGCTTAACGCGTAACTCATAACACATAACGCATAACGCATAACGCACACCGTATAACGCATAACGCATAACGCATAAAGCATAACGCATAACGCATAACGCATAACGCATAATGCAAACGTATAACGTCCAACGCATAAAGCATAACGAACAACCCATAACGCATAATCCATAACGCATAACGCATAACGCATAACGCATAAAGTATAACGCATAACGCATAACGCATAACGCATACTTATAACGCACAACGCCTAGCGCATAACGCATGACGCATAACGCATAACGCATAACGCATAATGCATAACGCATAACGCATAACGCATAACGGATCACGCATAACGCACAACGCATAGCGCATAACGCATAACGCATAACGCATAACGCATAACGCATAACGCATAACGCATAACGCATAACGCATAACGCATAACGCATAACGCATAACGCATAACGTATAACGCATAACGCATAACGCATAACGCATAACGCATAACGCATAACGCATAACGCATAACGCATAACGCATATCGCATAACACATACGCATAACGCATAAGGCATAACGCATTACGCATAACTTATAACTCATAACTCATAACGAATAACGCATAACGCAAAATGAATAACGCATAAAGCATAACGCACAACCCATAACCCATAACGCACAACGCATAAGGCATAATGCACAACGCATAACGAATACCGCAAAACGCATAACGCATAACGCATAACGCATAACGTATAACGCATAACGCATACCGTATAACGCATAACGCATAACCATAACGCATAACAAATAACCCATAACGCATAACGCATAACGCATAACGTATAACGCATAACGCATACCGTATAACGCATAATGCATAACGCATAACGCATAACGCATAACGCATAAAGAATAACGTATAACGCATAACGCATACCGTATAACGCATAACGCATAACGCATAACGCAAACGTATAGCGCACAACGCATAATGCATAAACCATAACCCTTACTTAATAACGCATAACGCATAATGCACAACGCATAACGAACACCGGAAAACCCATAACGCCTAACGCATAACGGATCACGAATAACGCATAAAGCATAACGCATAACGCATAACGCATAACGCATAACGCATAACGCATAACGCATAACCCATAACGCATAACGCATAACGCATAACGCATAACGCATAACGCAAAACGCATAACGTTAACGCATAACCCATAACGCATAAGGCTTGATGCATGACGCATATCGCATATCGCATAACGCATAAGGCTTGATGCATGACGCATATCGCATAACGCATAAGGCATAACGCATAATACATAACGTATAATGCATTATGCATAACGCATAACGCATAACGCATAACGCATAACGCATAACGCATAACGCATAACGCATAACGCATATCGCATAACATATACGCATAACGCATAAGGCATAACCCATTACGCATAAATTATAACTCATAACTCATAACGAATAACGCATAACGCAAAATGAATAACGCATAAAGCATAACGCATAACCCATAACCCATAACGCACAACGCATAAGGCATAATGCACAACGCATAACGAATACCGCAAAACGCATAACGCATAACGCATAACGCGTAACTCATACCGCATAACGCATAACGCATAACGCACACCGTATAACGCATAACGCATACCGTATAACGCATAATGCATAACGCATAAAGCATAACGCATAACGCATAACGCATAACGCATAACGCATAACGCATAACGCATAACGCATAACGCATAACGCATAACGCATAACGCATAACGCATAACGCATAACGCATAACGCATAACGCATAACGCATAACGCATAACGCATAACGCATAACGCATAACGCATAACGCATAACGCATAACGCATAACGCATAACGCATAACGCATAACGCATAACGCATATCGCATAACATATACGCATAACGCATAAGGCATAACCCATTACGCATAACTTATAACTCATAACTCATAACGAATAACGCATAACGCAAAATGAATAACGCATAAAGCATAACGCATAACCCATAACCCATAACGCACAACGCATAAGGCATAATGCACAACGCATAACGAATACCGCAAAACGCATAACGCATAACGCATAACGCATAACGCGTAACTCATACCGCATAACGCATAACGCATAACGCACACCGTATAATGCATAACGCATAACGCATAACGCAAACGTATAGCGCACAACGCATAATGCATAAACCATAACCCTTACTTCATAACACATAACGCATAATGCACAACGCATAACGAACACCGGAAAACCCATAACGCCTAACGCATAACGGATCACGAATAACGCATAATGCATAACGCATAAAGCATAACGCATAACGCATAACGCATAACGCATAACGCATAACGCATAACGCATAACGCATAACGCATAACGCATAACGCATAACGCATAACGCATAACGCATAACGCATAACGCATAACGCATAACGCATAACGCATAAAGTATAACGCATAACGCATAACGCATAACGCAAACTTATAACGCACAACGCATAGCGCATAACGCATAACGCATAACCCATAACGCATAACGCATAACGCATAACGCATAACGCATAACGCATAACGCATAACGCATAACGCATAACGCATAACGGATCACGCATAACGCACAACGCATAGCGCATAACGCATAACGCATAACGCATAACGCATAACGCATAACGCATAACGCATAACGCATAACGCATAACGCATAACGCATAACGCATAACGCATAACGCATAACGCATAACGCATAACGCATAACGCATAACGCATAACGCATAACGCATAACGCATAACGCATAACGCATAACGGATCACGCATAACGCACAACGCATAGCGCATAACGCATAGCGCATAACGCATAACGCATAACGCATAACGCATAACGCATAACGCATAACGCATAACGCATAACGCATAACGCATAACGCATAACGCATAACGCATAACGCATAACGCATAACGCATAACGCATATCGCATAACACATACGCATAACGCATAAGGCATAACGCATTACGCATAACTTATAACTCATAACTCATAACGAATAACGCATAACGCAAAATGAATAACGCATAAAGCATAACGCATAACCCATAACCCATAACGCACAACGCATAAGGCATAATGCACAACGCATAACGAATACCGCAAAACGCATAACGCATAACGCGTAACTCATAACACATAACGCATAACGCATAACGCACACCGTATAACGCATAACGCATAACGCATAACGCATAAAGCATAACGCATAACGCATAACGCATAACGCATAATGCAAACGTATAACGCCCAACGCATAAAGCATAACGAACAACCCATAACGCATAATCCATAACGCATAACGCATAACGCATAACGCATAAAGTATAACGCATAACGCATAACGCATAACGCATACTTATAACGCACAACGCCTAGCGCATAACGCATAACGCATAACGCATAACGCATAACGCATAACGCATAACGCATAACGCATAACGCATAACGCATAACGCATAACGCATAACGCATAACGCATAACGCATAACGCATAATGCAAACGTATAACGCCCAACGCATAAAGCATAACGAACAACCCATAACGCATAATCCATAACGCATAACGCATAACGCATAAAGTATAACGCATAACCCATAACGCATAACGCATACTTATAACGCACAACGCCTAGCGCATAACGCATAACGCATAACGCATAACGCATAACGCATAACGCATAACGCATAACGCATAACGCATAACGCATAACGCATAACGCATAACGCATAACGGATCACGCATAACGCACAACGCATAGCGCATAACGCATAACGCATAACGCATACTTATAACGCACAACGCCTAGCGCATAACGCATAACGCATAACGCATAACGCATAACGCATAACGCATAACGCATAACGCATAACGGATCACGCATAACGCACAACGCATAGCGCATAACGCATAACGCATAACGCATAACGCATAACGCATAACGCATAACGCATAACGCATAACGCATAACGCATAACGCATAACGCATAACGCATAACGCATAACCCATAACGCATAACGCATAACGCATAACGTATAACGCATAACGCATACCGTATAACGCATAATGCATAACGCATAAAGCATAACGCATAACGCATAACGCATAACGCATAACGCATAACGCATAACGCATAACGCATAACGCATAACGCATAACGCATAACGCATAACGCATAACGCATAACGCATATCGCATAACATATACGCATAACGCATAAGGCATAACCCATTACGCATAACTTATAACTCATAACTCATAACGAATAACGCATAACGCAAAATGAATAACGCATAAAGCAGAACGCATAACCCATAACCCATAACGCACAACGCATAAGGCATAATGCACAACGCATAACGAATACCGCAAAACGCATAACGCATAACGCATAACGCATAACGCATAACGCATAACCATAACGCATAACGCATAACCCATAACGCATAACGCATAACGCATAACGTATAACGCATAACGCATACCGTATAACGCATAATGCATAACGCATAAAGCATAACGCATAACGCATAACGCATAACGCATAACGCATAACGCATAACGCATAACGCATAACGCATAACGCATAACGCATAACGCATAACGCATAACGCATAACGCATAACGCATAACGCATAACGCATAACGCATAACGCATAACGCATAACGCATATCGCATAACACATACGCATAACGCATAAGGCATAACGCATTACGCATAACTTATAACTCATAACTCATAACGAATAACGCATAAC
Organism: Lasioglossum morio; assembly: GCA_916610235.2. Lineage (NCBI taxonomy): Eukaryota > Metazoa > Arthropoda > Insecta > Hymenoptera > Halictidae > Lasioglossum > Lasioglossum morio. Next base: position 5,170,620 of record CAKAJA020000323.1, on the reverse strand, counting down.
GCAAAATGAATAACGCATAAAGCATAACGCATAACCCATAACCCATAACGCACAACGCATAAGGCATAATGCACAACGCATAACGAATACGGCAAAACGCATAACGCATAACGCGTAACTCATAACACATAACGCATAACGCATAACGCACACCGTATAACGCATAACGCATAACGCATAACGCATAAAGCATAACGCATAACGCATAACGCATAACGCATAATGCAAACGTATAACGCCCAACGCATAAAGCATAACGAACAACCCATAACGCATAATCCATAACGCATAACGCATAACGCATAACGCATAAAGTATAACGCATAACGCATAACGCATAACGCATACTTATAACGCACAACGCCTAGCGCATAACGCATAACGCATAACGCATAACGCATAACGCATAACGCATAACGCATAACGCATAACGCATAACGCATAACGGATCACGCATAACGCACAACGCATAGCGCATAACGCATAACGCATAACGCATAACGCATAACGCATAACGCATAACGCATAACGCATAACGCATAACGCATAACGCATAACGCATAACGCATAACGCATAACGCATAACGCAAAACGCATAACGTTAACGCATAACCCATAACGCATAAGGCTTGATGCATGACGCATATCGCATATCGCATAACGCATAAGGCTTGATGCATGACGCATATCGCATAACGCATAAGGCATAACGCATAATACATAACGTATAATGCATTATGCATAACGCATAACGCATAACGCATAACGCATAACGCATATCGCATAACACATACGCATAACGCATAACGCATAACGCATAACGCATAACGCATAACCATAACGCATAACGCATAACCCATAACGCATAACGCATAACGCATAACGTATAACGCATAACGCATACCGTATAACGCATAATGCATAACGCATAAAGCATAACGCATAACGCATAACGCATAACGCATAACGCATAACGCATAACGCATAACGCATAACGCATAACGCATAACGCATAACGCATAACGCATAACGCATAACGCATAACGCATAACGCATAACGCATAACGCATAACGCATAACGCATAACGCATAACGCATAACGCATAACGCATAACGCATAACGCATAACGCATAACGCATAACGCATAACGCATATCGCATAACATATACGCATAACGCATAAGGCATAACCCATTACGCATAACTTATAACTCATAACTCATAACGAATAACGCATAACGCAAAATGAATAACGCATAAAGCAGAACGCATAACCCATAACCCATAACGCACAACGCATAAGGCATAATGCACAACGCATAACGAATACCGCAAAACGCATAACGCATAACGCATAACGCATAACGCATAACGCGTAACTCATACTGCATAACGCATAACGCATAACGCACACCGTATAACGCATAACGCATACCGTATAACGCATAATGCATAACGCATAAAGCATAACGCATAACGCATAACGCATAACGCATAACGCATAACGCATAACGCATAACGCATAACGCATAACGCATAACGCATAACGCATAACGCATAACGCGTAACTCATACCGCATAACGCATAACGCATAACGCACACCGTATAATGCATAACGCATAACGCATAACGCAAACGTATAGCGCACAACGCATAATGCATAAACCATAACCCTTACTTCATAACACATAACGCATAATGCACAACGCATAACGAACACCGGAAAACCCATAACGCCTAACGCATAACGGATCACGAATAACGCATAATGCATAACGCATAAAGCATAACGCATAACGCATAACGCATAACGCATAACGCATAACGCATAACGCATAACGCATAACGCATAACGCATAACGCATAACGCATAACGCATAACGCATAACGCATAACGCATAACGCATAAAGTATAACGCATAACGCATAACGCATAACGCAAACTTATAACGCACAACGCATAGCGCATAACGCATAACGCATAACCCATAACGCATAACGCATAACGCATAACGCATAACGCATAACGCATAACGCATAACGCATAACGCATAACGCATAACGCATAACGGATCACGCATAACGCACAACGCATAGCGCATAACGCATAACGCATAACGCATAACGCATAACGCATAACGCATAACGCATAACGCATAACGCATAACGCATAACGCATAACGCATAACGCATAACGCATAACGCATAACGCATAACGCATAACGCATAACGCATAACGCATAACGCATAACGCATAACGCATAACGCATAACGCATAACGGATCACGCATAACGCACAACGCATAGCGCATAACGCATAGCGCATAACGCATAACGCATAACGCATAACGCATAACGCATAACGCATAACGCATAACGCATAACGCATAACGCATAACGCATAACGCATAACGCATAACGCATAACGCATAACGCATAACGCATATCGCATAACACATACGCATAACGCATAAGGCATAACGCATTACGCATAACTTATAACTCATAACTCATAACGAATAACGCATAACGCAAAATGAATAACGCATAAAGCATAACGCATAACCCATAACCCATAACGCACAACGCATAAGGCATAATGCACAACGCATAACGAATACCGCAAAACGCATAACGCATAACGCGTAACTCATAACACATAACGCATAACGCATAACGCACACCGTATAACGCATAACGCATAACGCATAACGCATAACGCATAACGCATAACGCATAACGCATAACGCATAATGCAAACGTATAACGCCCAACGCATAAAGCATAACGAACAACCCATAACGCATAATCCATAACGCATAACGCATAACGCATAACGCATAAAGTATAACGCATAACGCATAACGCATAACGCATACTTATAACGCACAACGCCTAGCGCATAACGCATAACGCATAACGCATAACGCATAACGCATAACGCATAACGCATAACGCATAACGCATAACGCATAACGCATAACGCATAACGCATAACGCATAATGCAAACGTATAACGCCCAACGCATAAAGCATAACGAACAACCCATAACGCATAATCCATAACGCATAACGCATAACGCATAAAGTATAACGCATAACCCATAACGCATAACGCATACTTATAACGCACAACGCCTAGCGCATAACGCATAACGCATAACGCATAACGCATAACGCATAACGCATAACGCATAACGCATAACGCATAACGCATAACGCATAACGCATAACGCATAACGCATAACGGATCACGCATAACGCACAACGCATAGCGCATAACGCATAACGCATAACGCATACTTATAACGCACAACGCCTAGCGCATAACGCATAACGCATAACGCATAACGCATAACGCATAACGCATAACGCATAACGCATAACGGATCACGCATAACGCACAACGCATAGCGCATAACGCATAACGCATAACGCATAACGCATAACGCATAACGCATAACGCATAACGCATAACGCATAACGCATAACGCATAACGCATAACGCATAACGCATAACCCATAACGCATAACGCATAACGCATAACGTATAACGCATAACGCATACCGTATAACGCATAATGCATAACGCATAAAGCATAACGCATAACGCATAACGCATAACGCATAACGCATAACGCATAACGCATAACGCATAACGCATAACGCATAACGCATAACGCATAACGCATAACGCATAACGCATATCGCATAACATATACGCATAACGCATAAGGCATAACCCATTACGCATAACTTATAACTCATAACTCATAACGAATAACGCATAACGCAAAATGAATAACGCATAAAGCAGAACGCATAACCCATAACCCATAACGCACAACGCATAAGGCATAATGCACAACGCATAACGAATACCGCAAAACGCATAACGCATAACGCATAACGCATAACGCATAACGCATAACGCATAACCATAACGCATAACGCATAACCCATAACGCATAACGCATAACGCATAACGTATAACGCATAACGCATACCGTATAACGCATAATGCATAACGCATAAAGCATAACGCATAACGCATAACGCATAACGCATAACGCATAACGCATAACGCATAACGCATAACGCATAACGCATAACGCATAACGCATAACGCATAACGCATAACGCATAACGCATAACGCATAACGCATAACGCATAACGCATAACGCATATCGCATAACACATACGCATAACGCATAAGGCATAACGCATTACGCATAACTTATAACTCATAACTCATAACGAATAACGCATAACGCAAAATGAATAACGCATAAAGCATAACGCATAACCCATAACCCATAACGCACAACGCATAAGGCATAATGCACAACGCATAACGAATACGGCAAAACGCATAACGCATAACGCGTAACTCATAACACATAACGCATAACGCATAACGCACACCGTATAACGCATAACGCATAACGCATAACGCATAAAGCATAACGCATAACGCATAACGCATAACGCATAATGCAAACGTATAACGCCCAACGCATAAAGCATAACGAACAACCCATAACGCATAATCCATAACGCATAACGCATAACGCATAACGCATAAAGTATAACGCATAACGCATAACGCATAACGCATACTTATAACGCACAACGCCTAGCGCATAACGCATAACGCATAACGCATAACGCATAACGCATAACGCATAACGCATAACGCATAACGCATAACGCATAACGGATCACGCATAACGCACAACGCATAGCGCATAACGCATAACGCATAACGCATAACGCATAACGCATAACGCATAACGCATAACGCATAACGCATAACGCATAACGCATAACGCATAACGCATAACGCATAACGCATAACGCAAAACGCATAACGTTAACGCATAACCCATAACGCATAAGGCTTGATGCATGACGCATATCGCATATCGCATAACGCATAAGGCTTGATGCATGACGCATATCGCATAACGCATAAGGCATAACGCATAATACATAACGTATAATGCATTATGCATAACGCATAACGCATAACGCATAACGCATAACGCATATCGCATAACACATACGCATAACGCATAACGCATAACGCATAACGCATAACGCATAACCATAACGCATAACGCATAACCCATAACGCATAACGCATAACGCATAACGTATAACGCATAACGCATACCGTATAACGCATAATGCATAACGCATAAAGCATAACGCATAACGCATAACGCATAACGCATAACGCATAACGCATAACGCATAACGCATAACGCATAACGCATAACGCATAACGCATAACGCATAACGCATAACGCATAACGCATAACGCATAACGCATAACGCATAACGCATAACGCATAACGCATAACGCATAACGCATAACGCATAACGCATAACGCATAACGCATAACGCATAACGCATAACGCATATCGCATAACATATACGCATAACGCATAAGGCATAACCCATTACGCATAACTTATAACTCATAACTCATAACGAATAACGCATAACGCAAAATGAATAACGCATAAAGCAGAACGCATAACCCATAACCCATAACGCACAACGCATAAGGCATAATGCACAACGCATAACGAATACCGCAAAACGCATAACGCATAACGCATAACGCATAACGCATAACGCGTAACTCATACTGCATAACGCATAACGCATAACGCACACCGTATAACGCATAACGCATACCGTATAACGCATAATGCATAACGCATAAAGCATAACGCATAACGCATAACGCATAACGCATAACGCATAACGCATAACGCATAACGCATAACGCATAACGCATAACGCATAACGCATAACGCATAACGCATAACGCATAACGCATAACGCATAACGCATAACGCATAACGCATAACGCATAACGCATAACGCATAACGCATAACGCATAACGCATAACGCATAACGCATAACGCATAAGGCATAACCCATTACGCATAACTTATAACTCATAACTCATAACGAATAACGCATAACGCAAAATGAATAACGCATAAAGCATAACGCATAACCCATAACCCATAACGCACAACGCATAAGGCATAATGCACAACGCATAACGAATACCGCAAAACGCATAACGCATAACGCATAACGCATAACGCGTAACTCATACCGCATAACGCATAACGCATAACGCACACCGTATAATGCATAACGCATAACGCATAACGCAAACGTATAGCGCACAACGCATAATGCATAAACCATAACCCTTACTTCATAACACATAACGCATAATGCACAACGCATAACGAACACCGGAAAACCCATAACGCCTAACGCATAACGGATCACGAATAACGCATAATGCATAACGCATAAAGCATAACGCATAACGCATAACGCATAACGCATAACGCATATCGCATAACGCATAACGCATAACGCATAACGCATAACGCATAACGCATAACGCATAACGCATAACGCATAACGCATAACGCATAACGCATATCGCATAACACATACGCATAAAGCATAAGGCACAACGCATTACTCATAACTTATAACTCATAACTCATAACGAATAACGCATAACGCAAAATGAATAACGCATAAAGCATAACGCATAACCCATAACCCATAACACACAACGCATAAGGCATAATGCACAACGCATAACGAATACCGCAAAACGCATAACGCATAACGCATAACGCATAACGCGTAACTCATAACGCATAACGCATAACGCCTAACGCACACCGTATAACGCATAACGCATAACGCATAACGCATACCGTATAACGCATAACGCATAACGCATAACGCAAACGTATAGCGCACAACGCATAATGCATAAACCATATCCCTTACTTAATAACGCATAACGCATAATGCACAACGCATAACGAACACCGGAAAACCCATAACGCCTAACGCATAACGGATCACGAATAACGCATAAAGCATAACGCATAACGCATAACGCATAACGCATAACGCATAACGCATAACGCATAACGCATAACGCATAACGCATAACGCATAACGCATAACGCATAACGCATAACGCATAACGCATAACGCATAACGCATAACGCATAACGCATAACGCATAACGCATAACGCATAACGCATATCGCATAACATATACGCATAACGCATAAGGCATAACCCATTACGCATAACTTATAACTCATAACTCATAACGAATAACGCATAACGCAAAATGAATAACGCATAAAGCATAACGCATAACCCATAACCCATAACGCACAACGCATAAGGCATAATGCACAACGCATAACGAATACCGCAAAACGCATAACGCATAACGCATAACGCATAACGCGTAACTCATACCGCATAACGCATAACGCATAATGCACAACGCATAACGAACACCGGAAAACCCATAACGCCTAACGCATAACGGATCACGAATAACGCATAATGCATAACGCATAAAGCATAACGCATAACGCATAACGCATAACGCATAACGCATAACGCATAACGCATAACGCATAACGCATAACGCATAACGCATAACGCATAACGCATAACGCATAACGCATAACGCATAACGCATAACGCATAACGCATAACGCATAACGCATAACGCATAACGCATAACGCATATCGCATAACACATACGCATAAAGCATAAGGCATAACGCATTACGCATAACTTATAACTCATAACTCATAACGAATAACGCATAACGCAAAATGAATAACGCATAAAGCATAATGCATAACCCATAACCCATAACGCACAACGCATAAGGCATAATGCACAACGCATAACGAATACCGCAAAACGCATAACTCATAACGCATAACGCATAACGCGTAACTCATAACGCATAACGCATAACGCATAACGCACACCGTATAACGCATAACGCATAACGCATAACGCATACCGTATAACGCATAACGCATAACGCATAACGCAAACGTATAGCGCACAACGCATAATGCATAAACCATAACCCTTACTTAATAACGCATAACGCATAATGCACAACGCATAACGAACACCGGAAAACCCATAACGCCTAACGCATAACGGATCACGAATAACGCATAAAGCATAACGCATAACGCATAACGCATAACGCATAACGCATAACGCATAACGCATAACGCATAACGCATAACGCATAACGCATAACGCATAACGCATAACGCATAACGCAAAACGCATAACGCAAAACGCATAACGTTAACGCATAACCCATAACGCATAAGGCTTGATGCATGACGCATATCGCATATCGCATAACGCATAAGGCTTGATGCATGACGCATATCGCATAACGCATAAGGCATAACGCATAATACATAACGTATAACGCATTATGCATAACGCATAACGCATAACGCATATCGCATAACACATACGCATAACGCATAACGCATAACGCATAACGCATAACGCATAACCATAACGCATAACGCATAACCCATAACGCATAACGCATAACGCATAACGTATAACGCATAACGCATATCGCATAACACATACGCATATCGCATAAGGCATAACGCATTACGCATAACTTATAACTCATAACTCATAACGAATAACGCATAACGCAAAATGAATAACGCATAAAGCATAACGCATAACCCATAACCCATAACGCACAACGCATAAGGCATAATGCACAACGCATAATGAATACCGCAAAACGCATAACGCATAACGCGTAACTCATAACACATAACGCATAACGCATAACGCACACCGTATAACGCATAACGCATAACGCATAACGCGTAAAGCATAACGCATAACGCATAACGCATAACGCATAATGCAAACGTATAACGCCCAACGCATAAAGCATAACGAACAACCCATAACGCATAATCCATAACGCATAACGCATAACGCATAACGCATAACGCATAAAGTATAACGCATAACGCATAACGCAAACTTATAACGCACAACGCATAGCGCACAACGCATAGCGCATAACGCATAACGCATAACGCATAACGCATAACGCATAACGGATCACGCATAACGCACAACGCATAGCGCATAACGCATAACGCATAACGCATAACGCATAACGCATAACGCATAACGCATAACGCATAACGCATAACGCATAACGCATAACGCATAACGCATAACGCATAACGCATATCGCATAACACATACGCATAACGCATAAGGCATAACGCATTACGCATAACTTATAACTCATAACTCATAACGAATAACGCATAACGCAAAATGAATAACGCATAAAGCATAACGCACAACCCATAACCCATAACGCACAACGCATAACGCATAATGCACAACGCATAACGAATACCGCAAAACGCATAACGCATAACGCATAACGCATAACGCGTAACTCATAACGCATAACGCATAACGCATAACGCACACCGTATAACGCATAACGCATAACGCATAACGCATAACGCATACCGTATAACGCATAACGCATAACGCATAACGCAAACGTATAGCGCACAACGCATAATGCATAAACCATAACCCTTACTTAATAACGCATAACGCATAATGCACAACGCATAACGAACACCGGAAAACCCATAACGCCTAACGCATAACGGATCACGAATAACGCATAAAGCATAACGCATAACGCATAACGCATAACGCATAACGCATAACGCATAACGCATAACGCATAACGCATAACGCATAACGCATAACGCATAACGCATAACGCATAACGCATAAGGCATAACGCATAATACATAACGTATAACGCATTATGCATAACGCATAACGCATAACGCATAACGCATAACGCATATCGCATAACACATACGCATAACGCATATGTCATAACGCATAATGCAAACGTATAACGCCCAACGCATAAAGCATAACGAACAACCCATAACGCATAATCCATAACGCATAACGCATAACGCATAACGCATAAGGCTTGATGCATGACGCATATCGCATAACGCATAACGCATAACGCATAACGCGTAACTCATAACGCATAACGCATAACGCATAACGCACACCGTATAACGCATAACGCATAACGCATAACGCATAACGCATAACGTATAACGCATAACGCATAACGCAAACGTATAGCGCACAACGCATAATGCATAAACCATAACCCTTACTTAATAACGCATAACGCATAATGCACAACGCATAACGAACACCGGAAAACCCATAACGCCTAACGCATAACGGATCACGAATAACGCATAAAGCATAACGCATAACGCATAACGCATAACGCATAACGCATAACGCATAACGCATAACGCATAACGCATAACGCATAACGCATAACGCATAACGCATAACGCATAACGCATAACGCATAACGCATAACGCATAACGCATAACGCATAACGCATAACGCATAACGCATAACGCATAACGCATAACGGATCACGCATAACGCACAACGCATAGCGCATAACGCATAACGCATAACGCATAACGCATAATGCATAACGCATAACGCATAACGCATAACGCATAACGCATTACGCATAACGCATAACGCATAACGCATAACGCATAACGCATAACGCATAACGCATAACGCATAACGCATAACGCATAACCCATAACGCATAACGCATAACGCATAACGCATATCGCATAACACATACGCATAACGCATAAGGCATAACGCATTACGCATAACGCATAACGCATAACGCATAACGCATAACGCATAACGCATAACGCATAACGCATAACGCATAACGCATAACGCATAACGGATCACGCATAACGCACAACGCATAGCGCATAACGCATAACGCATAACGCATAACGCATAACGCATAACGCATAACGCATAACGCATAACGCATAACGCATAACGCATAACGCATAACACATACGCATAACGCATAAGGCATAACCCATTACGCATAACTTATAACTCATAACTCATAACGAATAACGCATAACGCAAAATGAATAACGCATAAAGCATAACGCATAACCCATAACCCATAACGCACAACGCATAAGGCATAATGCACAACGCATAACGAATACCGCAAAACGCATAACGCATAACGCATAACGCATAACGCATATCGCATAACACATACGCATAACGCATAAGGCATAACGCATTACGCATAACGCATAACGCATAACGCATAACGCATAACGCATAACGCATAACGCATAACGCATAACGCATAACGCATAACGGATCACGCATAACGCACAACGCATAGCGCATAACGCATAACGCATAACGCATAACGCATAACGCATAACGCATAACGCATAACGCATAACGCATAACGCATAACGCATAACGCATAACACATACGCATAACGCATAAGGCATAACCCATTACGCATAACTTATAACTCATAACTCATAACGAATAACGCATAACGCAAAATGAATAACGCATAAAGCATAACGCATAACCCATAACCCATAACGCACAACGCATAAGGCATAATGCACAACGCATAACGAATACCGCAAAACGCATAACGCATAACGCATAACGCATAACGCGAAACTCATACCGCATAACGCATAACGCACACCGTATAATGCATAACGCATAACGCATAACGCATAACGCATAACGCATAACGTATAACGCATAACGCATACCGTATAACGCATAATGCATAACGCATAAAGCATAACGCATAACGCATAACGCATAACGCATAACGCATAACGCATAACGCATAACGCATAACGCATAAGGCATAACGCATAACGCATAACGCATAACGCATAACGCATAACGCATAACGGATCACGTATAACGCATAACGCATAGCGCAAATCGCATAACGGATCACGCATTACTCATAACGCATAACGCATAACGCATAACGCATAACGCATAACGCATAACGCATAACGGATCACGCATAACGCACAACGCATAGCGCATAACGCATAACGCATAACGCATAACGCATAATGCATAACGCATAACGCATAACGCATAACGCATAACGCATTACGCATAACGCATAACGCATAACGCATAACGCATAACGCATAACGCATAACGCATAACGCATAACGCATAACGCATAACGCATAACGCATAATGGATCACGTATAACGCATAACGCATAACGCATAACGGATCACGCATTACTCATAACGCATAACGCATAACGCATAACGCAAAACGCACAACGCATAACGCATAACGCATAACGCATAACGCATAACGCATAACGCATAATGGATCACGTATAACGCATAACGCATAACGCATAACGGATCACGCATTACTCATAACGCATAACGCATAACGCATAACGCATAACGCATAACGCATAACGGATCACGCATAACGCACAACGCATAGCGCATAACGCATAACGCATAACGCATAACGCATAATGCATAACGCATAACGCATAACGCATAACGCATAACGCATTACGCATAACGCATAACGCATAACGCATAACGCATAACGCATAACGCATAACGCATAACGCATAACGCATAACGCATAACCCATAACGCATAACGCATAACGCATAACGCATATCGCATAACACATACGCATAACGCATAAGGCATAACGCATTACGCATAACGCATAACGCATAACGCATAACGCATAACGCATAACGCATAACGCATAACGCATAACGCATAACGCATAACGGATCACGCATAACGCACAACGCATAGCGCATAACGCATAACGCATAACGCATAACGCATAACGCATAACGCATAACGCATAACGCATAACGCATAACGCATAACACATACGCATAACGCATAAGGCATAACCCATTACGCATAACTTATAACTCATAACTCATAACGAATAACGCATAACGCAAAATGAATAACGCATAAAGCATAACGCATAACCCATAACCCATAACGCACAACGCATAAGGCATAATGCACAACGCATAACGCATACCGCAAAACGCATAACGCATAACGCATAACGCATAACGCGAAACTCATACCGCATAACGCATAACGCACACCGTATAATGCATAACGCATAACGCATAACGCATAACGCATAACGCATAACGTATAACGCATAACGCATACCGTATAACGCATAATGCATAACGCATAAAGCATAACGCATAACGCATAACGCATAACGCATAACGCATAACGCATAACGCATAACGCATAAGGCATAACGCATAACGCATAACGCATAACGCATAACGCATAACGCATAACGGATCACGTATAACGCATAACGCATAGCGCAAATCGCATAACGCATAACGCATAACGGATCACACATTACTCATAACGCATAACGCATAACGGATCACGCATTACTCATAACGCATAACGCATAACGCATAACGCAAAACGCACAACGCATAACGCATAACGCATAACGCATAACGCATAACGCATAATGGATCACGTATAACGCATAACGCATAACGCATAACGGATCACGCATTACTCATAACGCATAACGCATTACTCATAACGCATAAAGCATAACGCATAACCCATAACGCATAACGCATAACGTATAACGCATAACGCATAACGGATCACGCATAACACATATCGGATCACGTATAACGCATAACGCATAACGCATAACGCATAACGCATAACGGATCACACATTACTCATAACGCATAACGCATAACGGATCACGCATTACTCATAACGCATAACGCATTACTCATAACGCATAACGCAAAACGCATAACGCATAACGCATAAGGCATAAGGCATCACGCATAACGCATAAGGCATAAGGCATCACGCATATAGCATAACGCATAACGCATAACGCATAACGGATCACGCATAACACATAACGCATAACGCATAACGGATCACGTATAACGCATAACGCATAACGCAAAACGCACAACGCATAACGCATAACGCATAACGCATAACGGATCACGTATAACGCATAACGCATAACGCATAACGGATCACGCATTACTCATAACGCATAACGCATTACTCATAACGCATAACGCATAACGCATAACGCATAACGCATAACGCATAATGTATAACGCATAACGCATAACGGATCACGCATAACACATAACGGATCACGTATAACGCATAACGCATAACGCATAGCGCAAAAAGCATAACGCATAACGCATAACGGATCACGCATTACTCATAACGCATAACGCATAACGGATCACGCATTACTAATAACGCATAACCCATAACGCATAACGCATAACGCATAACGCATATCGCATAACACATACGCATAACGCATAAGGCATAACGCATTACGCATAACGCATAACGCATAACGCATAACGCATAACGCATAACGCATAACGCATAACGCATAACGCATAACGCATAACGGATCACGCATAACGCACAACGCATAGCGCATAACGCATAACGCATAACGCATAACGCATAACGCATAACGCATAACGCATAACGCATAACGCATAACGCATAACACATACGCATAACGCATAAGGCATAACCCATTACGCATAACTTATAACTCATAACTCATAACGAATAACGCATAACGCAAAATGAATAACGCATAAAGCATAACGCATAACCCATAACCCATAACGCACAACGCATAAGGCATAATGCACAACGCATAACGAATACCGCAAAACGCATAACGCATAACGCATAACGCATAACGCGAAACTCATACCGCATAACGCATAACGCACACCGTATAATGCATAACGCATAACGCATAACGCATAACGCATAACGCATAACGTATAACGCATAACGCATACCGTATAACGCATAATGCATAACGCATAAAGCATAACGCATAACGCATAACGCATAACGCATAACGCATAACGCATAACGCATAACGCATAAGGCATAACGCATAACGCATAACGCATAACGCATAACGCATAACGCATAACGGATCACGTATAACGCATAACGCATAGCGCAAATCGCATAACGCATAACGCATAACGGATCACACATTACTCATAACGCATAACGCATAACGGATCACGCATTACTCATAACGCATAACGCATAACGCATAACGCAAAACGCACAACGCATAACGCATAACGCATAACGCATAACGCATAACGCATAATGGATCACGTATAACGCATAACGCATAACGCATAACGGATCACGCATTACTCATAACGCATAACGCATTACTCATAACGCATAAAGCATAACGCATAACCCATAACGCATAACGCATAACGTATAACGCATAACGCATAACGGATCACGCATAACACATATCGGATCACGTATAACGCATAACGCATAACGCATAACGCATAACGCATAACGGATCACACATTACTCATAACGCATAACGCATAACGGATCACGCATTACTCATAACGCATAACGCATTACTCATAACGCATAACGCAAAACGCATAACGCATAACGCATAAGGCATAAGGCATCACGCATAACGCATAAGGCATAAGGCATCACGCATATAGCATAACGCATAACGCATAACGCATAACGGATCACGCATAACACATAACGCATAACGCATAACGGATCACGTATAACGCATAACGCATAACGCAAAACGCACAACGCATAACGCATAACGCATAACGCATAACGGATCACGTATAACGCATAACGCATAACGCATAACGGATCACGCATTACTCATAACGCATAACGCATTACTCATAACGCATAACGCATAACGCATAACGCATAACGCATAACGCATAATGTATAACGCATAACGCATAACGGATCACGCATAACACATAACGGATCACGTATAACGCATAACGCATAACGCATAGCGCAAAAAGCATAACGCATAACGCATAACGGATCACGCATTACTCATAACGCATAACGCATAACGGATCACGCATTACTAATAACGCATAACGCATTACTCATAACGCATAACGCATTACTCATAACGCATAACGCATAACGCAAAACGCATAACGCATAACGCAAAACGCATAACGCATAACGCATAAGGCATAAGGCATCACGCATATAGCATAACGCATAACGCATGACGGATCACGCATTACTCATAACGCATAACGCACAAAAAATAACCCATAACGCATAACGCATAACGCATAACGCATAACGCATAACGCATAACGGATCACGCATAACACATAACGCATAACGCATAACGGATCACGTATAACGCATAACGCATAACGCATAACGCATAACGCATAACGGATCACGTATAACGCATAACGCATAGCGCAAATCGCATAACGCATAACGCATAACGGATCACTCATTACTCATAACGCATAACGCATAACGGATCACGCATTACTCATAACGCATAACGCATTACTCATAACGCATAACGCATAACGCAAAACGCATAACGCATAACGCATAAGGCATAAGGCATCACGCATATAGCGTAACGCATAACGCATAACGCATAACGCATAAGGCATAAGGCATCACGCATATAGCGTAACGCATAACGCATAACGCATAACGCATAACGCATAACGCATAACGGATCACGCATAACACATAACGCATAACGCATAACAGATCACGTATAACGCATAACGCATAACGCAAAACGCACAACGCATAACGCATAACGCATAACGCATAACGCATAACGCATAACGCATAACGGATCACGTATAACGCATAACGCATAACGCATAACGCATAACGGATCACGTATAACGCATAACGCATAGCGCAAATCGCATAACGCATAACGCATAACGGATCACACATTACTCATAACGCATAGCGCATAACGGATCACGCATTACTCATAACGCATAACGCATTACTCATAACGCATAACGCATAACGCAAAACGCATAACGCATAACGCATAAGGCATAAGGCATCACGCATATAGCGTAACGCATAACGCATAACGCATAACGCATAACGCATAACGGATCACGCATAACGCACAACGCATTGCGCATAACGCATAACGCATAACGCATAACGCATAACGCATAACGCATAACGCATAACGCATAACGCATAACGCATAACGCATAACGCATAACGCATAACGCATAACGCATAACGCATATCGCATAACACATACGCATAACGCATAAGGCATAACGCATTACGCATAACTTATAACTCATAACTCATAACGAATAACGCATAACGCAAAATGAATAACGCATAAAGCATAACGCACAACCCATAACCCATAACGCACAACGCATAAGGCATAATGCACAACGCATAACGAATACCGCAAAACGCATAACGCATAACGCATAACGCATAACGCGTAACTCATAACGCATAACGCATAACGCATAACGCACACCGTATAACGCATAACGCATAACGCATAACGCATAACGCATAACGCATACCGTATAACGCATAACGCATAACGCATAACGCAAACGTATAGCGCACAACGCATAATGCATAAACCATAACCCTTACTTAATAACGCATAACGCATAATGCACAACGCATAACGAACACCGGAAAACCCATAACGCCTAACGCATAACGGATCACGAATAACGCATAAAGCATAACGCATAACGCATAACGCATAACGCATAACGCATAACGCATAACGCATAACGCATAACGCATAACGCATAACGCATAACGCATAACGCATAACGCATAACGCATAACGCATAACGCATAACGCCAAACGCATAACGTTCACGCACAACCCATAACGCATAAGGCTTGATGCATGACGCATATCGCATATCGCATAACGCATAAGGCTTGATGCATGACGCATATCGCATAACGCATAAGGCATAACGCATAATACATAACGTATAACGCATTATGCATAACGCATAACGCATAACGCATAACGCATAACGCATAACGCATATCGCATAACACATACGCATAACGCATATGTCATAACGCATAATGCAAACGTATAACGCCCAACGCATAAAGCATAACGAACAACCCATAACGCATAATCCATAACGCATAACGCATAACGCATAAAGCATAAGGCTTGATGCATGACGCATATCGCATAACGCATAACGCATAACGCATAACGCGTAACTCATAACGCATAACGCATAACGCATAACGCACACCGTATAACGCATAACGCATAACGCATAACGCATAACGCATACCGTATAACGCATAACGCATAACGCAAACGTATAGCGCACAACGCATAATGCATAAACCATAACCCTTACTTAATAACGCATAACGCATAATGCACAACGCATAACGAACACCGGAAAACCCATAACGCCTAACGCATAACGGATCACGAATAACGCATAAAGCATAACGCATAACGCATAACGCATAACGCATAACGCATAACGCATAACGCATAACGCATAACGCATAACGCATAACGCATAACGCATAACGCATAACGCATAACGCATAACGCATAACGCATAACGCATAACGCATAACGCATAACGCATAACGGATCACGCATAACGCACAACGCATAGCGCATAACGCATAACGCATAACGCATAACGCATAACGCATAACGCATAACGCATAACGCATAACGCATAACGCATAACGCATTACGCATAACGCATAACGCATAACGCATAACGCATAACGCATAACGCATAACGCATAACGCATAACGCATAACGCATAACGCATAACCCATAACGCATAACGCATAACGCATAACGCATATCGCATAACACATACGCATAACGCATAAGGCATAACGCATTACGCATAACGCATAACGTATAACGCATAACGCATACCGTATAACGCATAATGCATAACGCATAAAGCATAACGCATAACGCATAACGCATAACGCATAACGCATAACGCATAACGCATAACGCATAACGCATAACGCATAACGCATAACGCATAACGCATAACGCATAACGCATAACGCATAACGCATAACGCATAACGCATAACGCATAACGCATAACCCATAACGCATAACGCATAACGCATAACGCATATCGCATAACACATACGCATAACGCATAAGGCATAACGCATTACGCATAACGCATAACGCATAACGCATAACGCATAACGCATAACGCATAACGCATAACGGATCACGCATAACGCACAACGCATAGCGCATAACGCATAACGCATAACGCATAACGCATAACGCATAACGCATAACGCATAACGCATAACGCATAACGCATAACGCATTACGCATAACGCATAACGCATAACGCATAACGCATAACGCATAACGCATAACGCATAACGCATAACGCATAACGCATAACGCATAACCCATAACGCATAACGCATAACGCATAACGCATATCGCATAACACATACGCATAACGCATAAGGCATAACGCATTACGCATAACGCATAACGCATAACGCATAACGCATAACGCATAACGCATAACGCATAACGCATAACGCATAACGCATAACGGATCACGCATAACGCACAACGCATAGCGCATAACGCATAACGCATAACGCATAACGCATAACGCATAACGCATAACGCATAACGCATAACGCATAACGCATAACGCATAACACATACGCATAACGCATAAGGCATAACCCATTACGCATAACTTATAACTCATAACTCATAACGAATAACGCATAACGCAAAATGAATAACGCATAAAGCATAACGCATAACCCATAACCCATAACGCACAACGCATAAGGCATAATGCACAACGCATAACGAATACCGCAAAACGCATAACGCATAACGCATAACGCATAACGCGAAACTCATACCGCATAACGCATAACGCACACCGTATAATGCATAACGCATAACGCATAACGCATAACGCATAACGCATAACGTATAACGCATAACGCATACCGTATAACGCATAATGCATAACGCATAAAGCATAACGCATAACGCATAACGCATAACGCATAACGCATAACGCATAACGCATAACGCATAACGCATAACGCACAACGCATAACGCATAACGCATAAAGCATAACGCATAACGAATAACGCAAAACGCATAACGCATAACGGATCCAGCATTACTCATAACGCATAACGCATAACGCATAATCCATAACGCATAACGCATAAAGCACAACGCATAACGAATAACGCAAACCGCATAACGCATAACGGATCCAGCATTACTCATAACGCATAACGCATACCGCATAACGCATATCGGATCAAGCATTACTCATAACGCATAACGCATTACGTATAACGCATAAGGCATAAGGCATAACGCATATAGCATAACGCATAACGCATGACGGATCACGCATTACTCATAACGCATAACGCATAACGCACAAAGCATAACGCATAACGCATAACGCATAACGTATAACGCATAACGCATAACGCATAACGCATAACGCATAACGCATAACGCATAACGCATAACGCATAATGCATAACGCATAACGCATAACGCATAACGGATCACGCATTATTCATAACGCATAACGGATATCGGATCAAGCATTACTCATAACGCATAACGCATTACGTATAACGTATAACGCATAACACATAACGCATAAAGCATACCGTATAACGCATAACGCATAACGCATAACGCATAACGCATAACGCACAACGCATAACGCATAACGCATAACGCATAACGCATAACGCATAACGCAAAACGCATAACGCATAACGGATCACGCATTACTCATAACGCATAACGCATAACGCAAAACGCATAACGCATAACGGATCACGCATTACTCATAACGCATAACGCATAACGCATAACGCACACCGTATAATGCATAACGCATAACGCATAACGCATAACGCATAACGCATAACGTATAACGCATAACGCATACCGTATAACGCATAATGCATAACGCATAAAGCATAACGCATAACGCATAACGCATAACGCATAACGCATAACGCATAACGCATAACGCATAACGCATAACGCATAACGCATAACGCATAACGCGTAACGCATAACGCATAACGCATAACGCATAACGCATAACGCATAACGCATAACGCATAACGCATATCGCATAACACATACGCACAACGCATAATGCATAAACCATAACCCTTACTTCATAACGCATAACGCATAACGCATAACGCATAACGCATAACGCATAACGGATCACGCATAACACATAACGCATAACGCATAACGGATCACGTATAACGCATAACGCATAACGCATAAGGCATAACGCATAACGCATAACGCATAACGCATAACGGATCACGTATAACGCATAACGCATAGCGCAAATCGCATAACGCATAACGCATAACGGATCACACATTACTCATAACGCATAACGCATAACGGATCACGCATTACTCATAACGCATAACGCATAACGCATAACGCAAAACGCACAACGCATAACGCATAACGCATAACGCATAACGCATAACGCATAATGGATCACGTATAACGCATATCGCATAACGCATAACGGATCACGCATTACTCATAACGCATAACGCATTACTCATAACGCATAACGCATAACGCATAACGCATAACGCATAACGCATAACGTATAACGCATAACGCATAACGGATCACGCATAACACATAACGGATCACGTATAACGCATAACGCATAACGCATAACGCATAACGCATAACGGATCACACATTACTCATAACGCATAACGCATAACGGATCACGCATTACTCATAACGCATAACGCATTACTCATAACGCATAACGCAAAACGCATAACGCATAACGCATAAGGCATAAGGCTTCACGCATAACGCATAAGGCATAAGGCATCACGCATATAGCATAACGCATAACGCATAACGCATAACGGATCACGCATAACACATAACGCATAACGCATAACGGATCACGTATAACGCATAACGCATAACGCAAAACGCACAACGCATAACGCATAACGCATAACGCATAACGGATCACGTATAACGCATAACGCATAACGCATAACGGATCACGCATTACTCATAACGCATAACGCATTACTCATAACGCATAACGCATAACGCATAACGCATAACGTATAACGCATAACGCATAACGGATCACGCATAACACATAACGGATCACGTATAACGCATAACGCATAACGCATAGCGCAAAAAGCATAACGCATAACGCATAACGGATCACGCATTACTCATAACGCATAACGCATAACGGATCACGCATTACTAATAACGCATAACGCATTACTCATAACGCATAACGCATTACTCATAACGCATAACGCATAACGCAAAACGCATAACGCATAACGCATAAGGCATAAGGCATCACGCATATAGCATAACGCATAACGCATGACGGATCACGCATTACTCATAACGCATAACGCACAAAAAATAACCCATAACGCATAACGCATAACGCATAACGCATAACGCATAACGCATAACGCATAACGGATCACGCATAACACATAACGCATAACGCATAACGGATCACGTATAACGCATAACGCATTACGCATAACGCATAACGCATAACGGATCACGTATAACGCATAACGCATAGCGCAAATCGCATAACGCATAACGCATAACGGATCACGCATAACGGATCACGCATTACTCATAACGCATAACGCATTACTCATAACGCATAACGCATAACGCAAAACGCATAACGCATAACGCATAACGCATAAGGCATCACGGATCACGTATAACGCATAACGCATAACGCATAACGCATAACGGATCACGTATAACGCATAACGCATAGCGCAAATCGCATAACGCATAACGCATAACGGATCACACATTACTCATAACGCATAACGCATAACGGATCACGCATTACTCATAACGCATAACGCATTACTCATAACGCATAACGCATAACGCAAAACGCATAACGCATAACGCATAAGGCATCACGCATATAGCGTAACGCATAACGCATAACGCATAACGCATAACGCATAACGGATCACGCATAACACATAACGCATAACGCATAACAGATCACGTATAACGAATAACGCATAACGCAAAACGCACAACGCATAACGCATAACGCATAACGCATAACGCATAACGGATCACGTATAACGCATAACGCATAACGCATAACGGATCACGCATTACTCATAACGCATAACGCATTACTCATAACGCATAACGCATAACGCATAAAGCATAACGCATAACGTATAACGCATAACGCATAACGCATAACGGATCACGCAAAACACATAACGGATCACGTATAACGCATAACGTATAACGCATAGCGCAAAAAGCATAACGCATAACGCATAACGGATCACGCATATAGCATAACGCATAACGCATGACGGATCACGCATTACTCATAACGCATAACGCACAAAAAATAACCCATAACGCATAACGCATAACGCATAACGCATAACGCATAACGCATAACGCGTAACGCATAACGCATAACGCATAACGCATAACGCACAACGTATAACGCATAACGCATAACGCATAACGCATAACGCATAACACAACGAATATTGCATAGCGCATAATCCATAACGCGTAACGCATAAAGCATAACGCATAACGCATAACGCATAACGGATCCAGCATAACACATAACGCATAACGCATAACGCATATCGGATCAAGCATTACTCATAACGCATAACGCATTACGTATAACGCATAAGGCATAAGGCATAACGCATATAGCGTAACGTATAACGCATGACGGATCACGCATTACTCATAACGCATAACGCATAACGCATAACGCACAAAGCATAACGCATAACGCATAACGCATAACGTATAACGCATAACGCATAACGCATAACGCATAACGCATAACCCATAACGCATAACGCATAACGCATAACGCATGATGGATCGCGCATTTCTCATATCGCATAACGCATAACGCACAAAGCATAACGCATAACGCATAACGCAGAACGCATAACGCATAACGCATAACGCATAACGCATAACGCATAACGCATAACGCATAACGCATAACGCATAACGGATCACGCATTACTCATAACGCATAACGCATTACGGATATCGGATCAAGCATTACTCATAACGCACAACGCATAACGCATAACGTATAACGCATAACGCATAACGCATAACGGATAACACATAACGAATAACCCATAACGCTTTTCGCATAACGCATAACGCATAACGCATAACGCATAACGGATCACGCATTACTCATAACGCATAACGCATAACGCATAACGCATAACGCATAAGGCATAACGCATAACTTATAACGCATAACGCATAACGCATAACGCAAAACGCATAACGCATAACGCATAACTCATAACGCATAAGGCATAACGCATAACGCATAACGCATAACTCATAAGGCATAAGGCATAACGCATATAGCATAACGCATAACGCATAACGAATAACGCATAACGCATAACGCATAACGCATAACGCATAACGCATAACGGATCACGCATTACTCATAACGCATAACGCATAACGCATAACGGATCCAGCATAACACATAACGCATAACGCATAACGCATATCGGATCAAGCATTACTCATAACGCATAACGCATTACGTATAACGCATAAGGCATAAGGCATAACGCATATAGCGTAACGTATAACGCATGACGGATCACGCATTACTCATAACGCATAACGCATAACGCATAACGCACAAAGCATAACGCATAACGCATAACGCATAACGTATAACGCATAACGCATAACGCATAACGCATAACGCATAACGCATAACGCATAACGCATAACGCATAACGCATAACGCATGATGGATCGCGCATTTCTCATATCGCATAACGCATAACGCACAAAGCATAACGCATGACGCATAACGCATAACGCAGAACGCATAACGCATAACGCATAACGCATAACGCATAACGCATAACGCATAACGCATAACGCATAACGCATAACGGATCACGCATTACTCATAACGCATAACGCATTACGGATATCGGATCAAGCATTACTCATAACGCACAACGCATAACGCATAACGCATAACGCATAACGCATAACTCATAACGCATAAAGCATAACGCATAACGCATAACGCATAACGGATCCAGCATTACTCATAACGCATAACACATAACGCATATCGGATCAAGCATTACTCATAACGCATAACGCATTACGTATAACGCATAAGGCATAAGGCATAACGCATATAGCGTAACGCATAACGCATAACGAATAACGCATAACGCATAACGCATAACGGATCACGCATTACTCATAACGCATAACGCATAACGCATAACGCATAACGCATAACGCATAACGCATAACGCATAACGTATAACGCATAACGCATAACGCATAACGGATAACACATAACGAATAACCCATAACGCTTTTCGCATAACGCATAACGCATAACGCATAACGCATAACGGATCACGCATTACTCATAACGCATAACGCATAACGCATAACGCATAACGCATAAGGCATAACGCATAACTTATAACGCATAACGCATAACGCATAACGCAAAACGCATAACGCATAACGCATAACTCATAACGCATAAGGCATAACGCATAACGCATAACGCATAACTCATAAGGCATAAGGCATAACGCATATAGCATAACGCATAACGCATAACGAATAACGCATAACGCATAACGCATAACGCATAACGCATAACGCATAACGGATCACGCATTACTCATAACGCATAACGCATTACGGATATCGGATCAAGCATTACGCATAACGCATAACGCATAAGGCATAACGCATAACTTATAACGCATAACGCATAACGCATAACGCAAAACGCATAACGCATAACGCATAACTCATAACGCATAAGGCATAACGCATAACGCATAACGCATAACTCATAAGGCATAAGGCATAACGCAGAACGCATAACGCATTACTCATAACGCATAACGCATAACGCATAACGCATAACGCATAACGCATAACGCATAACGGATCACGCATTACTCATAACGCATAACGCATTACGGATATCGGATCAAGCATTACTCATAACGCACAACGCATAACGCATAACGCATAACGCATAACGCATAACGCATAACGCATAACGGATCACACATTACTCATAACGCATAACGCATAACGGATCACCCATTACTCATAACGCATAACGCATTACTCATAACGCATAACGCATAACGCAAAACGCATAACGCATAACGCATAAGGCATAAGGCATCACGCATATAGCGTAACGCATAACGCATAACGCATAACGCATAACGCATAACGGATCACGCATAACACATAACGCATAACGCATAACAGATCACGTATAACGCATAACGCATAACGCAAAACGCACAACGCATAACGCATAACGCATAACGCATAACGCATAACGCATAACGCATAACGCATAACGGATCACGTATAACGCATAACGCATAACGCATAACGGATCACGCATTACTCATAACGCATAACGCATTACTCATAACGCATAACGCATAACGCATAACGCATAACGCATAACGTATAACGCATAACGCATAACAGATCACGCATAACACATAACGGATCACGTATAACGCATAACGCATAACGCATAGCGCAAAAAGCATAACGCATAACGCATAACGGATCACGCATATAGCATAAAGCATAACGCATGACGGATGACGCATTACTCATAACGCATAACGCACAAAAAATAACCCATAACGCATAACGCATAACGCATAACGCATAACGCATAACGCATAACGCGTAACGCATAACGCATAACGCATAACGCATAACGCACAACGTATAACGCATAACGCATAACGCATAACGCATAACGCATAACACAACGAATATTGCATAGCGCATAATCCATAACGCGTAACGCATAAAGCATAACGCATAACGCATAACGCATAACGGATCCAGCATTACTCATAACGCATAACACATAACGCATAACGCATTACGTATAACGCATAAGGCATAAGGCATAACGCATATAGCGTAACGCATAACGCATGACGGATCACGCATTACTCATAACGCATAACGCATAACGCATAACGCACAAAGCATAACGCATAACGCATTACGCATAACGTATAACGCATAACGCATAACGCATAACGCATAACGCATAACGCATAACGCATAACGCATAACGCATAACGCATAACGCATAACGCATAACGAATAACCCATAACGCTTTTCGCATAACGCATAACGCATAACGCATAACGCATAACGGATCACGCATTACTCATAACGCATAACGCATAACGCATAACGCATAACGCATAACGCATAACGCATAACGCATAACGCATAACGCATAACGCATAACGCATAACGCATAACGCATGACGGATCGCGCATTACTCATAACGCATAACGCATAACGCACAAAGCATAACGCATAACGCATAACGCATAACGCATAACGCATAACGCATAACGCATAACGCATAACGCATAACGCATAACGCATAACGCATAACGCAGAGCGCATAACGCATTACTCATAACGCATAACGCATAACGCATAACGCTTAACGCATAACGGATCACGCATTACTCATAACGCATAACGCATTACGGATATCGGATCAAGCATTACTCATAACGCACAACGCATAACGCATAACGCATAACGCATAACGCATAACTCATACCGCATAAAGCATAACGCATAACGCATAACGCATAACGGATCCAGCATTACTCATAACGCATAACACATAACGCATAACGCATATCGGATCAAGCATTACTCATAACGCATAACGCATTACGTATAACGCATAAGGCATAAGGCATAACGCATATAGCGTAACGCATAACGCATGACGGATCACGCATTACTCATAACGCATAACGCATAACGCATAACGCACAAAGCATAACGCATAACGCATAACGCATAACGTATAACGCATAACGCATATCGCATAACGCATAACGCATAACGCATAACGCATAACGCATAACGCATAACGCATAACGCATAACGTATAACGCATAACGCATAACGCATAACGGATAACACATAACGAATAACCCATAACGCTTTTCGCATAACGCATAACGCATAACGCATAACGGATCACGCATTACTCATAACGCATAACGCATAACGCATAACGCATAACGCATAACGCATAACGCATAAGGCATAACGCATAACTTATAACACATAACGCATAACGCATAACGCAAAACGCATAACGCATAACGCATAACTCATAACGCATAAGGCATAACGCATAACGCATAACGCATAACTCATAAGGCATAAGGCATAACGCATATAGCATAACGCATAACGCATAACGAATAACGCATAACGCATAACGCATAACGCATAACGCATAACGGATCACGCATTACTCATAACGCATAACGCATTACGGATATCGGATCAAGCATTACGCATAACGCATAACGCATAAGGCATAACGCATAACTTATAACGCATAACGCATAACGCATAACGCATAACGCAAAACGCATAACGCATAACGCATAACTCATAACGCATAAGGCATAACGCATAACGCATAACTCATAAGGCATAAGGCATAACGCAGAACGCATAACGCATTACTCATAACGCATAACGCATAAGGCATAACGCATAATTTATAACGCATAACGCATAACGCATAACGCAAAACGCATAACGCATAACGCATAACTCATAACGCATAAGGCATAACGCATAACGCATAACGCATAACTCATAAGGCATAAGGCATAACGCATATAGCATAACGCATAACGCATAACGGATCACGCATTACTCATAACGCATAACGCATTACGGATATCGGATCAAGCATTACTCATAACGCACAACGCATAACGCATAACGCATAACGCATAACGCATAACGCATAACGCATAACTCATAACGCATAAAGCATAACGCATAACGCATAACGCATAACGGATCCAGCATTACTCATAACGCATAACACATAACGCATAACGCATAACGCATATCGGATCAAGCATTACTCATAACGCATAACGCATTACGTATAACGCATAAGGCATAAGGCATAACGCATATAGCGTAACGCATAACGCATGACGGATCACGCATTACTCATAACGCATAACGCATAACGCATAACGCATAACGCATAACGGATCACGCATTACTCATAACGCATAACGCATTACGGATATCGGATCAAGCATTACTCATAACGCACAACGCATAACGCATAACGCATAACGCATAACGCATAACTCATAACGCATAAAGCATAACGCATAACGCATAACGCATAACGGATCCAGCATTACTCATAACGCATAACACATAACGCATAACGCATAACGCATATCGGATCAAGCATTACTCATAACGCATAACGCATTACGTATAACGCATAAGGCATAAGGCATAACGCATATAGCGTAACGCATAACGCATAACGCATAACGGATAACACATAACGAATAACCCATAACGCTTTTCGCATAACGCATAACGCATAACGCATAACGCATAACGGATCACGCATTACTCATAACGCATAACTCATAACGCATAAGGCATAACGCATAACGCATAACGCATAACTCATAAGGCATAAGGCATAACGCATATAGCATAACGCATAACGCATGACGGATCGCGCATTACTCATAACGCATAACGCATAACGCACAAAGCATAACGCATAACGCATAACGCATAACGCAGAACGCATAACGCATAACGCATAACGCATAACGCATAACGCATAACTCATAAGGCATAAGGCATAACGCATATAGCATAACGCATAACGCATGACGGATCGCGCATTACTCATAACGCATAACGCATAACGCACAAAGCATAACGCATAACGCATAACGCATAACGCAGAACGCATAACGCATAACGCATAACGCATAACGCATAACGCATAACGCAAAACGCATAACGCATAACGGATCACGCTTTACTCATAACGCATAACGCATAACGCATAACGCATAACGCATAACGCATAACGCATAACGCATAACGCATAACGCATAACTTATAACGCATAACGCATAACGCATAACGCATAACGCATAACGCAAAACGCATAACGCATAACGCATAACTCATAACGCATAAGGCATAACGCATAACGAATCACGCATTACTCATAACGCATAACGCATAAGGCATAAGGCATAACGTATAACGCACAAAGCATAACGCATAACGCATAACGCATAACGCATAACGCATAACGCATAACGCATAACGCATAACGCATAACGCATAACGCATAACGCATAACGCATAACGCATAATGCATAACGCATAACGCATAACGCATAACGCATAACGCATAACGCAAAACGCATAACGCATAACTCATAACGCATAAGGCATAACGCATAACGAATCACGCATTACTCATAACGCATAACGCATAAGGCATAAGGCATAACGCATAACGCACAAAGCATAACGCATAACGCATAACGCATAACGCATAACGCATAACGCATAACGCATAACGCATAACGCATAACGCATAACGCATAACGCAAAACGCATAACGCATAACGCATAACTCATAACGCATAAGGCATAACGCATAACGAATCACGCATTACTCATAACGCATAACGCATAAGGCATAAGGCATAACGCATAACGCACAAAGCATAACGCATAACGCATAACGCATAACGCATAACGCATAACGCATAACGCATAACGCATAACGCAAAACGCATAACGCATAACGCATAATGCATAACGCATAACGCATAACGCATAACGCATAACGCATAACTTATAACGCATAACGCATAACGCATAACGCATAACGCATAACGCATAACGCATAACGCATAACGCATAACGCATAACGCATAACTTATAACGCATAACGCATAACGCATAACGCATAACGCATAACGCAAAACGCATAACGCATAACGCATAACTCATAACGCATAAGGCATAACGCATAACGAATCACGCATTACTCATAACGCATAACGCATAAGGCATAAGGCATAACGCATAACGCACAAAGCATAACGCATAACGCATAACGCATAACGCATAACGCATAACGCATAACGCATAACGCATAACGCATAACGCATAACGCATAACGGATAACACATAACGAATAACCCATAACGCTTTTCGCATAACGCATAACGCATAACGCATAACGCATAACGGATCACGCATTACTCATAACGCATAACGCATAACGCATAACGCATAACGCATAACGCATAAGGCATAACGCATAACTTATAACACATAACGCATAACGCATAACGCAAAACGCATAACGCATAACGCATAACTCATAACGCATAAGGCATAACGCATAACGCATAACGCATAACTCATAAGGCATAAGGCATAACGCATATAGCATA
The DNA here is from genome assembly GCA_916610235.2 of Lasioglossum morio. Lineage (NCBI taxonomy): Eukaryota > Metazoa > Arthropoda > Insecta > Hymenoptera > Halictidae > Lasioglossum > Lasioglossum morio. The sequence continues at coordinate 5,139,318 of CAKAJA020000323.1, read as the reverse complement.
ACGCATAACGCATGACGGATCGCGCATTACTCATAACGCATAACGCATAACGCATAACGCATAACGCATAACGCATAAGGCAGAACGCATAACGCATAACGCATAACGCATCACGCATTACTCATAACGCATAACGCATTACTCATAACGCATAACGCATAACGCATAACGCATAACGCATAACGTATAACGCATAACGCATAACGGATCACGCATAACACATAACGGATCACGTATAACGCATAACGCATAGCGCAAAAAGCATAACGCATAACGCATAACGGATCACGCATTACTCATAACGCATAACGCATAAGGGATCACGCATTACTCATAACGCATAACGCATTACTCATAACGCATAACGCATTACTCATAACGCATAACGCATAACGCAAAACGCATAACGCATAACGCATAAGGCATAAGGCATCACGCATATAGCATAACGCATAACGCATGACGGATCACGCATTACTCATAACGCATAACGCACAAAAAATAACCCATAACGCATAACGCATAACGCATAACGCATAACGCATAACGGATCACGCATAACACATAACGCATAACGCATAACGGATCACGTATAACGCATAACGCATAACGCATAAGGCATAACGCATAACGCATAACGCATAACGCATAACGTATCACGTATAACGCATAACGCATAGCGCAAATCGCATAACGCATAACGCATAACGGATCACACATTACTCATAACGCATAACGCATAACGCAAAACGCATAACGCATAACGCATAAGGCATAAGGCATCACGCATATAGCATAACGCATAACGCATGACGGATCACGCATTACTCATAACGCATAACGCACAAAAAATAACCCATAACGCATAACGCATAACGCATAACGCATAACGCATAACGCATAACGCATAACGCATAACGGATCACGCATAACACATAACGCACAACGCATAACGGATCACGTATAACGCATAACGCATAACGCATAACGCATAACGCATAACGCATAACGGATCACGTATAACGCATAACGCATAGCGCAAATCGCATAACGCATAACGCATGACGGATCACGCATTACTCATAACGCATAACGCACAAAAAATAACCCATAACGCATAACGCATAACGCATAACGCATAACGCATAACGCATAACGCATAACGCATAACGGATCACGCATAACACATAACGCATAACGCATAACGGATCACGTATAACGCATAACGCATAACGCATAACGCATAACGCATAACGCATAACGCATAACGGATCACGTATAACGCATAACGCATAGCGCAAATCGCATAACGCATAACGCATAACGGATCACACATTACTCATAACGCATAACGCATAACGGATCACGCATTACTCATAACGCATAACGCATAACGCATAACGCATAACTTATAACGCATAACGCATAACGCATAACGCATAACGCATAACGCAAAACGCATAACGCATAACGCATAACTCATAACGCATAAGGCATAACGCATAACGAATCACGCATTACTCATAACGCATAACGCATAAGGCATAAGGCATAACGCATAACGCACAAAGCATAACGCATAACGCATAACGCATAACGCATAACGCATAACGCATAACGCATAACGCATAACGCATAACACATAACGCAAAACGCATCACGCATAACGCATAACTCATAACGCATAAGGCATAACGTATCACGTATAACGCATAACGCATAGCGCAAATCGCATAACGCATAACGCATAACGGATCACACATTACTCATAACGCATAACGCATAACGCAAAACGCATAACGCATAACGCATAAGGCATAAGGCATCACGCATATAGCATAACGCATAACGCATGACGGATCACGCATTACTCATAACGCATAACGCACAAAAAATAACCCATAACGCATAACGCATAACGCATAACGCATAACGCATAACGCATAACGCATAACGCATAACGGATCACGCATAACACATAACGCACAACGCATAACGGATCACGTATAACGCATAACGCATAACGCATAACGCATAACGCATAACGCATAACGGATCACGTATAACGCATAACGCATAGCGCAAATCGCATAACGCATAACGCATGACGGATCACGCATTACTCATAACGCATAACGCACAAAAAATAACCCATAACGCATAACGCATAACGCATAACGCATAACGCATAACGCATAACGCATAACGCATAACGCATAACGGATCACGCATAACACATAACGCATAACGCATAACGGATCACGTATAACGCATAACGCATAACGCATAACGCATAACGCATAACGCATAACGGATCACGTATAACGCATAACGCATAGCGCAAATCGCATAACGCATAACGCATAACGGATCACACATTACTCATAACGCATAACGCATAACGGATCACGCATTACTCATAACGCATAACGCATAACGCATAACGCATAACTTATAACGCATAACGCATAACGCATAACGCATAACGCATAACGCAAAACGCATAACGCATAACGCATAACTCATAACGCATAAGGCATAACGCATAACGAATCACGCATTACTCATAACGCATAACGCATAAGGCATAAGGCATAACGCATAACGCACAAAGCATAACGCATAACGCATAACGCATAACGCATAACGCATAACGCATAACGCATAACGCATAACGCATAACGCATAACGCATAACGCATAACGCATAACGCATAACGCATAATGCATAACGCATAACGCATAACGCATAACGCATAACGCATAACGCAAAACGCATAACGCATAACGCATAACTCATAACGCATAAGGCATAACGCATAACGAATCACGCATTACTCATAACGCATAACGCATAAGGCATAAGGCATAACGCATAACGCACAAAGCATAACGCATAACGCATAACGCATAACGCATAACGCATAACGCATAACGCATAACGCATAACGCATAACACATAACGCAAAACGCATCACGCATAACGCATAACTCATAACGCATAAGGCATAACGCATAACGAATCACGCATTACTCATAACGCATAACGCATAAGGCATAAGGCATAACGCATAACGCACAAAGCATAACGCATAACGCATAACGCATAACGCATAACGCATAACGCATAACGCATAACGCATAACGCAAAACGCATAACGCATAACGCATAACGCATAATGCATAACGCATAACGCATAACGCATAACGCATAACGCATAACTTATAACGCATAACGCATAACGCATAACGCATAACGCATAACGCATAACGCATAACGCATAACGCATAACGCATAACGCATAACTTATAACGCATAACGCATAACGCATAACGCATAACGCATAACGCAAAACGCATAACGCATAACGCATAACTCATAACGCATAAGGCATAACGCATAACGAATCACGCATTACTCATAACGCATAACGCATAAGGCATAAGGCATAACGCATAACGCACAAAGCATAACGCATAACGCATAACGCATAACGCATAACGCATAACGCATAACGCATAACGCATAACGCATAACGCATAACGCATAACGCATAACGCATAACGCATAACGGATAACACATAACGAATAACCCATAACGCTTTTCGCATAACGCATAACGCATAACGCATAACGCATAACGGATCACGCATTACTCATAACGCATAACGCATAACGCATAACGCATAACGCATAACGCATAACGCATAAGGCATAACGCATAACTTATAACACATAACGCATAACGCATAACGCAAAACGCATAACGCATAACGCATAACTCATAACGCATAAGGCATAACGCATAACGCATAACGCATAACTCATAAGGCATAAGGCATAACGCATATAGCATAACGCATAACGCATGACGGATCGCGCATTACTCATAACGCATAACGCATAACGCATAACGCATAACGCATAACGCATAAGGCAGAACGCATAACGCATAACGCATAACGGATCACGCATTACTCATAACGCATAACGCATTACTCATAACGCATAACGCATAACGCATAACGCATAACGCATAACGTATAACGCATAACGCATAACGGATCACGCATAACACATAACGGATCACGTATAACGCATAACGCATAGCGCAAAAAGCATAACGCATAACGCATAACGGATCACGCATTACTCATAACGCATAACGCATAAGGGATCACGCATTACTCATAACGCATAACGCATTACTCATAACGCATAACGCATTACTCGTAACGCATAACGCATAACGCAAAACGCATAACGCATAACGCATAAGGCATAAGGCATCACGCATATAGCATAACGCATAACGCATGACGGATCACGCATTACTCATAACGCATAACGCACAAAAAATAACCCATAACGCATAACGCATAACGCATAACGCATAACGCATAACGGATCACGCATAACACATAACGCATAACGCATAACGGATCACGTATAACGCATAACGCATAACGCATAAGGCATAACGCATAACGCATAACGCATAACGCATAACGTATCACGTATAACGCATAACGCATAGCGCAAATCGCATAACGCATAACGCATAACGGATCACACATTACTCATAACGCATAACGCATAACGCAAAACGCATAACGCATAACGCATAAGGCATAAGGCATCACGCATATAGCATAACGCATAACGCATGACGGATCACGCATTACTCATAACGCATAACGCACAAAAAATAACCCATAACGCATAACGCATAACGCATAACGCATAACGCATAACGCATAACGCATAACGCATAACGGATCACGCATAACACATAACGCATAACGCATAACGGATCACGTATAACGCATAACGCATAACGCATAACGCAAATCGCATAACGCATAACGCATAACGGATCACACATTACTCATAACGCATAACGCATAACGGATCACGCATTACTCATAACGCATAACGCATTACTCATAACGCATAACGCATAACGCAAAACGCATAACGCATAACGCATAAGGCATAAGGCATCGCGCATATAGCGTAACGCATAACGCATAACGCATAACGCATAACGCATAACGCATAACGGATCACGCATAACACATAACGCATAACGCATAACAGATCACGTATAACGCATAACGCATAACGCAAAACGCACAACGCATAACGCATAACGCATAACGCATAACGCATAACGCATAACGGATCACGTATAACGCATAACGCATAACGCATAACGCATAACGGATCACGTATAACGCATAACGCATAGCGCAAATCGCATAACGCATAACGCATAACGGATCACACATTACTCATAACGCATAACGCATAACGGATCACGCATTACTCATAACGCATAACGCATTACTCATAACGCATAACGCATAACGCAAAACGCATAACGCATAACGCATAAGGCATAAGGCATCACGCATAACGCATAACGCATAACGCATAACGTATCACGTATAACGCATAACGCATAGCGCAAATCGCATAACGCATAACGCATAACGGATCACACATTACTCATAACGCATAACGCATAACGCAAAACGCATAACGCATAACGCATAAGGCATAAGGCATCACGCATATAGCATAACGCATAACGCATGACGGATCACGCATTACTCATAACGCATAACGCACAAAAAATAACCCATAACGCATAACGCATAACGCATAACGCATAACGCATAACGCATAACGCATAACGCATAACGGATCACGCATAACACATAACGCATAACGCATAACGGATCACGTATAACGCATAACGCATAACGCATAACGCATAACGCATAACGCATAACGGATCACGTATAACGCATAACGCATAGCGCAAATCGCATAACGCATAACGCATAACGGATCACACATTACTCATAACGCATAACGCATAACGGATCACGCATTACTCATAACGCATAACGCATTACTCATAACGCATAACGCATAACGCAAAACGCATAACGCATAACGCATAAGGCATCAGGCATCGCGCATATAGCGTAACGCATAACGCATAACGCATAACGCATAACGCATAACGCATAACGGATCACGCATAACACATAACGCATAACGCATAACAGATCACGTATAACGCATAACGCATAACGCAAAACGCACAACGCATAACGCATAACGCATAACGCATAACGCATAACGCATAACGGATCACGTATAACGCATAACGCATAACGCATAACGCATAACGGATCACGTATAACGCATAACGCATAGCGCAAATCGCATAACGCATAACGCATAACGGATCACACATTACTCATAACGCATAACGCATAACGGATCACGCATTACTCATAACGCATAACGCATTACTCATAACGCATAACGCATAACGCAAAACGCATAACGCATAACGCATAAGGCATAAGGCATCACGCATATAGCGTAACGCATAACGCATAACGCATAACGCATAACGCATAACGCATAACGGATCACGCATAACACATAACGCATAACGCATAACAGATCACGTATAACGCATAACGCATAACGCAAAACGCACAACGCATAACGCATAACGCATAACGCATAACGCATAACGCATAACGGATCACGTATAACGCATAACGCATAACGCATAACGCATAACGGATCACGTATAACGCATAACGCATAGCGCAAATCGCATAACGCATAACGCATAACGGATCACACATTACTCATAACGCATAACGCATAACGGATCACGCATTACTCATAACGCATAACGCATTACTCATAACGCATAACGCATAACGCATAACGCATAACGCATAACGTATAACGCATAACGCATAACGGATCACGCATAACACATAACGGATCACGTATAACGCATAACGCATAACGCATAGCGCAAAAAGCATAACGCATAACGCATAACGGATCACGCATATAGCATAACGCTTAACGCATGACGGATCACGCATTACTCATAACGCATAACGCTCAAAAAATAACCCATAACGCATAACGCATAACGCATAACGCATAACGCATAACGCATAACGCGTAACGCATAACGCATAACGCATAACGCATAACGCACAACGTATAACGCATAACGCATAACGCATAACGCATAACGCATAACGCATAACACAACGAATATTGCATAGCGCATAATCCATAACGCGTAACACATAAAGCATAACGCATAACGCATAACGCATAACGGATCCAGCATAACACATAACGCATAACGCATAACGCATATCGGATCAAGCATTACTCATAACGCATAACGCATTACGTATAACGCATAAGGCATAAGGCATAACGCATATAGCGTAACGTATACCGCATGACGGATCACGCATTACTCATAACGCATAACGCATAACGCATAACGCACAAAGCATAACGCATAACGCATAACGCATAACGTATAACGCATAACGCATAACGCATAACGCATAACGCATAACGCATAACGCATAACGCATAACGCATAACGCATAACGCATAACGCATAACGCATAACGCATAACGCATAACGGATAACACATAACGAATAACCCATAACGCTTTTCGCATAACGCATAACGCATAACGCATAACGGATCACGCATTACTCATAACGCATAACGCATAACGCATAACGCATAACGCATAACGCATAACGCATAAGGCATAACGCATAACGCATAACGCATAACGCATAACGCATAACGCATAACGCATAACGCATGACGGATCGCGCATTTCTCATATCGCATAACGCATAACGCACAAAGCATAACGCATAACGCATAACGCATAACGCAGAACGCATAACGCATAACGCATAACGCATAACGCATAACGCATAACGCATAACGCATAACGCATAACGCATAACGCAAAACGCATAACGCATAACGCATAACTCATAACGCATAAGGCATAACGCATAACGAATCACGCATTACTCATAACGCATAACGCATAAGGCATAAGGCATAACGCATAACGCACAAAGCATAACGCATAACGCATAACGCATAACGCATAACGCATAACGCATAACGCATAACGCAAAACGCATAACGCATAACGCATAACGCATAATGCATAACGCATAACGCATAACGCATAACGCATAACGCATAACTTATAACGCATAACGCATAACGCATAACGCATAACGCATAACGCATAACGCATAACGCATAACGCATAACGCATAACGCATAACGCATAACGCAAAACGCATAACGCATAACGCATAACTCATAACGCATAAGGCATAACGCATAACGAATCACGCATTACTCATAACGCATAACGCATAAGGCATAAGGCATAACGCATAACGCACAAAGCATAACGCATAACGCATAACGCATAACGCATAACGCATAACGCATAACGCATAACGCATAACGCAAAACGCATAACGCATAACGCATAACGCATAATGCATAACGCATAACGCATAACGCATAACGCATAACGCATAACTTATAACGCATAACGCATAACGCATAACGCATAACGCATAACGCATAACGCATAACGCATAACGCATAACGCATAACTTATAACGCATAACGCATAACGCATAACGCATAACGCATAACGCAAAACGCATAACGCATAACGCATAACTCATAACGCATAAGGCATAACGCATAACGAATCACGCATTACTCATAACGCATAACGCATAAGGCATAAGGCATAACGCATAACGCACAAAGCATAACGCATAACGCATAACGCATAACGCATAACGCATAACGCATAACGCATAACGCATAACGCATAACGCATAACGCATAACACATAACGAATAACCCATAACGCTTTTCGCATAACGCATAACGCATAACGCATAACGCATAACGGATCACGCATTACTCATAACGCATAACGCATAACGCATAACGCATAACGCATAACGCATAAGGCATAACGCATAACTTATAACACATAACGCATAACGCATAACGCAAAACGCATAACGCATAACGCATAACTCATAACGCATAAGGCATAACGCATAACGCATAACGCATAACTCATAAGGCATAAGGCATAACGCATATAGCATAACGCATAACGCATGACGGATCGCGCATTACTCATAACGCATAACGCATAACGCATAACGCATAACGCATAACGCATAAGGCAGAACGCATAACGCATAACGCATAACGGATCACGCATTACTCATAACGCATAACGCATTACTCATAACGCATAACGCATAACGCATAACGCATAACGCATAACGTATAACGCATAACGCATAACGGATCACGCATAACACATAACGGATCACGTATAACGCATAACGCATAGCGCAAAAAGCATAACGCATAACGCATAACGGATCACGCATTACTCATAACGCATAACGCATAAGGGATCACGCATTACTCATAACGCATAACGCATTACTCATAACGCATAACGCATTACTCATAACGCATAACGCATAACGCATAACGCATAACGCATAACGCATAAGGCATAAGGCATCACGCATATAGCATAACGCATAACGCATGACGGATCACGCATTACTCATAACGCATAACGCACAAAAAATAACCCATAACGCATAACGCATAACGCATAACGCATAACGCATAACGGATCACGCATAACACATAACGCATAACGCATAACGGATCACGTATAACGCATAACGCATAACGCATAAGGCATAACGCATAACGCATAACGCATAACGCATAACGTATCACGTATAACGCATAACGCATAGCGCAAATCGCATAACGCATAACGCATAACGGATCACACATTACTCATAACGCATAACGCATAACGCAAAACGCAAAACGCATAACGCATAACGCATAAGGCATAAGGCATCACGCATATAGCATAACGCATAACGCATGACGGATCACGCATTACTCATAACGCATAACGCACAAAAAATAACCCATAACGCATAACGCATAACGCATAACGCATAACGCATAACGCATAACGCATAACGCATAACGGATCACGCATAACACATAACGCATAACGCATAACGGATCACGTATAACGCATAACGCATAACGCATAACGCATAACGCATAACGCATAACGGATCACGTATAACGCATAACGCATAGCGCAAATCGCATAACGCATAACGGATCACACATTACTCATAACGCATAACGCATAACGGATCACGCATTACTCATAACGCATAACGCATTACTCATAACGCATAACGCATAACGCAAAACGCATAACGCATAACGCATAAGGCATAAGGCATCGCGCATATAGCGTAACGCATAACGCATAACGCATAACGCATAACGCATAACGCATAACGGATCACGCATAACACATAACGCATAACGCATAACAGATCACGTATAACGCATAACGCATAACGCAAAACGCACAACGCATAACGCATAACGCATAACGCATAACGCATAACGCATAACGGATCACGTATAACGCATAACGCTGTGACGTGGCAGATTCTGCCAGCGTCAATCCGAACCCTAGGCGAAGGACCGGGCCAACGACGGCCAATAAAATAACGTACCGTTAGTCGCGATCGCTCTCCCAGGAACGTCCGAAATCCAGCGGAACAGATTTATCGCGTTTAAATGTCGCGCCGCTGGGCGCGACACGAAGTTTCAGGAACGATCGGAGTACGAAAGGAACCCGGTACCTATCTCCTGCCGTGATTGGCGCAACGTCTCGGGAAGAGGCGCTCGGAGGACCTATCGCAGAACGTCATTGCCGAACCAGACGGTCGAGCCAGGATCGAGCCCGGATTTACCAACCGGGGAGACCGATGAGGGAAATCGGAATACGGGACGTACAGCAACCCAACCTCACCGTCTTTCGCCCAGGAATTGCGCCGAGAACAATCCTGGGGCGGCTCGAATGCCTACCGATATAATTTGCAGCTGTATCGCCCGACTCCGGGAAATCAGTAAATTACCGGGGAACCGGGACCGAAAAGATGGAATTCGTCCCTGCCGCGAGGAACCACGCGATAGGCCCGAGCGTCGCCTAGGAGGAGATAGATGAGGGAGTAGGGGGACGCCTCGCTTCCGCGTTCCCGAGCCATTGCGAAGTAGGTCACTGGGTCGAAGGACTGCGAAGCGCTAAGTCGTGCCGCCATTTTGCCGCGTATTTGAATTAAGTACCGTAGTGCCGATCGAGACGACCGTGTTCATCGCTTGGTAAGTGCCGATCAGGCTTTATTCCGACACATTTATTCGTGATTTACCATTCGCGTTGGCTCGGGGCGTATTTGCGTGTTCTTGTTTAACTTCGTGCCGTGCACCACGTGTCCGCCAGTGTTGCCGACGACCGAGGGTAGCTCCCTCGAGAGGGACACGAGGCCGTGGGTCGTATCGTTGCCGATTGTCCGCGGGACGGAATATTCGGGACGTGCGATATTCGACGAAATTCTAAGAGTTCTACTCGAGACGTTCCTCGGTGGGACGACGTGACGGTTCGTTTCGTTTTCGCGACTTTGCCGTATCCTCGTCCAGTCCAGTCTAAATCCGCGTCCGTCACCCGAGCTCGGCGGAATTCGTGCCGTAAAGGCTTGTATAACACGCGAAGTCCTGTGACCGCCGAGTTCATCGCGATAGAATAAATAAGCGCGAGCGACCGAACAACCGTCGAACACTTTGTTCTCGCGTCGGCAAATTCTCGCTGCCGTCGGTGACCACCGACGGGCTATTCATTGTCATCTCGTTAATAAACGATTGTCGTTGCCGAATCTTATTTGAATTATTCTACCCACGAGAAACGTTCCCGTCGCGGGGAATGCCCCGTTCCTTCTCTCCACGTGGAACCCTGACCATTTTCGCGGCTATTTCAGGTTATCGCGCAGCCCTCGCGGAAGCGGAATTATTTTGCGGGATTCGCGTAAACGAATAGCTTCGCGTGACACTTTACGTGTCTGGCGCCCGAAAGAATTTCGAAATAACTTCGATATCGTGATCCAGATCCGCGAAGGGTTGTTTGTCCCGGGAGGACCACGTGTCGCGCGACCGAGCGTGGCCCGGTCTTCAAGCCGTAATTTCCCGTGCTCGTCTTCGGTTCGGAACCGACCCGAAACGACGTGACAAATTGGCGCCCGAACAGGGACCTCTCGCCGTAAAAAGCGATTTGAGATCGGGTTTTTCAATCGAGACACGTGAAAGAGTTCGGGGCTCTCGTGGGAAAATTTTGACTGGACGAGGAGTCGAGAAAGTTCGAGCGAGATAGAGAAGTCGAACGTCGCGTCGTAGAGACACACGACCCATTCGCGTACGAAATTTCTTTTTCACACCGGGTATATTGAGCCGACGCCGACGTAAACACCATCGGAATGCGACCGACCGAGGGTCCCGCTGATGTTTACGGGGTATCTATTATTATCGTTCGTGTGCCATTCCATATGTATTGAATTATGTATGTTGTATACTTGAATACTATTCTCTTTCAGCTTTGAATAACGCTGTCAATATTGAGCGAAGGAATCCTCCTTGGCGGAATATCGCTTCAATTAAATTGAAGAAATATTCTGAATATTGCCGCGTGATTGTAAATTTGAGATATACTGACAAAATTTTTTTTTTCTTCTTCTTCGGGTTGCGTGCTATCCTCTTGGGATTAGCTGAAATTTCCTTCCTTGGTGAAACCAGGAATATTGTTGTTAATATATTCGCCGGATGTTCAGAACGAAATTTTCACGCAATAGTTATCGTGTTCCAGAGTTCATCCGTTCATTTTACCGATATTTACAATCTGCTTAATCGACCGTGGCGATAAACCGAGCCTTTTAACTTGGTTTACCGCTACGCTTTGTTGGCAGTTAGTAACATTGTTCCCGAATTGGTGGTGGAAGGGTTAGGAGAATTTTTTTTTCATTTTCATTTTTTTTTCCTTTCTCTTCCATGCCGCAGATTCACCGTCACACCCCTTATTAATTTGTATATATATATCCCGATTTATCAGGATTTTATGTATTTATTTACTTATTTATTAATTTATTTGTTTATTGTAATTTATTTATTCATTGGATTTTTTTTGTTGCTTCCCTTTTGTCTTTTAGTCATTACGAAACCATCTTTTTTATTATTTTTATTATCTCTTTTAAGAATTACCCGAAGAAGCGATAATTTTTTTTCGCAATCAGTGACGCATATACTTGTATTGTTCTTTTTCTTCTCTTCGATTTGGTCAACTGCACTTGCCTTCCATTATTGCGATATTAAAATAAAACGAATGGAAGAAATACCGTACAGAAGGCTCTACCGTTTTTTTTCTTATATACAAAGCAATAGGCACAATTAATGCATTAATCATTGAATTTTTTTTTCTTTCTTCCGAAATTAAATGAATGAATATGGATTCATATGGGTGAGAAAATGTGCATGCATATGAATTTATAATGAAAATATGAATGTATAATATACGGTATATATTGAAAAATTATGGGTAATATTATGACATATGATATTTTGATTGGCGGAATGGCACACGCGGGTTGATAATTTATTACGTATTGATTTATGATATGCCTCGATTGATAATTGATGATACCAATTGAATATTGATTGTGTACACCCCATGGGTACACCCACCCACAAAATTATTTTTTTTTTATGTTTTTTTTGTGGTAATGGGAAGTATGGTTTTTGTTCGTATTGTGCCGTAGCCTAGACGAGTGCTGTCCAACTTTGGCGATAAAAACATTGAATTTTTTTTGTTTTTTTTATTTTCTCTTGTTTTGTTTGGTTTTCTTTGATTAACGCTCCCGTGTTCGGAGCTACAAAGATACGTTAGCGACAACCAAATTGATTGGCGAATACGAAGTATCCATTGCCGACGGGCAAGTGGCTTCGAATATTTTACGAAATATCCCCTTCACTTCTGAAAAGTCGCGCAGGAAAGATTCGCGTACGGAAATGGAGAAAAGCATAGGGAGAAAGTCGAATAGAACGAAGAAACGGTAATTCGCGTTTGTTAACAAATACCGAATAGAAAGTTCGGCTGAATATTAAGCGTTCCCCTGGCCTACATTAGCGATTGTGTAAGATTTCGAATAGAGTCAATTATACCGCGGGGAGGGGTGACGTATTACGCCCGCGACGATTGAGCTTCGCGTCTGATACCGAAGGGCCCGAAGAAATGAAAAGCCTTCTTAATTTGCCGAAACCGGACCGCGTGGACGATGAAAACAGATCGGTATACGGGGATGCGGTCGGAGAAGAATGGCCTCCAGAGGAGTACCTACCGACCGAAGGGGGAAGATCACCCCCTAAGGAATTTTCATTCCCAGTACCGAACTCGCCAAGATGGAGGCCATGGTCTCCCGATAGGTACCGCGAACCGGAAGAAAAGCCTTTGCATGTCGGCCCGGACGATGGACCGAGCGACGGGGTACAGGGCGGGGCGAAACCCCGAGAACTATATTACCGCGGAACACCCATCGCCGAAATAATGCGACGATGGCGGCTAAAGTTTTCCGGAGAAGAGGGGGAGGACCCAGAAGATTTTTTGGAGGACCTCCACCAACAAATTAAATATCACAACATCGCGGATAAAGAACTAATCCGTTGTTTGCCGGTATGTCTCGGGGGGGTCGCCAAGCACTGGTACAACGCGCACGCGTCGGGTTGGAGAACTTGGGAGGATTTTGCGAGGGCATTTCGGCGATTCTTCGGTGACCCTGAATATCAATATACTTTAGAGAGAAACATTAAAGATCGGTTTCAAGATGATAACGAACCTATTCGCGATTATATTATGGTAATGACCGCTATGTTCCGAAAACTACAGCCACCGTGGCAGGAGGAAAAGAAAGTCGAACGATTATACTGGGGCGCGAAACCATCTTTACGTCAGTCTATCGCGTTAGAATCAGGTTCCACGATGGAAATCGTTACGGATCAATTGCTACGTGCCGACCGCGAAGCGCAGCAGAGGAGGCGGGGGAATCCAAAACCATCCGAAATGGCTCACCCTAGTTTCGCGTTTGATCCTAGCCGACACTTGCGCTCGAAATCGCAACCGAAGGGAAGATCGGTCGGGTTTGGGTACGCGAACGCCTTAGCTGCCGCAGTAGGCGTAGAAAGCGACGATTCGGAAGATCACCCCCCAAGAGCCACTAGGAGAGACTCTAAACCCGGACAAGGGGTTCGTGAATCTCGTGCGACGAGCGCTAAAAATAATCTAGCTGCCGCGCCGAGGGGAAACGAAAAATACCGGTCGGGGGCAAAATCAAGAGAGTCCTCTAGTGAACCCATACCGCGTAAGGCGGAAGTAACCGCAACCGTAGCAACGCGTCAATGGCCGCCACGCGATAGACAACGCGCGGGCGGAAGTAACCTGCCACAATGTTGGAATTGTCGTAAGACAGGTCACCTATCGCGAGATTGCCGAGAAGAACCTAGGCTGCATTGCTACGGATGCGGGTCGGAGGGTGTCACAATAATACGTTGCCGTAGGTGCAACAGGTCGGCGGGAAACGGGGAGAGAAGTCAATCGCAGGGGCCAGAGAGACTTCGCCCGAATTGATATCGGCCCGCGTAATGATAACTGGGGACATTAAGCGCCCACCTCTGCTGACCGTGGATGCGTTCATCGGCAACTTCGCGACGCGCGCCCTAATAGATTCGGGATCATCTCTGACATTCATCAGTCGGGAGATTTTGGGAAAAATCGAGAGGAAGAATATCGTATTAGGGAAATCGAACAAACCCTGTTATTTCCTCCTCGCCACGGGGGTAGTAGATCGTGCCGAGGAACGAGCACATTTCGCGTTAAGGATAGGCAGGGAGGAACGTAGAATTTCCGCGCAGGTTTTAGACAGTCTAGTGACCCCTCTATTGTTAGGCACGGATTCGATCGCAAAATTCGGAATCGTGGCTGAATATCACAATGCCGTATGGTATTTCGCGAAACAGCCAAACGAAAAATTCACATTCGAAGAGACGCCTCCCAATGCCGTCTGTTGTGGTCTGCAAACATTGGCGGATGCCGAAAAACGGCAATTAAGAGAATTCCTCGAGGCCACGTTGCCGGAATTTGACGAAATAGCGGGCGTGACGAACTTGATCAGCCATCGAATAGATGTAGATGGACATCCGCCTATAAAACAGCGATATTATGCCGTATCTCCAAAAGTTCAGGAGGCAATATATGCGGAAGTAGATAAATTACTAAAAGATGGCATAATTGAACCATCACAAAGTGGCTGGTCAAGTCCGATCGTCATGGTCAAGAAATCGAACGGGAAATACCGTTTTTGTCTGGACTTTAGAAAAGTTAACGAGGTCTCGAGGAAAGACGCGTACCCGCTACCGCTCATGACGCAGATTCTAGATAAATTACGTGCGGCGAAATACATCTCGACCCTTGACCTCAGTCAGGCCTATTTCCAAATCCCGTTAGAGGAAAAGAGTCGCGAAATAACAGCGTTTACAGTACCGGGAAAAGGCCTATTTCACTTCCGTCGCATGCCGTACGGACTGACAGGCGCACCCGCAACTTTTCAGAGATTATTGGACCGATTAATAGGTCCAGAAATGGAGCCGCACGCGTTCGCCTATTTGGACGATATAATAATCGTGACGAAAACATTTGCGGAACATCTCGTATGGCTAGAACGCGTAATAAATAAAATCAAGGCTGCCGGTCTAATAATCAATCCTGAGAAGTGCGAGTTTTGTTGTCAGGAAGTTCGGTATTTGGGTTTCGTGGTGAGCGGAGAGGGGTTAAAGGTAGATGCGGAGAAAGTTAGACCAATTTTATCGTACCCTCCGCCTAAAACAGTAAAGCAGCTTCGGCGTTTCCTGGGAATGGCATCCTGGTACAGGAGGTTTATTCCGGGATTCGCCACGCTGGCTGAGCCATTGAATGGCCTACTGCGAAAGGATCGCGAATGGGAATGGAAGGTTGGCCAACAAACCGCCTTCGAGTCCCTTCGAGACGCGATCGCTTCAGCACCTACCCTCTCCTGCCCAGATTTCGAAACGCCATTTACACTACAGACGGATGCTAGCGCGGTTGGTCTAGGCGCAGTTTTGACGCAAGAGGTCAAGGATGTCGAAAGAGTTATCGCGTTCGCGAGCAGGTCTCTCACGTTGCCAGAGAGAAAATATTCCGCTACGGAATTGGAATGTCTCGCGATCGTCTGGGCGGTACAAAAATTTCGTCCGTACTTGGAAGGGTACAAATTTACGGTAATTACGGACCACAACAGTTTACGGTGGTTAAGAAAATTACAAAATCCCTCAGGGAGATTAGCGCGTTGGGCCCTGCAACTTCTAGAATATGATTTCGAAGTAGTATACCGGCAGGGAGCCCTTAATAAAGTGCCGGATGCATTATCGCGAATTTGCGAAGGGGAGGAAGTCTTAGAGGACAAAATACCGATAGTAGCTGCGGTGCGTATGAAATGGTACGAGGGGAAATTAGCAGAAGTCAAACGAGCACCGGATAAATTCAAAGACTGGTCGATTCGGGACGGGGAATTATTTTGCCGTCGTACGGATCCAGTTGTCGCGGAAACGTTAGGATCGGATATAACCGAGTGGAAACTCGCGATTCCCGAAGAGCGCAGAACGGAGATCCTGCAGGAAGCGCATGATAACCCACAGGCAGGGCATTTAGGCGTCGAAAAGACGTACCAACGTATTGCGGCCCGCTACTACTGGCCAGGCATGTACAGAACAGCTGTAGAATACGTAAGACGCTGTAAGACCTGTCAACTCACAAAGGTGGAGCAGACACTACCGCCTGGGTTGATGGGTCGGCGCCGTGTTGACATGCCGTGGACAGTGATAGCTGCCGATATAATGGGCCCGCTTCCGCGCAGCAGATCCGGTCACGCGTACCTCCTGGTAATACAGGACCTATTCACCAAGTGGATAGAGTGCGCCCCGCTCCGACGTGCGACCGGTCCAAAGATTGCCGAAGCTCTTGAAGAGTTAATTTTTTCGCGATGGGGAACACCCGACGTTCTGCTAACGGACAATGGCACCGAGTTCGCGAACAAGTGTTTGTGGGATTTAGCTACTGAATATGGTATTCGAATCACCACAACCCCCCCGTACCATCCGCAAGCAAACCCGGTAGAACGCGTAAATCGAATCCTCAAAACGATGATAGTAGCCTACATAGAGAGGGATCATAGAGACTGGGACCTGAATTTGCCGCAATTACGCTTCGCGTACAACACCGCTTATCATTCGGTGTTACAGACTTCTCCCGCTTTTCTCAATTTCGGGCGAGAGCCGCGACCAGCAAAATGTTTAAGGGACACTGTAGAACCCGATATCGACCTCGAGGTTACGGCCAATGATACTTGGAAAAAGAGAGTGACTCAACTACCAACGTTGAGACACTGGATTTTAGAGAACCTCGAGGACGCGTATAATAAGCAAGCGCACCATTATAATTTGCGTCGGAGAAATAGAGAGTTTAACGTAGGAGACAAGGTTATGAAGCGAAAACGCGTATTATCGTCAGCGGCAGACCACGTGGCGGCAAAGTTGGCCCCAAAATTCATGGGACCAGTAACGATATCGCATAAATTATCACCAGGAGTGTACCGCATCTCTGCGGAAGACGGAAGCGACCTCGGCAAAGCACATATTTCGGACTTGAAGCCATACTTCCCGACCCACCAATGAGACACTGAAAAAACCAAAAGCAACGACATTTATTATTCTCGTACTCTTCTCACACAGAAAAAATAAATACCTCCAAGATGATTGCCGACCATATTTGGGAGGAGATCCAGGAGAGGGCGAAGCAGCTGCTGCCGGTCCCGGAGGGACACCCAATGGCGAACGCCACAATGCCGGAACAACCGACGGGCCCCGCAGGAATCAGGGACACACCCCAGCCCCAAGGGGATCAACTGCCGGCAATCGGCAAGTCGAGTGCCGAGAATCCCCCCGAGGAGGCCACGTTCGTGGCAACTGCGACCATCAAAGTCAAGCCACGCACGGGACCGGGGCGAGGATTTCGCCTGGAAAACATGCCGGACTGGCAGAAACCCGGAACACCAGCCAGGCCGGGAGAAACAGGACCGATACCGGGGGTAGCGGTCAAACCGAGGGTGGTGGTAGCTGCCGAGCCGCCGAGGGTGCTGGCCACAAAGGAACCAGTAAAATTGCCGATAAGGGCTCAGGTACCCAGATACCCAGAGCCGAAGAGAGTGCCGACCAAGGCTCAGGCCCCTAAGTACCGGGGAGGCGAGCTGGAGGAAGGGTGTTGGAGATGCCGAAGGCTAGGGCACACCCACACCCAGTGCACGGCCCCACAACGGTTCCAGTACTGTTACCGGTGTGGGCGCCCATACTACACGGTCCAGACATGTCCCGACTGCTGGAGGACCTGGAAATCCGGGGGCCCGCATAATCCGAGGAACCGGAGATAAACTGCCGTTAGGCAGAAGTGCCGCTACGCGGGAAGGACGCCGCCGAAAATCAACGTCCGATAATACATAGATTATTTTTTTTTGCTTCGTTTATTTTGCCTCGTTGCCGTAGTAAAGAATACCTTTTGTTTATCGATCTGCCGTCGCACAGACGGATAAGAAGAAATTGCCGTAATCAGGCAAAGTAGGATTTTTTTTTTACTTTCATTTGTAAGGAGAGATTAAGACTGAGGTCCCGAAAGAGGACCAATGACGAAGTGCCGCCCCGAGAGGGGGCACGAATAAATGGTTGAAAATGAAACATATGGTCGCTCCACTTAACCCTTGTCTCCTCCGTTTATACGGGCCAAGCGAGGCCATAATTAGCGATATCTCCATTTCTCAATTAGGTGCTGGTCACGCCAACAGGTCTCGCCGAGTCGACAGAAGAACAGAGATGAAGGGATGTAGTTTAAATAGCACTTCGTCTGGGTTTTACTGGTGTTGGGTTAGTGTTTGTCTCTACCGGTATGAAGGGGTACATCGGGGAGCGTCCGAGGAAGAGCGATCGCCACCGAGCCCGTGAATAGCCTGATTGGTAACTGCCACCGGTGTCCCGGTCTCTTGCGGGGGGGGAGGAGTTGTGACGTGGCAGATTCTGCCAGCGTCAATCCGAACCCTAGGCGAAGGACCGGGCCAACGACGGCCAATAAAATAACGTACCGTTAGTCGCGATCGCTCTCCCAGGAACGTCCGAAATCCAGCGGAACAGATTTATCGCGTTTAAATGTCGCGCCGCTGGGCGCGACACGAAGTTTCAGGAACGATCGGAGTACGAAAGGAACCCGGTACCTATCTCCTGCCGTGATTGGCGCAACGTCTCGGGAAGAGGCGCTCGGAGGACCTATCGCAGAACGTCATTGCCGAACCAGACGGTCGAGCCAGGATCGAGCCCGGATTTACCAACCGGGGAGACCGATGAGGGAAATCGGAATACGGGACGTACAGCAACCCAACCTCACCGTCTTTCGCCCAGGAATTGCGCCGAGAACAATCCTGGGGCGGCTCGAATGCCTACCGATATAATTTGCAGCTGTATCGCCCGACTCCGGGAAATCAGTAAATTACCGGGGAACCGGGACCGAAAAGATGGAATTCGTCCCTGCCGCGAGGAACCACGCGATAGGCCCGAGCGTCGCCTAGGAGGAGATAGATGAGGGAGTAGGGGGACGCCTCGCTTCCGCGTTCCCGAGCCATTGCGAAGTAGGTCACTGGGTCGAAGGACTGCGAAGCGCTAAGTCGTGCCGCCATTTTGCCGCGTATTTGAATTAAGTACCGTAGTGCCGATCGAGACGACCGTGTTCATCGCTTGGTAAGTGCCGATCAGGCTTTATTCCGACACATTTATTCGTGATTTACCATTCGCGTTGGCTCGGGGCGTATTTGCGTGTTCTTGTTTAACTTCGTGCCGTGCACCACGTGTCCGCCAGTGTTGCCGACGACCGAGGGTAGCTCCCTCGAGAGGGACACGAGGCCGTGGGTCGTATCGTTGCCGATTGTCCGCGGGACGGAATATTCGGGACGTGCGATATTCGACGAAATTCTAAGAGTTCTACTCGAGACGTTCCTCGGTGGGACGACGTGACGGTTCGTTTCGTTTTCGCGACTTTGCCGTATCCTCGTCCAGTCCAGTCTAAATCCGCGTCCGTCACCCGAGCTCGGCGGAATTCGTGCCGTAAAGGCTTGTATAACACGCGAAGTCCTGTGACCGCCGAGTTCAACGCGATAGAATAAATAAGCGCGAGCGACCGAACAACCGTCGAACACTTTGTTCTCGCGTCGGCAAATTCTCGCTGCCGTCGGTGACCACCGACGGGCTATTCATTGTCATCTCGTTAATAAACGATTGTCGTTGCCGAATCTTATTTGAATTATTCTACCCACGAGAAACGTTCCCGTCGCGGGGAATGCCCCGTTCCTTCTCTCCACGTGGAACCCTGACCATTTTCGCGGCTATTTCAGGTTATCGCGCAGCCCTCGCGGAAGCGGAATTATTTTGCGGGATTCGCGTAAACGAATAGCTTCGCGTGACACTTTACGTGTCTGGCGCCCGAAAGAATTTCGAAATAACTTCGATATCGTGATCCAGATCCGCGAAGGGTTGTTTGTCCCGGGAGGACCACGTGTCGCGCGACCGAGCGTGGCCCGGTCTTCAAGCCGTAATTTCCCGTGCTCGTCTTCGGTTCGGAACCGACCCGAAACGACGTGACAACGCATAACGCATAACGCATAACGGATCACGTATAACGCATAACGCATAGCGCAAATCGCATAACGCATAACGCATAACGGATCACACATTACTCATAACGCATAACGCATAACGGATCACGCATTACTCATAACGCATAACGCATTACTCATAACGCATAACGCATAACGCAAAACGCATAACGCATAACGCATAAGGCATAAGGCATCACGCATATAGCGTAACGCATAACGCATAACGCATAACGCATAACGCATAACGCATAACGGATCACGCATAACACATAACGCATAACGCATAACAGATCACGTATAACGCATAACGCATAACGCAAAACGCACAACGCATAACGCATAACGCATAACGCATAACGCATAACGCATAACGGATCACGTATAACGCATAACGCATAACGCATAACGCATAACGGATCACGTATAACGCATAACGCATAGCGCAAATCGCATAACGCATAACGCATAACGGATCACACATTACTCATAACGCATAACGCATAACGGATCACGCATTACTCATAACGCATAACGCATTACTCATAACGCATAACGCATAACGCATAACGCATAACGCATAACGTATAACGCATAACGCATAACGGATCACGCATAACACATAACGGATCACGTATAACGCATAACGCATAACGCATAGCGCAAAAAGCATAACGCATAACGCATAACGGATCACGCATATAGCATAACGCATAACGCATGACGGATCACGCATTACTCATAACGCATAACGCTCAAAAAATAACCCATAACGCATAACGCATAACGCATAACGCATAACGCATAACGCATAACGCGTAACGCATAACGCATAACGCATAACGCATAACGCACAACGTATAACGCATAACGCATAACGCATAACGCATAACGCATAACGCATAACACAACGAATATTGCATAGCGCATAATCCATAACGCGTAACGCATAAAGCATAACGCATAACGCATAACGCATAACGGATCCAGCATAACACATAACGCATAACGCATAACGCATATCGGATCAAGCATTACTCATAACGCATAACGCATTACGTATAACGCATAAGGCATAAGGCATAACGCATATAGCGTAACGTATACCGCATGACGGATCACGCATTACTCATAACGCATAACGCATAACGCATAACGCACAAAGCATAACGCATAACGCATAACGCATAACGTATAACGCATAACGCATAACGCATAACGCATAACGCATAACGCATAACGCATAACGCATAACGCATAACGCATAACGCATAACGCATAACGCATAACGCATAACGCATAACGCATAACGCATAACGCATAACGGATAACACATAACGAATAACCCATAACGCTTTTCGCATAACGCATAACGCATAACGCATAACGGATCACGCATTACTCATAACGCATAACGCATAACGCATAACGCATAACGCATAACGCATAACGCATAAGGCATAACGCATAACGCATAACGCATAACGCATAACGCATAACGCATAACGCATAACGCATAACGCATGACGGATCGCGCATTTCTCATATCGCATAACGCATAACGCACAAAGCATAACGCATAACGCATAACGCATAACGCAGAACGCATAACGCATAACGCATAACGCATAACGCATAACGCATAACGCATAACGCATAACGCATAACGCATAACGCAGAACGCATAACGCATTACTCATAACGCATAACGCATAACGCATAACGCATAACGCATAACGCATAACGGATCACGCATTACTCATAACGCATAACGCATTACGGATATCGGATCAAGCATTACTCATAACGCACAACGCATAACGCATAACGCATAACGCATAACGCATAACGGATCACGCATTACTCATAACGCATAACGCATAACGCATAACGCATAACGCATAACGCATAACGTATAACGCATAACGCATAAGGCAGAACGCATAACGCATAACGCATAACGGATCACGCATTACTCATAACGCATAACGCATTACTCATAACGCATAACGCATAACGCATAACGCATAACGCATAACGTATAACGCATAACGCATAACGGATCACGCATAACACATAACGGATCACGTATAACGCATAACGCATAGCGCAAAAAGCATAACGCATAACGCATAACGGATCACGCATTACTCATAACGCATAACGCATAAGGGATCACGCATTACTCATAACGCATAACGCATTACTCATAACGCATAACGCATTACTCATAACGCATAACGCATAACGCAAAACGCATAACGCATAACGCATAAGGCATAAGGCATCACGCATATAGCATAACGCATAACGCATGACGGATCACGCATTACTCATAACGCATAACGCATTACTCATAACGCATAACGCATAACGCATAACGCATAACGCATAACGTATAACGCATAACGCATAACGGATCACGCATAACACATAACGGATCACGTATAACGCATAACGCATAACGCATAGCGCAAAAAGCATAACGCATAACGCATAACGGATCACGCATATAGCATAACGCATAACGCATGACGGATCACGCATTACTCATAACGCATAACGCACAAAAAATAACCCATAACGCATAACGCATAACGCATAACGCATAACGCATAACGCATAACGCGTAACGCATAACGCATAACGCATAACGCATAACGCACAACGTATAACGCATAACGCATAACGCATAACGCATAACGCATAACGCATAACACAACGAATATTGCATAGCGCATAATGCATAACGCGTAACGCATAAAGCATAACGCATAACGCATAACGCATAACGGATCCAGCATAACACATAACGCATAACGCATAACGCATATCGGATCAAGCATTACTCATAACGCATAACGCATTACGTATAACGCATAAGGCATAAGGCATAACGCATATAGCGTAACGTATAACGCATGACGGATCACGCATTACTCATAACGCATAACGCATAACGCATAACGCACAAAGCATAACGCATAACGCATAACGCATAACGTATAACGCATAACGCATAACGCATAACGCATAACGCATAACGCATAACGCATAACGCATAACGCATAACGCATAACGCATAACGCATAACGGATAACACATAACGAATAACCCATAACGCTTTTCGCATAACGCATAACGCATAACGCATAACGGATCACGCATTACTCATAACGCATAACGCATAACGCATAACGCATAACGCATAACGCATAAGGCATAACGCATAACGCATAACGCATAACGCATAACGCATAACGCATAACGCATAACGCATGACGGATCGCGCATTTCTCATATCGCATAACGCAAACGCACAAAGCATAACGCATAACGCATAACGCATAACGCAGAACGCATAACGCATAACGCATAACGCATAACGCATAACGCATAACGCATAACGCATAACGCATAACGCATAACGCAGAACGCATAACGCATTACTCATAACGCATAACGCATAACGCATAACGCATAACGCATAACGCATAACGGATCACGCATTACTCATAACGCATAACGCATTACGGATATCGGATCAAGCATTACTCATAACGCACAACGCATAACGCATAACGCATAACTCATAACGCATAAAGCATAACGCATAACGCATAACGCATAACGGATCCAGCATTACTCATAACGCATAACACATAACGCATAACGCATAACGCATATCGGATCAAGCATTACTCATAACGCATAACGCATTACGTATAACGCATAAGGCATAAGGCATAACGCATATAGCGTAACGCATAACGCATAACGAATAACGCATAACGCATAACGGATCACGCATTACTCATAACGCATAACGCATAACGCATAACGCATAACGCATAACGTATAACGCATAACGCATAACGGATCACGCATAACACATAACGGATCACGTATAACGCATAACGCATAGCGCAAAAAGCATAACGCATAACGCATAACGGATCACGCATTACTCATAACGCATAACGCATAAGGGATCACGCATTACTCATAACGCATAACGCATTACTCATAACGCATAACGCATAACGCAAAACGCATAACGCATAACGCATAAGGCATAAGGCATCACGCATATAGCATAACGCATAACGCATGACGGATCACGCATTACTCATAACGCATAACGCACAAAAAATAACCCATAACGCATAACGCATAACGCATAACGCATAACGCATAACGGATCACGCATAACACATAACGCATAACGCATAACGGATCACGTATAACGCATAACGCATAACGCATAAGGCATAACGCATAACGCATAACGCATAACGCATAACGGATCACGTATAACGCATAACGCATAGCGCAAATCGCATAACGCATAACGCATAACGGATCACACATTACTCATAACGCATAACGCATAACGCAAAACGCATAACGCATAACGCATAAGGCATAAGGCATCACGCATATAGCATAACGCATAACGCATGACGGATCACGCATTACTCATAACGCATAACGCACAAAAAATAACCCATAACGCATAACGCATAACGCATAACGCATAACGCATAACGCATAACGCATAACGCATAACGCATAACGGATCACGCATAACACATAACGCATAACGCATAACGGATCACGTATAACGCATAACGCATAACGCATAACGCATAACGCATAACGCATAACGGATCACGTATAACGCATAACGCATAGCGCAAATCGCATAACGCATAACGCATAACGGATCACACATTACTCATAACGCATAACGCATAACGGATCACGCATTACTCATAACGCATAACGCATTACTCATAACGCATAACGCATAACGCAAAACGCATAACGCATAACGCATAAGGCATAAGGCATCGCGCATATAGCGTAACGCATAACGCATAACGCATAACGCATAACGCATAACGCATAACGGATCACGCATAACACATAACGCATAACGCATAACAGATCACGTATAACGCATAACGCATAACGCAAAACGCACAACGCATAACGCATAACGCATAACGCATAACGCATAACGTATAACGGATCACGTATAACGCATAACGCATAACGCATAACGCATAACGGATCACGTATAACGCATAACGCATAGCGCAAATCGCATAACGCATAACGCATAACGGATCACACATTACTCATAACGCATAACGCATAACGGATCACGCATTACTCATAACGCATAACGCATTACTCATAACGCATAACGCATAACGCAAAACGCATAACGCATAACGCATAAGGCATAAGGCATCACGCATATAGCGTAACGCATAACGCATAACGCATAACGCATAACGCATAACGCATAACGGATCACGCATAACACATAACGCATAACGCATAACAGATCACGTATAACGCATAACGCATAACGCAAAACGCACAACGCATAACGCATAACGCATAACGCATAACGCATAACGCATAACGCATAACGGATCACGTATAACGCATAACGCATAACGCATAACGCATAACGGATCACGTATAACGCATAACGCATAGCGCAAATCGCATAACGCATAACGCATAACGGATCACACATTACTCATAACGCATAACGCATAACGGATCACGCATTACTCATAACGCATAACGCATTACTCATAACGCATAACGCATAACGCATAACGCATAACGCATAACGTATAACGCATAACGCATAACGGATCACGCATAACACATAACGCATCACGTATAACGCATAACGCATAACGCATAGCGCAAAAAGCATAACGCATAACGCATAACGGATCACGCATATAGCATAACGCATAACGCATGACGGATCACGCATTACTCATAACGCATAACGCACAAAAAATAACCCATAACGCATAACGCATAACGCATAACGCATAACGCATAACGCATAACGCGTAACGCATAACGCATAACGCATAACGCATAACGCACAACGTATAACGCATAACGCATAACGCATAACGCATAACGCATAACGCATAACACAACGAATATTGCATAGCGCATAATCCATAACGCGTAACGCATAAAGCATAACGCATAACGCATAACGCATAACGGATCCAGCATAACACATAACGCATAACGCATAACGCATATCGGATCAAGCATTACTCATAACGCATAACGCATTACGTATAACGCATAAGGCATAAGGCATAACGCATATAGCGTAACGTATAACGCATGACGGATCACGCATTACTCATAACGCATAACGCATAACGCATAACGCATAACGCACAAAGCATAACGCATAACGCATAACGCATAACGTATAACGCATAACGCATAACGCATAACGCATAACGCATAACGCATAACGCATAACGCATAACGCATAACGCATAACGCATAACGGATCACGCATAACACATAACGCATAACGCATAACAGATCACGTATAACGCATAACGCATAACGCAAAACGCACAACGCATAACGCATAACGCATAACGCATAACGCATAACGCATAACGGATCACGTATAACGCATAACGCATAACCCATAACGCATAACGGATCACGTATAACGCATAACGCATAGCGCAAATCGCATAACGCATAACGCATAACGCATAACGCATTACGCATAACGCATAACGCATAACGCATAACGCATTACGCATTACGCATAACGCATAACGCATATCGCATATCGCATAACGCATAACGCATAACGCATAACGCATAACGCATAACGGATCCAGCATTACTCATAACGAATAACGCAAAACGCATAACGCATAACAGATCCAGCATTACTCACAACGCATAACGCATAACGCATAACGCATAACGCATAACGCATAACGCATAACGCATAACGCATAACGGATCACGCATAACACATAACGCATAACGCATAACGGATCACGTATAACGCATAACGCATAACGCATAACGCATAACGCAGAACGCATAACGGATCACGTATAACGCATAACGCATAGCGCAAATCGCATAACGCATAACGCATAACGGATCACACATTACTCATAACGCATAACGCATAACGGATCACGCATTACTCATAACGCATAACGCATTACTCATAACGCATAACGCATAACGCAAAACGCATAACGCATAACGCATAAGGCATAAGGCATCGCGCATATAGCATAACGCATAACGCATAACGGATCACACATTACTCATAACGCATAACGCATAACGGATCACGCATTACTCATAACGCATAACGCATTACTCATAACGCATAACGCATAACGTATAACGCATAACGCATAACGGATCACGCATAACACATAACGGATCACGTATAACGCATAACGCATAACGCATAGCGCAAAAAGCATAACGCATAACGCATAACGGATCACGCATATAGCATAACGCATAACGCATGACGGATCACGCATTACTCATAACGCATAACGCACAAAAAATAACCCATAACGCATAACGCATAACGCATAACGCATAACGGATCACGTATAACGCATAACGCATAACCCATAACGCATAACGGATCACGTATAACGCATAACGCATAGCGCAAATCGCATAACGCATAACGCATAACGGATCACACATTACTCATAACGCATAACGCATAACGGATCACGCATTACTCATAACGCATAACGCATTACTCATAACGCATAACGCATAACGCATAACGGATCACGTATAACGCATAACGCATAACGCATAACGCATAACGCAGAACGCATAACGGATCACGTATAACGCATAACGCATAGCGCAAATCGCATAACGCATAACGCATAACGGATCACACATTACTCATAACGCATAACGCATAACGGATCACGCATTACTCATAACGCATAACGCATTACTCATAACGCATAACGCATAACGCAAAACGCATAACGCATAACGCATAAGGCATAAGGCATCGCGCATATAGCGTAACGCATAACGCATAACGGATCACACATTACTCATAACGCATAACGCATAACGGATCACGCATTACTCATAACGCATAACGCATTACTCATAACGCATAACGCATAACGTATAACGCATAACGCATAACGGATCACGCATAACACATAACGCATAACGCATAACGGATCACGTATAACGCATAACGCATAACGCATAACGCATAACGCAGAACGCATAACGGATCACGTATAACGCATAACGCATAGCGCAAATCGCATAACGCATAACGCATAACGGATCACACATTACTCATAACGCATAACGCATAACGGATCACGCATTACTCATAACGCATAACGCATTACTCATAACGCATAACGCATAACGCAAAACGCATAACGCATAACGCATAAGGCATAAGGCATCGCGCATATAGCGTAACGCATAACGCATAACGGATCACACATTACTCATAACGCATAACGCATAACGGATCACGCATTACTCATAACGCATAACGCATTACTCATAACGCATAACGCATAACGTATAACGCATAACGCATAACGGATCACGCATAACACATAACGGATCACGTATAACGCATAACGCATAACGCATAGCGCAAAAAGCATAACGCATAACGCATAACGGATCACGCATATAGCATAACGCATAACGCATGACGGATCACGCATTACTCATAACGCATAACGCACAAAAAATAACCCATAACGCATAACGCATAACGCATAACGCATAACGGATCACGTATAACGCATAACGCATAACCCATAACGCATAACGGATCACGTATAACGCATAACGCATAGCGCAAATCGCATAACGCATAACGCATAACGGATCACACATTACTCATAACGCATAACGCATAACGGATCACGCATTACTCATAACGCATAACGCATTACTCATAACGCATAACGCATAACGCAAAACGCATAACGCATAACGCATAAGGCATCACGCATATAGCGTAACGCATAACGCATAACGCATAACGCATAACGCATAACGCATAACGGATCACGCATAACACATAACGGATCACGTATAACGCATAACGCATAACGCATAGCGCAAAAAGCATAACGCATAACGCATAACGGATCACGCATTACTCATAACGCATAACGCATAACGGATCACGCATTACTCATAACGCATAACGCATTACTCATAACGCATAACGCATTACTCATAACGCATAACGCATAACGCAAAACGCATAACGCATAACGCATAAGGCATAAGGCATCACGCATATAGCATAACGCATAACGCATGACGGATCACACATTACTCATAACGCATAACGCACAAAAAATAACCCATAACGCATAACGCATAACGCATAACGCATAACGCATAACGCATAACGCATAACGCATAACGGATCACGCATAACACATAACGCATAACGCATAACGGATCACGTATAACGCATAACGCATAACGCATAACGCATAACGCAGAACGCATAACGGATCACGTATAACGCATAACGCATAGCGCAAATCGCATAACGCATAACGCATAACGGATCACACATTACTCATAACGCATAACGCATAACGGATCACGCATTACTCATAACGCATAACGCATTACTCATAACGCATAACGCATAACGCAAAACGCATAACGCATAACGCATAAGGCATAAGGCATCGCGCATATAGCGTAACGCATAACGCATAACGCATAACGCATAACGCATATCGCATAACGGATCACGCATAACACATAACGCATAACGCATAACAGATCACGTATAACGCATAACGCATAACGCAAAACGCACAACGCATAACGCATAACGCATAACGCATAACGCATAACGCATAACGGATCACGTATAACGCATAACGCATAACCCATAACGCATAACGGATCACGTATAACGCATAACGCATAGCGCAAATCGCATAACGCATAACGCATAACGGATCACACATTACTCATAACGCATAACGCATAACGGATCACGCATTACTCATAACGCATAACGCATTACTCATAACGCATAACGCATAACGCAAAACGCATAACGCATAACGCATAAGGCATCACGCATATAGCGTAACGCATAACGCATAACGCATAACGCATAACGCATAACGCATAACGCATAACGGATCACGCATAACACATAACGCATAACGCATAACAGATCACGTATAACGCATAACGCATAACGCAAAACGCACAACGCATAACGCATAACGCATAACGCATAACGCATAACGCATAACGCATAACGGATCACGTATAACGCATAACGCATAACGCATAACGGATCACGCATTACTCATAACGCATAACGCATTACTCATAACGCATAACGCATAACGCATAACGCATAACGCATAACGTATAACGCATAACGCATAACGGATCACGCATAACACATAACGGATCACGTATAACGCATAACGCATAACGCATAGCGCAAAAAGCATAACGCATAACGCATAACGGATCACGCATATAGCATAACGCATAACGCATGACGGATCACGCATTACTCATAACGCATAACGCACAAAAAATAACCCATAACGCATAACGCATAACGCATAACGCATAACGCATAACGCATAACGCATAACGCATAACGCATAACGCATAACGCATAACGCATAACGCATAACGCATAACGCATAACGCATAACGCATAACGCATAACACAACGAATATTGCATAGCGCATAATCCATAACGCGTAACGCATAAAGCATAACGCATAACGCATAACGCATAACGGATCCAGCATAACACATAACGCATAACGCATAACGCATATCGGATCAAGCATTACTCATAACGCATAACGCATTACGTATAACGCATAAGGCATAAGGCATAACGCATATAGCGTAACGTATAACGCATGACGGATCACGCATTACTCATAACGCATAACGCATAACGCATAACGCACAAAGCATAACGCATAACGCATAACGCATAACGTATAACGCATAACGCATAACGCATAACGCATAACGCATAACGCATTACGTATAACGCATAAGGCATAAGGCATAACGCATATAGCGTAACGTATAACGCATGACGGATCACGCATTACTCATAACGCATAACGCATAACGCATAACGCACAAAGCATAACGCATAACGCATAACGCATAACGTATAACGCATAACGCATAACGCATAACGCATAACGCATAACGCATAACGCATAACGCATAACGCATAACGCATAACGCATAACGCATAACGCATAACGGATAACACATAACGAATAACCCATAACGCTTTTCGCATAACGCATAACGCATAACGCATAACGGATCACGCATTACTCATAACGCATAACGCATAACGCATAACGCATAACGCATAACGCATAACGCATAAGGCATAACGCATAACGCATAACGCATAACGCATAACGCATAACGCATAACGCATGACGGATCGCGCATTTCTCATATCGCATAACGCATAACGCACAAAGCATAACGCATAACGCATAACGCATAACGCAGAACGCATAACGCATAACGCATAACGCATAACGCATAACGCATAACGCATAACGCATAACGCAGAACGCATAACGCATTACTCATAACGCATAACGCATAACGCATAACGCATAACGCATAACGCATAACGCATAACGGATCACGCATTACTCATAACGCATAACGCATTACGGATATCGGATCAAGCATTACTCATAACGAACAACGCATAACGCATAACGCATAACGCATAACGCATAACTCATAACGCATAAAGCATAACGCATAACGCATAACGCATAACGGATCCAGCATTACTCATAACGCATAACACATAACGCATAACGCATAACGCATATCGGATCAAGCATTACTCATAACGCATAACGCATTACGTATAACGCATAAGGCATAAGGCATAACGCATATAGCGTAACGCATAACGCATAACGAATAACGCATAACGCATAACGCATAACGGATCACGCATTACTCATAACGCATAACGCATAACGCATAACGCATAACGCATAACGCATAACGCATAACGCATAACGCATAACGGATAACACATAACGAATAACCCATAACGCTTTTCGCATAACGCATAACGCATAACGCATAACGGATCACGCATTACTCATAACGCATAACGCATAACGCATAACGCATAACGCATAACGCATAAGGCATAACGCATAACTTATAACGCATAACGCATAACGCATAACGCAAAACGCATAACGCATAACGCATAACTCATAACGCATAAGGCATAACGCATAACGCATAACGCATAACTCATAAGGCATAAGGCATAACGCATATAGCATAACGCATAACGCATAACGAATAACGCATAACGCATAACGCATAACGCATAACGCATAACGGATCACGCATTACTCATAACGCATAACGCATTACGGATATCGGATCAAGCATTACGCATAACGCATAACGCATAAGGCATAACGCATAACTTATAACGCATAACGCATAACGCATAACGCATAACGCAAAACGCATAACGCATAACGCATAACTCATAACGCATAAGGCATAACGCATAACGCATAACGCATAACGCATAACGCATAACGGATCACGCATTACTCATAACGCATAACGCATTACGGATATCGGATCAAGCATTACTCATAACGCACAACGCATAACGCATAACGCATAACGCATAACGCATAACGCATAACGCATAACTCATAACGCATAACGCATAACGCATAACGCATAACGCATAACGCATAACGCATAACGCATAACGCATAACGCATAACGGATCACGCATTACTCATAACGCATAACGCATTACGGATATCGGATCAAGCATTACTCATAACGCACAACGCATAACGCATAACGCATAACGCATAACGCATAACGCATAACGCATAACTCATAACGCATAAAGCATAACGCATAACGCATAACGCATAACGGATCCAGCATTACTCATAACGCATAACACATAACGCATAACGCATAACGCATAACGCATATCGGATCAAGCATTACTCATAACGCATAACGCATTACGTATAACGCATAAGGCATAAGGCATAACGCATATAGCGTAACGCATAACGCATGACGGATCACGCATTACTCATAACGCATAACGCATAACGCATAACGCACAAAGCATAACGCATAACGCATAACGCATAACGTATAACGCATAACGCATAACGCATAACGCATAACGCATAACGCATAACGCATAACGCATAACGCATAACGCATAACGCATAACGCATAACGCATAACGGATAACACATAACGAATAACCCATAACGCTTTTCGCATAACGCATAACGCATAACGCATAACGCATAACGGATCACGCATTACTCATAACGCATAACGCATAACGCATAACGCATAACGCATAACGCATAAGGCATAACGCATAACTTATAACGCATAACGCATAACGCATAACGCAAAACGCATAACGCATAACGCATAACTCATAACGCATAAGGCATAACGCATAACGCATAACGCATAACTCATAAGGCATAAGGCATAACGCATATAGCATAACGCATGACGGATCGCGCATTACTCATAACGCATAACGCATAACGCACAAAGCATAACGCATAACGCATAACGCATAACGCAGAACGCATAACGCATAACGCATAACGCATAACGCATAACGCATAACGCATAACTCATAAGGCATAAGGCATAACGCATATAGCATAACGCATAACGCATGACGGATCGCGCATTACTCATAACGCATAACGCATAACGCACAAAGCATAACGCATAACGCATAACGCATAACGCAGAACGCATAACGCATAACGCATAACGCATAACGCATAACGCATAACGCATAACGCATAACGCAGAACGCATAACGCATAACGCATAACGCATAACGCATAAGGCATAACGCATAACGCACAAAGCATAACGCATAACGCATAACGCATAACGCATAACGCATAACGCATAACGCATAACGCATAACGCATAACGCATAAACGCATAACGCATAACGCATAACGCATGACGGATCACGCATTACTCATAACGCATAACGCATAACGCACAACGCACAACGCATAACGCATAACGCATAACGCATAACGCATAACGCATAACGCATAACGCATAACGCAAAACGCATAACGCATAACGCATAACGCATAACGCATAACGCATAACGCATAACGCATAACGCATAACGTATAACGCATAACGCATAACGCATAACGCATAACGCATAACGCATAACGCATAACGCATAAAGCATACCGTATAACGCATAACGCATAACGCATAACGCATAACGCACAACGCACAACGCATAACGCATAACGCATAACGCATAACGCATAACGCATAACGCATAACGCAAAACGCATAACGCATAACGCATAACTCATAACGCATAAGGCATAACGCATAACGAATCACGCATTACTCATAACGCATAACGCATAAGGCATAAGGCATAACGCATAACGCATAACGAATAACGCATAACGCATAACGCATAACGCATAACGCATAACGCATAACGCATAACGCATAACGCATAACTCATAAGGCATAAGGCATAACGCATATAGCATAACGCATAACGCATGACGGATCGCGCATTACTCATAACGCATAACGCATAACGCACAAAGCATAACGCATAACGCATAACGCATAACGCAGAACGCGTAACGCATAACGCATAACGCATAACGCATAACGCATAACGCATAACGCAGAACGCATAACGCATAACGCATAACGCATAACGCATTACGCATTACGCATAACGCATAACGCATATCGCATATCGCATAACGCATAACGCATAACGCATAACGCATAACGCATAACGCATAACGCATATCGCATAACGCATAATCCATAACGCATAACGCATAACGCATAACGAATAACGCATAACGCATAACGGATCCAGCATTACTCATAACGAATAACGCAAAACGCATAACGCATAACAGATCCAGCATTACTCACAACGCATAACGCATAACGCATAACGCATAACGCATAACGCATAACGCATAACGCATAACGCATAGCGCATAACGCATAACGCATAACGCATAACGAATAACGCATAAGGCATAACGCATAACGCATAACGCATAACGCATTACGCATAACGCATAACGCATAACGCATAACTCATAACGCATTACGCATAACGCATAACGCAAAACGCATAACGCATAACGCATAACGCATAACGCATAACTCATAACGCATAACGCATAACGCATATAGCATAACGCATAACGCATGACGGATCACGCATTACTCATAACGCATAACGCATAACGCACAAAGCGTAACGCATAACGCATAACATATAACGCATAACGCATAACGCATAACGCATAACGGATCACGCGTTACTCATAACGCATAACGCATAACGCATAACGCATAACGGATCACGCATTACTCATAACGCATAACGCATATCGCTTAACGCAAAACGCATAACGCATAACGCATAACGGATCACGCATTACTCATAACGCATAACGCATAACGGATCACGTATAACGCATAACGCATAACGCATAACGCATAACGCATAACGCATAACGCATAACGCATAACGCATAACGCATAACGCATAACGCATAACGCATAACGCATAACGCATAACGGATCACGTATAACGCATAACGCATAGCGCAAATCGCATAACGCATAACGCATAACGGATCACACATTACTCATAACGCATAACGCATAACGGATCACGCATTACTCATAACGCATAACGCACAAAAAATAACCCATAACGCATAACGCATAACGCAAAACGCATAACGCATAAGGCATAACGCATAACGCATAAGGCATAAGGCA
This sequence comes from Lasioglossum morio, assembly GCA_916610235.2. Lineage (NCBI taxonomy): Eukaryota > Metazoa > Arthropoda > Insecta > Hymenoptera > Halictidae > Lasioglossum > Lasioglossum morio. Next base: position 5,101,903 of record CAKAJA020000323.1, on the reverse strand, counting down.
TCACGCATATAGCATAACGCATAACGCATGACGGATCACGCATTACTCATAACGCATAACGCACAAAAAATAACCCATAACGCATAACGCATAACGCAAAACGCATAACGCATAAGGCATAAGGCATCACGCATATAGCATAACGCATAACGCATAACGCATAACGCATAACGCATAACGCATAACGCATAACGCATAACGCATAACGCATAACGCATAACGCATAACGCATAACGCATAACGCATAACGCATAACGCATAACGCATAACGCATAACGCATAACGCATAACGCACAACGCATAACGCATAACGCATAGCGCATAACGCATAACCCATAACGCATAACGAATAACGCATAACGCATAACGCATAACGCATAACGCATAACTCATAACGCATTACGCATAACGCATAACGCATAACGCATAACTCATAACGCATTACGCATAACGCATAACGCAAAACGCATAACGCATAACGCATAACGCATAACGCATATAGCATAACGCATAACGCATGACGGATCACGCATTACTCATAACGCATAACGCATAACGCACAAAGCATAACGCATAACGCATAACATATAACGCATAACGCATAACGCATAACGCATAACGCATAACGCATAACGCATAACGGATCACGCATTACTCATAACGCATAACGCATAACGGATCACGCATTACTCATAACGCATAACGCATATCGCTTAACGCAAAACGCATAACGCATAACGCATAACGGATCACGCATTACTCATAACGCATAACGCATAACGGATCACGTATAAGGCATAACGCATAACGCATAACGCATAACGCATAACGCATAACGCATAACGCATAACGCATAACGGATCACGTATAACGCATAACGCATAGCGCAAATCGCATAACGCATAACGCATAACGGATCACACATTACTCATAACGCATAACGCATAACGGATCACGCATTATTCATAACGCATAACGCATTACTCATAACGCATAACGCATAACGCAAAACGCATAACGCATAACGCATAAGGCATAAGGCATCACGCATATAGCATAACGCATAACGCATAACGCATAACGCATAACGCATAACGGATCACGCATAACACATAACGCATAACGCATAACGGATCACGTATAACGCATAACGCATAACGCCAAACGCATAACGCATAACGCATAACGCATAACGCATAACGCATAACGCATAACGCATAACGCATAACGCATAACGCATAACGGATCACGTATAACGCATAACGCATAACGCATAACGGATCACGCATTACTCATAACGCATAACGCATTACTCATAACGCATAACGCATAACGCATAACGCATAACGCATAACGCATAACGTATAACGCATAACGCATAACGGATCACGCATAACACATAACGCATCACGTATAACGCATAACGCATAACGCATAGCGCAAAAAGCATAACGCATAACAGATCACGCATTACTCATAACGCATAACGCATAACGGATCACGCATTACTCATAACGCATAACGCATTACTCATAACGCATAACGCATTACTCATAACGCATAACGCATAACGCAAAACGCATAACGCATAACGCATAAGGCATAAGGCATCACGCATATAGCATAACGCATAACGCATGACGGATCACGCATTACTCGTAACGCATAACGCACAAAAAATAACCCATAACGCATAACGCATAACGCATAACGCATAACGCATAACGCGTAACGCATAACGCATAACGCATAACGCATAACGCACAACGTATAACGCATAACGCATAACGCATAACGCATAACGCATAACGCATAACACAACGAATATTGCATAGCTCATAATCCATAACGCGTAACGCATAAAGCATAACGCATAACGCATAACGCATAACGGATCCAGCATTACTCATAACGCATAACACATAACGCATAACGCATAACGCATATCGGATCAAGCATTACTCATAACGCATAACGCATTACGTATAACGCATAAGGCATAAGGCATAACGCATATAGCGTAACGCATAACGCCTGACGGATCACGCATTACTCATAACGCATAACGCATAACGCATAATGCACAAAGCATAACGCATAACGCATAACGCATAACGTATAACGCATAACGCATAACGCATAACGCATAACGCATAACGCATAACGCATAACGCATAACGCATAACGCATAACGCATAACGCATAACGCATAACGCATAACGCATAACGCATAACGCATAACGCACAACGCATAACGCATAACGCATAGCGCATAACGCATAACGCATATCGGATCAAGCATTGCTCATAACGCATAACGCATTACGTATAACGCATAAGGCATAACGCATAACGCATAACGCATAACGCAGAACGCATAACGCATAACGCATAACGCATAACGCATAACGCATAACGCATAACGCATAACACAACGAATATTGCATAGCGCATAATCCATAACGCGTAACGCATAAAGCATAACGCATAACGCATAACGCATAACGGATCCAGCATTACTCATAACGCATAACACATAACGCATAACGCATAACGCATAACGCATATCGGATCAAGCATTACTCATAACGCATAACGCATTACGTATAACGCATAAGGCATAAGGCATAACGCATATAGCGTAACGCATAACGCATGACGGATCACGCATTTCTCATAACGCATAACGCATAACGCATAATGCACAAAGCATAACGCATAACGCATAACGCATAACGGATAACGCATAACGCATAACGCATAACGCATAACGCATAACGCATAACGCATAACGCATAACGCATAACGCATAACGCATAACGCATAACGCATAACGCATAACGCATAACGCATAACGCATAACGCATAACGCATAACGCATAACGCATAACGCATAACGCATAACGCATAACACATAACGAATAACCCATAACGCTTTTCGCATAACGCATAACGCATAACGCATAACGCATAACGGATCACGCATTACTCATAACGCATAACGCATAACGCATAACGCAGAACGCATAACGCATAACGCATAACGCATAACGCATAACGCATAACGCATAACGCAAAACGCATAACGCATAACGCATAACGCATAACGCATAACGCATAACGCATAACGCATAACGCATAACGCATAACGCATAACGCATAACGCATAACGCATAACGCATAACGCATAACGCATAACGCATAACGCATAACGCATGACGGATCACGCATAACTCATAACGCATAACGCATAACGCACAAAGCATAACGCATAACGCATAACGCATAATGGATTACGCATAACGCATAACGCATAACGCATAACGGATCACGCATAACACATAACGCATAACGCATAACGGATCCAGCATTACTCATAACGAATAACGCAAACCGCATAACCCATAACAGATCCAGCATTACTCATAACGCATAACGCATAACGCATAACGCATAACGCATAACGCATAATGGATCACGCATTACTCATAACGCATAACGCATTACTCATAACGCATAACGCATAACGCAAAACGCATAACGCATAACGCATAAGGCATAAGGCATCACGCATATAGCATAACGCATAACGCATAACGCATAACGCATAACGGATCACGCATAACACATAACGCATAACGCATAACGGATCACGTATATCGCATAACGCATAACGCCAAACGCATAACGCATAACGCATAACGCATAACGCATAACGCATAACGCATAACGGATCACGTATAACGCATAACGCATTACGCATAACGGATCACGCATTACTCATAACGCATAACGCATTACTCATAACGCATAACGCATAACGCATAACGCATAACGCATAACGTATAACGCATAACGCATAACGGATCACGCATAACACATAACGGATCACGTATAACGCATAACGCATAACGCATAGCGCAAAAAGCATAACGCATAACGGATCACGCATTACTCATAACGCATAACGCATAACGCATATCGGATCAAGCATTACTCATAACGCATAACGCATTACGTATAACGCATAAGGCATAACGCATAACGCATAACGCATAACGCAGAACGAATAACGCATAACGGATCCAGCATTACTCATAACGAATAACGCAAAACGCATAACGCATAACAGATCCAGCATTACTCATAACGCATAACGCATAACGCAAAACGCATAAGGCATAACGCATAAGGCATAAGGCATCACGCATATAGCATAACGCATAACGCATAACGCATAACGCATAACGCATAACGGATCACGCATAACACATAACGCATAACGGATCACGTATAACGCATAACGCATAACGCAAAACGCATAACGCATAAGGCATAACGCATAACGCATAACGCATAACGGATCACGTATAACGCATAACGCATAACGCATAACGGATCACGCATTACTCATAACGCATAACGCATTACTCATAACGCATTAAGCATAACGCATAACGCATAACGCATAACGTATAACGCATAACGCATAACGGATCACGCATAACACATAACGGATCACGTATAACGCATAACGCATAACGCATAGCGCAAAAAGCATAACGCATAACGCATAACGGATCACGCATTACTCATAACGCATAACGCATAACGCATATCGGATCAAGCATTACTCATAACGCATAACGCATTACGTATAACGCATAAGGAATAACGCATAACGCATAACGCATAACGCAGAACGCATAACGCATAACGGATCCAGCATTACTCATAACGAATAACGCAAAACGCATAACGCATAACAGATCCAGCATTACTCATAACGCATAACGCATAACGCAAAACGCATAAGGCATAACGCATAAGGCATAAGGCATCACGCATATAGCATAACGCATAACGCATAACGCATAACGCATAACGCATAACGGATCACGCATAACACATAACGCATAACGGATCACGTATAACGCATAACGCATAACGCAAAACGCATAACGCATAACGCATAACGCATAACGCATAACGCATAACGGATCACGTATAACGCATAACGCATAACGCATAACGGATCACGCATTACTCATAACGCATAACGCATTACTCATAACGCATTAAGCATAACGCATAACGCATAACGCATAACGTATAGCGCAAAAAGCATAACGCATAACGCATAACGGATCACGCATTACTCATAACGCATGACGCATAACGGATCACGCATTACTCATAACGCATAACGCATTACTCATAACGCATAACGCATTACTCATAACGCATAACGCATAACGCAAAACGCATAACGCATAACGCATAACGCATAAGGCATAAGGCATCACGCATATAGCATAACGCATAACGCATAACGCATGACGGATCACGCATTACTCATAACGCATAACGCACAAAAAATAACCCATAACGCATAACGCATAACGCATAACGCATAAAGCATAACGCGTAACGCATAACGCATAACGCATAACGCATAACGCACAACGTATAACGCATAACGCATAACACAACGAATATTGCATAGCGCATAATCCATAACGCGTAACGCATAAAGCATAACGCATAACGCATAACGGATCCAGCATTACTCATAACGCATAACACATAACGCATAACGCATAACGCATAACGCATATCGGATCAAGCATTACTCATAACGCATAACGCATTACGTATAACGCATAAGGCATAAGGCATAACGCATATAGCGTAACGCATAACGCATGACGGATCACGCATTACTTATAACGCATAACGCATAACGCATAACGCACAAAGCATAACGCATAACGCATAACGCATAATGCATTACGCATAACGCATAACGCATAACGCATAACGGATCACGCATAACACATAACGCATAACGCATAACGGTTCCAGCATTACTCATAACGAATAACGCAAAACGCATAACGCATAACAGATCCAGCATTACTCATAACGCATAACGCATAACGCATAACGCATAACGCATAACGCATAAGGCATAAGGCATCACGCATATAGCATAACGCATAACGCATAACGCATAACGCATAACGCATAACGGATCACGCATAACACATAACGCATAACGGATCACGTATAACGCATAACGCATAACGCATAACGCAAAACGCATAACGCATAACGCATAACGCATAACGCATAACGGATCACGTATAACGCATAACGCATAACGCATAACGGATCACGCATTACTCATAACGCATAACGCATTACTCATAACGCATTAAGCATAACGCATAACGCATAACGCATAACGTATAACGCATAACGCATAACGGATCACGCATAACACATAACGGATCACGTATAACGCATAACGCATAACGCATAGCGCAAAAAGCATAACGCATAACGCATAACGGATCACGCATTACTCATAACGCATGACGCATAACGGATCACGCATTACTCATAACGCATAACGCATTACTCATAACGCATAACGCATTACTCATAACGCATAACGCATAACGCAAAACGCATAACGCATAACGCATAAAGCATAAGGCATAAGGCATCACGCATATAGCATAACGCATAACGCATAACGCATGACGGATCACGCATTACTCATAACGCATAACACACAAAAAATAACCCATAACGCATAACGCATAACGCATAACGCATAACGCATAACGCATAACGCATAACGCGTAACGCATAACGCATAACGCATAACGCATAACGCACAACGTATAACGCATAACGCATAACGCATAACGCATAACGCATAACACAACGAATATTGCATAGCGCATAATCCATAACGCGTAACGCATAAAGCATAACGCATAACGCATAACGCATAACGGATCCAGCATTACTCATAACGCATAACACATAACGCATAACGCATAACGCATAACGCATATCGGATCAAGCATTACTCATAACGCATAACGCATTACGTATAACGCATAAGGCATAAGGCATAACGCATATAGCGTAACGCATAACGCATGACGGATCACGCATTACTTATAACGCATAACGCATAACGCATAACGCACAAAGCATAACGCATAACGCATAACGCATAACGTATAACGCATAACGCATAACGCATAACGCATAACGCATAACGCATAACGCATAACGCATAACGCATAACGCATAACGCATAACGCATATCGCATATCGCATAACGCATAACGCATAACGCATAACGCATAACGCATAACGCATAACGCATAACGCATATCGCATAACGCATAATCCATAACGCATAACGCATAACGCATAACGAATAACGCAAAACGCATAACGCATATCGGATCCAGCATTACTCATAACGAATAACGCAAAACGCATAACGCATAACGGATCCAGCATTACTCACAACGCATAACGCATAACGGATATCGGATCAGGCATTACTCATAACGCATAACGCATAACGCATAACGCATAACGCATAACGCATAACGCATAACGCACAACGTATAACGCATAACGCATAACGCATAACGCATAACGCATAACACAACGAATATGGCATAGCGCATAATCCATAACGCGTAACGCATAAAGCATAACGCATAACGCATAACGGATCCAGCATTACTCATAACGCATAACACATAACGCATAACGCATAACGCATAACGCATATCGGATCAAGCATTACTCATAACGCATAACGCATTACGTATAACGCATAAGGCATAAGGCATAACGCATATAGCGTAACGCATAACGCATGACGGATCACGCATTACTTATAACGCATAACGCATAACGCATAACGCACAAAGCATAACGCATAACGCATAACGCATAATGCATTACGCATAACGCATAACGCATAACGCATAACGGATCACGCATAACACATATCGCATAACGCATAACGGTTCCAGCATTACTCATAACGAATAACGCAAAACGCATAACGCATAACAGATCCAGCATTACTCATAACGCATAACGCATAACGCAAAACGCATAACGCATAACGCATAACGCATAAGGCATAAGGCATCACGCATATAGCATAACGCATAACGCATAACGCATAACGCATAACGCATAACGGATCACGCATAACACATAACGCATAACGGATCACGTATAACGCATAACGCATAACGCAAAACGCATAACGCATAACGCATAACGCATAACGCATAACGCATAACGGATCACGTATAACGCATAACGCATAACGCATAACGGATCACGCATTACTCATAACGCATAACGCATTACTCATAACGCATTAAGCATAACGCATAACGCATAACGCATAACGTATAACGCATAACGGATCACGCATAACACATAACGGATCACGTATAACGCATAACGCATAACGCATAGCGCAAAAGGCATAACGCATAACGCATAACGGATCACGCATTACTCATAACGCATGACGCATAACGGATCACGCATTACTCATAACGCATAACGCATTACTCATAACGCATAACGCATTACTCATAACGCATAACGCATAACGCAAAACGCATAACGCATAACGCATAACGCATAAGGCATAAGGCATCACGCATATAGCATAACGCATAACGCATAACGCATGACGGATCACGCATTACTCATAACGCATAACGCACAAAAAATAACCCATAACGCATAACGCATAACGCATAACGCATAACGCATAACGCATAACGCGTAACGCATAACGCATAACGCATAACGCATAACGCATAACGCACAACGTATAACGCATAACGCATAACGCATAACGCATAACGCATAACACAACGAATATTGCATAGCGCATAATCCATAACGCGTAACGCATAAAGCATAACGCATAACGCATAACGCATAACGGATCCAGCATTACTCATAACGCATAACACATAACGCATAACGCATAACGCATAACGCATATCGGATCAAGCATTACTCATAACGCATAACGCATTACGTATAACGCATAAGGCATAAGGCATAACGCATATAGCGGAACGCATAACGCATGACGGATCACGCATTACTTATAACGCATAACGCATAACGCATAACGCACAAAGCATAACGCATAACGCATAACGCATAACGCATAACGTATAACGCATAACGCATAACGCATAACGCATAACGCATAACGCATAACGCATAACGCATAACGCATAACGCATAACGCATAACGCATAACGCATAACGCATAACGCATATCGCATATCGCATAACGCATAACGCATAACGCATAACGCATAACGCATAACGCATAACGCATATCGCATAACGCATAATCCATAACGCATAACGCATAACGCATAACGAATAACGCAAAACGCATAACGCATATCGGATCCAGCATTACTCATAACGAATAACGCAAAACGCATAACGCATAACGGATCCAGCATTACTCACAACGCATAACGCATAACGGATATCGGATCAGGCATTACTCATAACGCATAACGCATAACGCATAACGCATAACGCATAACGGATGACGCATTACTCATAATGCATAACGCATAACGCATAACGCATAACGCATAACGGATCACGCATTAATCATAACGCATAAAGCATAACGCATATCGCATAACGCATAACGCATAACGCATAACGCATAACGCATAACGCATGACGGATCACGCATTACTCATAACGCACAACGCATAACGCACAAAGCATAACGCATAACGCATAACGCATAATGCATAACGCATAACGCATAACGCATAATGCATAACGCATAACGCATAACGCATAACGCATAACGCATAACGCATAACGCATAATGCATAACGCATAACGCATAACGGATAACGGATCACGCATTACTCATAACGCATAACGCATAACGGATATCGGATCAAGCATTACTCATAACGCATAACGCATTACGTATAACGTATAACGCATAACGCATAACGCATAAAGCATACCGTATAACGCATAACGCATAACGCATAACGCATAACGCATAACGCATAACGCACAACGCATAACGCATAACGCATAACGCATAACGCATAACGCATAACGCATAACGCAAAACGCATAACGCATAACGCATAACGCATAACGCATAACGCAAAACGCATAACGCATAACGGATCACGCATTACTCATAACGCATAACGCATAACGCATAACGCATAACGCATAACGCATAACGCATAACGCATAACGCATAACGCATAACGCATAACGCATAACGCATAACTTATAACGCATAACGCATAACGCAAAACGCATAACGCATAACTCATAACGCATAAGGCATAACGCATAACGAATCACGCATTACTCATAACGCATAACGCATAAGGCATAAGGCATAACGCATAACGCATAACGCATAACGCATAACGCATAACGCATAACGCATAACGCATAACGCATAACGCATAACGCATAACGCATAACGCATAACGCATAACGCATAACGCATAACGCATAACGCATAACGCATAACGGATGACGCATTACTCATAATGCATAACGCACAACGCGTAACGCTTAACGCATAACGCATAACGCATAACGCATAACGCATAACGCATAACGCATAACGCATAAAGCATAACGCATAACGCATAACGCATAACGCATTACGCATATCGCATAACGCATAACGCATAACGCATAACGCATAACGCATGACGGATCACGCATTACTCATAACGCACAACGCATAACGCACAAAGCATAACGCATAACGCATAACGCATAATGCATAACGCATAACGCATAACGCATAATGCATAAAGCATAACGCATAACGCATAACGCATAACGCATAACGCATAACGCATAACGCATAACGCATAACGCATAACGCATAACGCATAACGCATAACGCATAACGCATAACGCATAACGCATAACGCATAACGCATAACGCATAACGGATGACGCATTACTCATAATGCATAACGCACAACGCGTAACGCTTAACGCATAACGCATAACGCATAACGCATAACGCATAACGCATAACGCATAACGCATAACGCATAACGCATAAAGCATAACGCATAACGCATAACGCATAACGCATTACGCATATCGCATAACGCATAACGCATAACGCATAACGCATAACGCATGACGGATCACGCATTACTCATAACGCACAACGCATAACGCACAAAGCATAACGCATAACGCATAACGCATAATGCATAACGCATAACGCATAACGCATAATGCATAAAGCATAACGCATAACGCATAACGCATAACGCATAACGCATAATGCATAACGCATAACGCATAACGCATAACGCATAACGCATAACGCATAACGCATAACGCATAACGAAAAACGCATAACGTATAACGCATAACGCATAACGCTTAACGCAAAACGCATAACGCATAACGCATAACTCATAACGCATAAGGCATAACGCATAACGAATCACGCATTACTCATAACGCATAACGCATAAGGCATAAGGCATAACGCATAACGCATAACGAATAACGCATAACGCATAACGCATAACGCATAACGCATAACGCATAACGCATAACGCATAACTCATAAGGCATAAGGCATAACGCATATAGCATAACGCATAACGCATGACGGATCGCGCATTACTCATAACGCATAACGCATAACGCATAACGCACAAAGCATAACGCATAACGCATAACGCATAACGCAGAACGCGTAACGCATAACGCATAACGCATAACGCATAACGCATAACGCATAACGCATAACGCAGAACGCATAACGCATAACGCATAACGCATAACGCATTACGCATTACGCATAACGCATAACGCATATCGCATATCGCATAACGCATAACGCATAACGCATAACGCTTAACGCAAAACGCATAACGCATAACGCATAACTCATAACGCATAAGGCATAACGCATAACGAATCACGCATTACTCATAACGCATAACGCATAAGGCATAAGGCATAACGCATAACGCATAACGAATAACGCATAACGCATAACGCATAACGCATAACGCATAACGCATAACGCATAACGCATAACTCATAAGGCATAAGGCATAACGCATATAGCATAACGCATAACGCATGACGGATCGCGCATTACTCATAACGCATAACGCATAACGCATAACGCACAAAGCATAACGCATAACGCATAACGCATAACGCAGAACGCGTAACGCATAACGCATAACGCATAACGCATAACGCATAACGCATAACGCATAACGCAGAACGCATAACGCATAACGCATAACGCATAACGCATTACGCATAACGCATAACGCATAACGCATAACGCATAACGCATAACGCATAACGCATAACGCATAACGCATAACGCATAACGCATAACGCATAACGCATAACGCATAACGGATGACGCATTACTCATAATGCATAACGCACAACGCGTAACGCTTAACGCATAACGCATAACGCATAACGCATAACGCATAACGCATAACGCATAACGCATAAAGCATAACGCATAACGCATAACGCATAACGCATTACGCATATCGCATAACGCATAACGCATAACGCATAACGCATAACGCATGACGGATCACGCATTACTCATAACGCACAACGCATAACGCACAAAGCATAACGCATAACGCATAACGCATAATGCATAACGCATAACGCATAACGCATAATGCATAAAGCATAACGCATAACGCATAACGCATAACGCATAACACATAATGCATAACGCATAACGCATAACGCATAACGCATAACGCATAACGCATAACGCATAACGAAAAACGCATAACGTATAACGCATAACGCATAACGCTTAACGCAAAACGCATAACGCATAACGCATAACTCATAACGCATAAGGCATAACGCATAACGAATCACGCATTACTCATAACGCATAACGCATAAGGCATAAGGCATAACGCATAACGCATAACGAATAACGCATAACGCATAACGCATAACGCATAACGCATAACGCATAACGCATAACGCATAACTCATAAGGCATAAGGCATAACGCATATAGCATAACGCATAACGCATGACGGATCGCGCATTACTCATAACGCATAACGCATAACGCATAACGCATAACGCATAACGCATAACGCATAACGCATAACGCAGAACGCGTAACGCATAACGCATAACGCATAACGCATAACGCATAACGCATAACGCATAACGCAGAACGCATAACGCATAACGCATAACGCATAACGCATTACGCATTACGCATAACGCATAACGCATATCGCATATCGCATAACGCATAACGCATAACGCATAACGCATAACGCATGACGCATAACGCATATCGCATAACGCATAATCCATAACGCATAACGCATAACGCATAACGAATAACGCATAACGCATAACGGATCCAGCATTACTCATAACGAATAACGCAAAACGCATAACGCATAACAGATCCAGCATTACTCACAACGCATAACGCATAACGCATAACGCATAACGCATAACGCATAACGCATAGCGCATAACGCATAACGCATAACGCATAACGAATAACGCATAAGGCATAACGCATAACGCATAACGCATAACGCATTACGCATAACGCATAACGCATAACGCATAACTCATAACGCATTACGCATAACGCATAACGCAAAACGCATAACGCATAACGCATAACGCATAACGCATAACGCATAACGCATAACGCATAACGCATAACGCATAACGCATATAGCATAACGCATAACGCATGACGGATCACGCATTACTCATAACGCATAACGCATAACGCACAAAGCGTAACGCATAACGCATAACATATAACGCATAACGCATAACGCATAACGCATAACGGATCACGCGTTACTCATAACGCATAACGCATGACGCATAACGCATAACGGATCACGCATTACTCATAACGCATAACGCATATCGCTTAACGCAAAACGCATAACGCATAACGCATAACGGATCACGCATTACTCATAACGCATAACGCATAACGGATCACGTATAACGCATAACGCATAACGCATAACGCATAACGCATAACGCATAACGCATAACGCATAACGCATAACGCATAACGCATAACGCATAACGCATAACGCATAACGCATAACGGATCACGTATAACGCATAACGCATAGCGCAAATCGCATAACGCATAACGCATAACGGATCACACATTACTCATAACGCATAACGCATAACGGATCACGCATTACTCATAACGCATAACGCACAAAAAATAACCCATAACGCATAACGCATAACGCAAAACGCATAATGCATAAGGCATAACGCATAACGCATAAGGCATAAGGCATCACGCATATAGCATAACGCATAACGCATGACGGATCACGCATTACTCATAACGCATAACGCACAAAAAATAACCCATAACGCATAACGCATAACGCAAAACGCATAACGCATAAGGCATAAGGCATCACGCATATAGCATAACGCATAACGCATAACGCATAACGCATAACGCATAACGCATAACGCATAACGCATAACGCATAACGCATAACGCATAACGCATAACGCATAACGCATAACGCATAACGCATAACGCATAACGCATAACGCATAACGCATAACGCATAACGCACAACGCATAACGCATAACGCATAGCGCATAACGCATAACCCATAACGCATAACGAATAACGCATAAGGCATAACGCATAACGCATAACGCATAACTCATAACGCATTACGCATAACGCATAACGCATAACGCATAACTCATAACGCATTACGCATAACGCATAACGCAAAACGCATAACGCATAACGCATAACGCATAACGCATATAGCATAACGCATAACGCATGACGGATCACGCATTACTCATAACGCATAACGCATAACGCACAAAGCATAACGCATAACGCATAACATATAACGCATAACGCATAACGCATAACGCATAACGCATAACGGATCACGCATTACTCATAACGCATAACGCATAACGGATCACGCATTACTCATAACGCATAACGCATATCGCTTAACGCAAAACGCATAACGCATAACGCATAACGGATCACGCATTACTCATAACGCATAACGCATAACGGATCACGTATAAGGCATAACGCATAACGCATAACGCATAACGCATAACGCATAACGCATAACGCATAACGCATAACGCATAACGGATCACGTATAACGCATAACGCATAGCGCAAATCGCATAACGCATAACGCATAACGGATCACACATTACTCATAACGCATAACGCATAACGGATCACGCATTACTCATAACGCATAACGCATTACTCATAACGCATAACGCATAACGCAAAACGCATAACGCATAACGCATAAGGCATAAGGCATCACGCATATAGCATAACGCATAACGCATAACGCATAACGCATAACGCATAACGCATAACGGATCACGCATAACACATAACGCATAACGCATAACGGATCACGTATAACGCATAACGCATAACGCCAAACGCATAACGCATAACGCATAACGCATAACGCATAACCCATAACGCATAACGCATAACGCATAACGCATAAGGCATAAGGCATCACGCATATAGCATAACGCATAACGCATAACGCATAACGCATAACGCATAACGCATAACGGATCACGCATAACACATAACGCATAACGCATAACGGATCACGTATAACGCATAACGCATAACGCATAACGGATCACGCATTACTCATAACGCATAACGCATTACTCATAACGCATAACGCATAACGCATAACGCATAACGCATAACGCATAACGTATAACGCATAACGCATAACGGATCACGCATAACACATAACGCATCACGTATAACGCATAACGCATAACGCATAGCGCAAAAAGCATAACGCATAACGCATAACGCATAACGCATAACGCATAACGGATCACGTATAACGCATAACGCATAACGCATAACGGATCACGCATTACTCATAACGCATAACGCATAACGCATATCGGATCAAGCATTACTCATAACGCATAACGCATTACGTATAACGCATAAGGAATAACGCATAACGCATAACGCATAACGCAGAACGCATAACGCATAACGGATCCAGCATTACTCATAACGAATAACGCAAAACGCATAACGCATAACAGATCCAGCATTACTCATAACGCATAACGCATAACGCAAAACGCATAAGGCATAACGCATAAGGCATAAGGCATCACGCATATAGCATAACGCATAACGCATAACGCATAACGCATAACGCATAACGGATCACGCATAACACATAACGCATAACGGATCACGTATAACGCATAACGCATAACGCAAAACGCATAACGCATAACGCATAACGCATAACGCATAACGCATAACGCATAACGGATCACGTATAACGCATAACGCATAACGCATAACGGATCACGCATTACTCATAACGCATAACGCATTACTCATAACGCATTAAGCATAACGCATAACGCATAACGCATAACGTATAACGCATAACGCATAACGGATCACGCATAACACATAACGGATCACGTATAACGCATAACGCATAACGCATAGCGCAAAAAGCATAACGCATAACGCATAACGGATCACGCATTACTCATAACGCATGACGCATAACGGATCACGCATTACTCATAACGCATAACGCATTACTCATAACGCATAACGCATTACTCATAACGCATAACGCATAACGCAAAACGCATAACGCATAACGCGTAACGCATAAGGCATAAGGCATCACGCATATAGCATAACGCATAACGCATAACGCATGACGGATCACGCATTACTCATAACGCATAACGCACAAAAAATAACCCATAACGCATAACGCATAACGCATAACGCATAAAGCATAACGCGTAACGCATAACGCATAACGCATAACGCATAACGCACAACGTATAACGCATAACGCATAACGCATAACACAACGAATATTGCATAGCGCATAATCCATAACGCGTAACGCATAAAGCATAACGCATAACGCATAACGGATCCAGCATTACTCATAACGCATAACGCATAACGCATAACGCATAACGCATAACGCATAACGCATATCGGATCAAGCATTACTCATAACGCATAACGCATTACGTATAACGCATAAGGCATAAGGCATAACGCATATAGCGTAACGCATAACGCATGACGGATCACGCATTACTTATAACGCATAACGCATAACGCATAACGCACAAAGCATAACGCATAACGCATAACGCATAATGCATAACGCATAACGCATAACGCATAACGCATAACGGATCACGCATAACACATAACGCATAACGCATAACGGTTCCAGCATTACTCATAACGAATAACGCAAAACGCATAACGCATAACAGATCCAGCATTACTCATAACGCATAACGCATAACGCAAAACGCATAACGCATAACGCATAAGGCATAAGGCATCACGCATATAGCATAACGCATAACGCATAACGCATAACGCATAACGCATAACGCATAACGGATCACGCATAACACATAACGCATAACGGACCACGTATAACGCATAACGCATAACGCAAAACGCATAACGCATAACGCATAACGCATAACGCATAACGGATCACGTATAACGCATAACGCATAACGCATAACGGATCACGCATTACTCATAACGCATAACGCATTACTCATAACGCATTAAGCATAACGCATAACGCATAACGCATAACGCATAACGCATAACGCAGAACGAATAACGCATAACGGATCCAGCATTACTCATAACGAATAACGCAAAACGCATAACGCATAACAGATCCAGCATTACTCATAACGCATAACGCATAACGCATAACGCATAACGCATAACGCATAACGCATAACGGATCACGCATAACACATAACGCATAACGGATCACGTATAACGCATAACGCATAACGCAAAACGCATAACGCATAACGCATAACGCATAACGCATAACGCATAACGGATCACGTATAACGCATAACGCATAACGCATAACGGATCACGCATTACTCATAACGCATAACGCATTACTCATAACGCATTAAGCATAACGCATAACGCATAACGCATAACGTATAACGCATAACGCATAACGGATCACGCATAACACATAACGGATCACGTATAACGCATAACGCATAACGCATAGCGCAAAAAGCATAACGCATAACGCATAACGGATCACGCATTACTCATAACGCATAACGCATAACGCATATCGGATCAAGCATTACTCATAACGCATAACGCATTACGTATAACGCATAAGGAATAACTCATAACGCATAACGCATAACGCAGAACGCATAACGCATAACGGATCCAGCATTACTCATAACGAATAACGCAAAACGCATAACGCATAACAGATCCAGCATTACTCATAACGCATAACGCATAACGCAAAACGCATAAGGCATAACGCATAAGGCATAAGGCATCACGCATATAGCATAACGCATAACGCATAACGCATAACGCATAACGCATAACGGATCACGCATAACACATAACGCATAACGGATCACGTATAACGCATAACGCATAACGCAAAACGCATAACGCATAACGCATAACGCATAACGCATAACGCATAACGGATCACGTATAACGCATAACGCATAACGCATAACGGATCACGCATTACTCATAACGCATAACGCATTACTCATAACGCATTAAGCATAACGCATAACGCATAACGCATAACGCATAACGCATAACGCATAACGGATCACGCATAACACATAACGGATCACGTATAACGCATAACGCATAACGCATAGCGCAAAAAGCATAACGCATAACGCATAACGGATCACGCATTACTCATAACGCATGACGCATAACGGATCACGCATTACTCATAACGCATAACGCATTACTCATAACGCATAACGCATTACTCATAACGCATAACGCATAACGCAAAACGCATAACGCATAACGCGTAACGCATAAGGCATAAGGCATCACGCATATAGCATAACGCATAACGCATAACGCATGACGGATCACGCATTACTCATAACGCATAACGCACAAAAAATAACCCATAACGCATAACGCATAACGCATAACGCATAGAGCATAACGCGTAACGCATAACGCATAACGCATAACGCATAACGCACAACGTATAACGCATAACGCATAACGCATAACACAACGAATATTGCATAGCGCATAATCCATAACGCGTAACGCATAAAGCATAACGCATAACGCATAACGGATCCAGCATTACTCATAACGCATAACGCATAACGCATAACGCATAACGCATAACGCATAACGCATATCGGATCAAGCATTACTCATAACGCATAACGCATTACGTATAACGCATAAGGCATAAGGCATAACGCATATAGCGTAACGCATAACGCATGACGGATCACGCATTACTTATAACGCATAACGCATAACGCATAACGCATAACGCATAACGCATAACGCATAACGCATAACGCATAACGCATAACGCATAACGCATAACGCATAACGGATCACGCATAACACATAACGCATAACGCATAACGGTTCCAGCATTACTCATAACGAATAACGCAAAACGCATAACGCATAACAGATCCAGCATTACTCATAACGCATAACGCATAACGCAAAACGCATAACGCATAACGCATAAGGCATAAGGCATCACGCATATAGCATAACGCATAACGCATAACGCATAACGCATAACGCATAACGGATCACGCATAACACATAACGCATAACGGATCACGTATAACGCATAACGCATAACGCAAAACGCATAACGCATAACGCATAACGCATAACGCATAACGGATCACGTATAACGCATAACGCATAACGCATAACGGATCACGCATTACTCATAACGCATAACGCATTACTCATAACGCATTAAGCATAACGCATAACGCATAACGCATAACGTATAACGCATAACGCATAACGGATCACGCATAACACATAACGGATCACGTATAACGCATAACGCATAACGCATAGCGCAAAAAGCATAACGCATAACGCATAACGGATCACGCATTACTCATAACGCATGACGCATAACGGATCACGCATTACTCATAACGCATAACGCATTACACATAACGCATAACGCATTACTCATAACGCATAACGCATAACGCAAAACGCATAACGCATAACGCATAACGCATAAGGCATAAGGCATCACGCATATAGCATAACGCATAACGCATAACGCATGACGGATCACGCATTACTCATAACGCATAACACACAAAAAATAACCCATAACGCATAACGCATAACGCATAACGCATAACGCATAACGCATAACGCATAACGCGTAACGCATAACGCATAACGCATAACGCATAACGCATAACGCACAACGTATAACGCATAACGCATAACGCATAACGCATAACACAACGAATATTGCATAGCGCATAATCCATAACGCGTAACGCATAAAGCATAACGCATAACGCATAACGCATAACGGATCCAGCATTACTCATAACGCATAACACATAACGCATAACGCATAACGCATAACGCATATCGGATCAAGCATTACTCATAACGCATAACGCATTACGTATAACGCATAAGGCATAAGGCATAACGCATATAGCGTAACGCATAACGCATGACGGATCACGCATTACTTATAACGCATAACGCATAACGCATAACGCACAAAGCATAACGCATAACGCATAACGCATAACGTATAACGCATAACGCATAACGCATAACGCATAACGCATAACGCATAACGCATAACGCATAACGCATAACGCATAACGCATAACGCATATCGCATATCGCATAACGCATAACGCATAACGCATAACGCATAACGCATAACGCATAACGCATATCGCATAACGCATAATCCATAACGCATAACGCATAACGCATAACGAATAACGCAAAACGCATAACGCATATCGGATCCAGCATTACTCATAACGAATAACGCAAAACGCATAACGCATAACGGATCCAGCATTACTCACAACGCATAACGCATAACGGATATCGGATCAGGCATTACTCATAACGCATAACGCATAACGCATAACGCATAACGCATAACGCATAACGCATAACGCACAACGTATAACGCATAACGCATAACGCATAACGCATAACGCATAACACAACGAATATTGCATAGCGCATAATCCATAACGCGTAACGCATAAAGCATAACGCATAACGCATAACGGATCCAGCATTACTCATAACGCATAACACATAACGCATAACGCATAACGCATAACGCATATCGGATCAAGCATTACTCATAACGCATAACGCATTACGTATAACGCATAAGGCATAAGGCATAACGCATATAGCGTAACGCATAACGCATGACGGATCACGCATTACTTATAACGCATAACGCATAACGCATAACGCACAAAGCATAACGCATAACGCATAACGCATAACGCATTACGCATAACGCATAACGCATAACGCATAACGGATCACGCATAACACATAACGCATAACGCATAACGGTTCCAGCATTACTCATAACGAATAACGCAAAACGCATAACGCATAACAGATCCAGCATTACTCATAACGCATAACGCATAACGCAAAACGCATAACGCATAACGCATAAGGCATAAGGCATCACGCATATAGCATAACGCATAACGCATAACGCATAACGCATAACGCATAACGGATCACGCATAACACATAACGCATAACGGATCACGTATAACGCATAACGCATAACGCAAAACGCATAACGCATAACGCATAACGCATAACGCATAACGCATAACGGATCACGTATAACGCATAACGCATAACGCATAACGGATCACGCATTACTCATAACGCATAACGCATTACTCATAACGCATTAAGCATAACGCATAACGCATAACGCATAACGTATAACGCATAACGCATAACGGATCACGCATAACACATAACGGATCACGTATAACGCATAACGCATAACGCATAACGCATAAGGCATAAGGCATCACGCATATAGCATAACGCATAACGCATAACGCATGACGGATCACGCATTACTCATAACGCATAACGCACAAAAAATAACCCATAACGCATAACGCATAACGCATAACGCATAACGCATAACGCATAACGCATAACGCGTAACGCATAACGCATAACGCATAACGCATAACGCATAACGCACAACGTATAACGCATAACGCATAACGCATAACGCATAACGCATAACACAACGAATATTGCATAGCGCATAATCCATAACGCGTAACGCATAAAGCATAACGCATAACGCATAACGCATAACGGATCCAGCATTACTCATAACGCATAACACATAACGCATAACGCATAACGCATAACGCATAACGGATCACGCATAACACATAACGCATAACGCATAACGGTTCCAGCATTACTCATAACGAATAACGCAAAACGCATAACGCATAACAGATCCAGCATTACTCATAACGCATAACGCATAACGCAAAACGCATAACGCATAACGCATAACGCATAAGGCATAAGGCATCACGCATATAGCATAACGCATAACGCATAACGCATAACGCATAACGCATAACGGATCACGCATAACACATAACGCATAACGGATCACGTATAACGCATAACGCATAACGCAAAACGCATAACGCATAACGCATAACGCATAACGCATAACGCATAACGGATCACGTATAACGCATAACGCATAACGCATAACGGATCACGCATTACTCATAACGCATAACGCATTACTCATAACGCATTAAGCATAACGCATAACGCATAACGCATAACGTATAACGCATAACGCATAACGGATCACGCATAACACATAACGGATCACGTATAACGCATAACGCATAACGCATAGCGCAAAAGGCATAACGCATAACGCATAACGGATCACGCATTACTCATAACGCAAGACGCATAACGGATCACGCATTACTCATAACGCATAACGCATTACTCATAACGCATAACGCATTACTCATAACGCATAACGCATAACGCAAAACGCATAACGCATAACGCATAACGCATAAGGCATAAGGCATCACGCATATAGCATAACGCATAACGCATAACGCATGACGGATCACGCATTACTCATAACGCATAACGCACAAAAAATAACCCATAACGCATAACGCATAACGCATAACGCATAACGCATAACGCATAACGCATAACGCATAACGCATAACGCATAACGCATAACGCATAACGCACAACGTATAACGCATAACGCATAACGCATAACGCATAACGCATAACACAACGAATATTGCATAGCGCATAATCCATAACGCGTAACGCATAAAGCATAACGCATAACGCATAACGCATAACGGATCCAGCATTACTCATAACGCATAACACATAACGCATAACGCATAACGCATAACGCATATCGGATCAAGCATTACTCATAACGCATAACGCATTACGTATAACGCATAAGGCATAAGGCATAACGCATATAGCGGAACGCATAACGCATGACGGATCACGCATTACTTATAACGCATAACGCATAACGCATAACGCATAACGCATAACGCATAACGTATAACGCATAACGCATAACGCATAACGCATAACGCATAACGCATAACGCATAACGCATAACGCATAACGCATAACGCATAACGCATAACGCATAACGCATAACGCATATCGCATATCGCATAACGCATAACGCATAACGCATAACGCATAACGCATAACGCATAACGCATATCGCATAACGCATAATCCATAACGCATAACGCATAACGCATAACGAATAACGCAAAACGCATAACGCATATCGGATCCAGCATTACTCATAACGAATAACGCATAACGCATAACGCATAACGGATCCAGCATTACTCACAACGCATAACGCATAACGGATATCGGATCAGGCATTACTCATAACGCATAACGCATAACGCATAACGCATAACGCATAACGGATGACGCATTACTCATAATGCATAACGCATAACGCATAACGCATAACGCATAACGGATCACGCATTACTCATAACGCATAACGCATAACGCATATCGCATAACGCATAACGCATAACGCATAACGCATAACGCATAACGCATGACGGATCACGCATTACTCATAACGCACAACGCATAACGCACAAAGCATAACGCATAACGCATAACGCATAATGCATAACGCATAACGCATAACGCATAATGCATAACGCATAACGCATAACGCATAACGCATAACGCATAACGCATAACGCATAACGCATAATGCATAACGCATAACGCATAACGGATAACGGATCACGCATTACTCATAACGCATAACGCATAACGGATATCGGATCAAGCATTACTCATAACGCATAACGCATTACGTATAACGTATAACGCATAACGCATAACGCATAAAGCATACCGTATAACGCATAACGCATAACGCATAACGCATAACGCATAACGCATAACGCACAACGCATAACGCATAACGCATAACGCATAACGCATAACGCATAACGCATAACGCAAAACGCATAACGCATAACGCATAACGCATAACGCATAACGCAAAACGCATAACGCATAACGGATCACGCATTACTCATAACGCATAACGCATAACGCATAACGCATAACGCATAACGCATAACGCATAACGCATAAGGCATAACGCATAACGCATAACTTATAACGCATAACGCATAACGCAAAACGCATAACGCATAACTCATAACGCATAAGGCATAACGCATAACGAATCACGCATTACTCATAACGCATAACGCATAAAGCATAACGCATAACGAATAACGCAAAACGCAAAACGCATAACGCATAACGGATCCAGCATTACTCATAACGCATAACGCATAACGCATAATCCATAACGCATAACGCATAAAGCACAACGCATAACGAATAACGCAAAACGCATAACGCATAACGCATAACGCATAACGCATAACGCATAACGCATAACGCATAACGCATAACGCATAACGCATAACGCATAACGCACAACGCATAACGCATAACACATAACGCATAACTTATAACGCATAACGCATAACGCATAACGCAAAACGCATAACGCATAACGCATAACTTATAACGCATAAGGCATAACGCTTAACGAATCACGCATTACTCATAACGCACAACGCATAAGGCATAAGGCATAACGCATAACGCATAACGTACAACGCATAACGCATAACGCATAACGCATAACGCATAACGCATAACGCATAACGCATAACGAATAACGCAAAACGCATAACGCATAACGCATGACGGATCACGCATTACTCATAACGCATAACGCATAACGCATAAAAAATAACCCATAACGCATAACGCATAACGCATAACGCATAACGCATAACGCATAACGCATAACGAATAACGCAAAACGCATAACGCATAACGGATCCAGCATTACTCATAACGCATAACGCATAACGCATAATCCATAACGCATAACGCATAAAGCACAACGCATAACGAATAACGCAAAACGCATAACGCATAACGGATCCAGCATTACTCATAACGCATAACGCATACCGCATAACGCATATCGGATCAAGCATTACTCATAACGCATAACGCATTACGTATAACGCATAAGGCATAAGGCATAACGCATATAGCATAACGCATAACGCATGACGGATCACGCATTACGCATAACGCATAACGCATAACGGATCACGCATTATTCATAACGCATAACGCATAACGGATATCGGATCAAGCATTACTCATAACGCATAACGCATTACGTATAACGTATAACGCATAACGCATAACGCATAACGCATAACGCAAAACGCATAACGCAAAACGCATAACGCATAACGGATCACGCATTACTCATAACGCATAACGCATAACGCAAAACGCATAACGCATAACGGATCACGCATTACTCATAACGCATAACGCATAACGCATAACGCATAACGCATAACGCATAACGCATAACGCATAACGCATAACGCATAACGCACAACGCATAACGCATAACACATAACGCATAACTTATAACGCATAACGCATAACGCATAACGCAAAACACATAACGCATAACGCATAACTCATAACGCATAAGGCATAACGCATAACGAATCACGCATTACTCATAACGCACAACGCATAAGGCATAAGGCATAACGCATAACGCATAACGTATAACGCATAACGCATAACGCATAACGCATAACGCATAACGCATAACGAATAACGCAAAACGCATAACGCATGACGGATCACGCATTACTCATAACGCATAACGCATAACGCATAAAAAATAACCCATAACGCATAACGCATAACGCATAACGCATAACGCATAACGCATAACGCATAACGCATAACGCATAACGCATAACTCATAACGCATAACGCATAACGCGTAACGCATAACGCATAACGCATAACGCATAACGCACAACGCATAACGCATAACGCATAAAGCATAACGCATAACGAATAACGCAAAACGCATAACGCATAACGGATCCAGCATTACTCATAACGCATAACGCATAACGCATAATCCATAACGCATAACGCATAAAGCACAACGCATAACGAATAACGCAAAACGCATAACGCATAACGGATCCAGCATTACTCATAACGCATAACGCATACCGCATAACGCATATCGGATCAAGCATTACTCATAACGCATAACGCATTACGTATAACGCATAAGGCATAAGGCATAACGCATATAGCATAACGCATAACGTATGACGGATCACGCATTACTCATAACGCATAACGCATAACGCACAAAGCATAACGCATAACGCATAACGCATAACGTATAACGCATAACGCATAACGCATAACGCATAACGCATAACGCATAACGCATAACGCATAACGCATAATGCATAACGCATAACGCATAACGCATAACGGATCACGCATTATTCATAACGCATAACGCATAACGGATATCGGATCAAGCATTACTCATAACGCATAACGCATTACGTATAACGTATAACGCATAACGCATAACGCATAAAGCATACCGTATAACGCATAACGCATAACGCATAACGCATAACGCATAACGCACAACGCATAACGCATAACGCATAACGCATAACGCATAACGCATAACGCATAACGCATAACGCATAACGCATAACGCAAAACGCATAACGCATAACGGATCACGCATTACTCATAACGCATAACGCATAACGCAAAACGCATAACGCATAACGGATCACGCATTACTCATAACGCATAACGCATAACGCATAACGCATAACGCATAACGCATAACGCATAACGCATAACGCATAACGCATAACGCATAACGCATAACGCATAACGCATAACGCACAACGCATAACGCATAACACATAACGCATAACTTATAACGCATAACGCATAACGCATAACGCATAACGCAAAACGCATAACGCATAACGCATAACTCATAACGCATAAGGCATAACGCATAACGAATCACGCATTACTCATAACGCACAACGCATAAGGCATAAGGCATAACGCATAACGCATAACGTATAACGCATAACGCATAACGCATAACGCATAACGCATAACGCATAACGCATAACGCATAACGCATAACGCATAACGCATAACGCATAACGCATAACACATAACGAATAACCCATAACGCATAACGCATAACGCATAACGCAAACGGATCACGCATTACTCATAACGCATAACGCATAACGCATAACGCATAACGCATAACGCATAACGCATAACGCATAACGGATCACGCATTACTCATAACGCATATCGCTTAACGCATAACGCATAACGCATAACGCATAACGCATAACGCATAACGCATAACGCATAACGCATAACGCATAACGCATAACGCATAACGCATAACGCATAACGCATAACGCATAACGCATAACGCATAACGCATAACGCATATCGCATATCGCATAACGCATAACGCATAACGCATAACGCATAACGCATAACGCATAACGCATAACGCATAACGCATAACGGATCACGCATTACTCATAACGCATAACGCATAACGCATAACGCATAACGCATAACGCATAACGCATAACGCATAACGCATAACGCATAACGCATAACGCATAACGCATACCGCATAACGCATAACAAATAACGCATAACGCATAACGGATATCGGATGACGCATTACTCATAACGCATAACTCATAACGCATAACGCATAACGCAAAACGCATAATGCATAACGCATAACGCATAACGCATAACGGATCACGCATTATTCATAACGCATAACGGATATCGGATCAAGCATTACTCATAACGCATAACGCATTACGTATAACGTATAACGCATAACGCATAACGCATAAAGCATACCGTATAACGCATAACGCATAACGCATAACGCATAACGCATAACGCACAACGCATAACGCATAACGCATAACGCATAACGCATAACGCATAACGCATAACGCATAACGCATAACGCATAACGCAAAACGCATAACGCATAACGGATCACGCATTACTCATAACGCATAACGCATAACGCAAAACGCATAACGCATAACGGATCACGCATTACTCATAACGCATAACGCATAACGCATAACGCATAACGCATAACGCATAACGCATAACGCATAACGCATAACGCACAACGCATAACGCATAACACATAACGCATAACTTATAACGCATAACGCATAACGCATAACGCATAACGCAAAACGCATAACGCATAACGCATAACTCATAACGCATAAGGCATAACGCATAACGAATCACGCATTACTCATAACGCACAACGCATAAGGCATAAGGCATAACGCATAACGCATAACGTATAACGCATAACGCATAACGCATAACGCATAACGCATAACGCATAACGCATAACGCATAACGCATAACGCATAACGCATAACGCATAACGCATAACGCATAACGCATAACACATAACGAATAACCCATAACGCATAACGCATAACGCATAACGCAAACGGATCACGCATTACTCATAACGCATAACGCATAACGCATAACGCATAACGCATAACGCATAACGCATAACGCATAACGCATAACGCATAACGCATAACGGATCACGCATTACTCATAACGCATATCGCTTAACGCATAACGCATAACGCATAACGCATAACGCATAACGCATAACGCATAACGCATAACGCATAACGCATAACGCATAACGCATAACGCATAACGCATATCGCATATCGCATAACGCATAACGCATAACGCATAACGCATAACGCATAACGCATAACGCATAACGCATAACGCATAACGCATAACGCATAACGCATAACGCATAACGCATACCGCATAACGCATAACAAATAACGCATAACGCATAACGGATATCGGATGACGCATTATTCATAACGCATAACTCATAACGCATAACGCATAACGCAAAACGCATAAAGCATAACGCATAACGCATAACGCATAACGCATAACGCATAACGCAAAACGCATAACGCATAACGGATCACGCATTACTCATAACGAATAACGCAAAACGCATAACGCATAACGCATAACGGATCCAGCATTACTCACAACGAATAACGCAAAACGCATAACGCATAACGGATCCAGCATTACTCACAACGCATAACGCATAACGCATAACGGATATCGGATCAGGCATTACTCATAACGCATAACGCATAACGCATAACGCATAACGCATAACGCATAACGCATAACGCATAACGGATGACGCATTACTCATAATGCATAACGCATAACGCATAACGCATAACGCATAACGGATCAAGCATTACTCATAACGCATAACGCATAACGCATAACGCATAACGCATAACGCATAACGCATAACGCATAACGCATAACGCATAACGCATACCGCATAACGCATAACAAATAACGCATAACGCATAACGCATAACGCATAACGCATAACGCATAACGCATAACGCATAACGCATAACGCATAACGCATATCGCATATCGCATAACGCATAACGCATAACGCATAACGCATAACGCATAACGCATAACGCATAACGCATAACGCATAACGCATAACGGATCACGCATAACGCATAACGCATAACGCATACCGCATAACGCATAACAAATAACGCATAACGCATAACGGATATCGGATGACGCATTACTCATAACGCATAACGCATAACGCATAACGCATAACGCATAACGCATATCGCATATCGCATAACGCATAACGCATAACGCATAACGCATAACGCATAACGCATAACGCATAACGCATAACGCATAACGCATAACGCATAACGCATAACGCATAACGCATAACGCATACCGCATAACGCATAACAAATAACGCATAACGCATAACGGATATCGGATGACGCATTACTCATAACGCATAACTCATAACGCATAACGCATAACGCAAAACGCATAAAGCATAACGCATAACGCATAACGCATAACGCATAACGCATAACGCAAAACGCATAACGCATAACGGATCACGCATTACTCATAACGAATAACGCAAAACGCATAACGCATAACGCATAACGGATCCAGCATTACTCACAACGAATAACGCAAAACGCATAACGCATAACGGATCCAGCATTACTCACAACGCATAACGCATAACGCATAACGGATATCGGATCAGGCATTACTCATAACGCATAACGCATAACGCATAACGCATAACGCATAACGCATAACGCATAACGCATAACGGATGACGCATTACTCATAACGCATAACGCATAACGCATAACGCATAACGGATCAAGCATTACTCATAACGCATAACGCATAACGCATAACGCATAACGCATAACGCATAACGCATAACGCATAACGCATAACGCATAACGCATAACGCATACCGCATAACGCATAACAAATAACGCATAACGCATAACGGATATCGGATGACGAATTACTCATAACGCATATCGCATAACGCATAACGCATAACGCATAACGCATAACGCATAACGCATAACGCATAACGCATAACGCATAACGCATAACGGATCACGCATAACGCATAACGCATAACGCATACCGCATAACGCATAACAAATAACGCATAACGCATAACGGATATCGGATGACGCATTACTCATAACGCATAACGCATAACGCATAACGCATAACGCATAACGCATATCGCATATCGCATAACGCATAACGCATAACGCATAACGCATAACGCATAACGCATAACGCATAACGCATAACGCATAACGCATAACGCATAACGCATAACGCATAACGCATAACGCATACCGCATAACGCATAACAAATAACGCATAACGCATAACGGATATCGGATGACGCATTACTCATAACGCATAACTCATAACGCATAACGCATAACGCAAAACGCATAAAGCATAACGCATAACGCATAACGCATAACGCATAACGCATAACGCAAAACGCATAACGCATAACGGATCACGCATTACTCATAACGAATAACGCAAAACGCATAACGCATAACGCATAACGGATCCAGCATTACTCACAACGAATAACGCAAAACGCATAACGCATAACGGATCCAGCATTACTCACAACGCATAACGCATAACGCATAACGGATATCGGATCAGGCATTACTCATAACGCATAACGCATAACGCATAACGCATAACGCATAACGCATAACGCATAACGCATAACGGATGACGCATTACTCATAATGCATAACGCATAACGCATAACGCATAACGGATCAAGCATTACTCATAACGCATAACGCATAACGCATAACGCATAACGCATAACGCATAACGCATAACGCATAACGCATAACGCATAACGCATAACGCATACCGCATAACGCATAACAAATAACGCATAACGCATAACGGATATCGGATGACGAATTACTCATAACGCATAACGCATAACTCATAACGCATAACGCATAACGCAAAACGCATAAAGCATA